>SMMW01000568.1:0-582500 GCA_004794655.1 Marisa cornuarietis | reverse complement strand
CCAGTCCATATACAGGTTTCTCATTGTCTAAGCTTTCTTGTGCAACCAGTCTTTTAATTAGTGTCTGGTGTTTACTTTTTCCTGCCAAGGCTTCGGAGCTGACAGCTTTATAGATAAGGACAGTTTCGTGATCGTAAGCCCGACTTCATTTACACAAATAGCCTGTCCCTTCTTGTTGCTCGCTTCTTTTACTACTGAATGTCCTTTGTGGCATTTTTTCCCCAAAAGAGGGCACTTTCGTCTGTATTAAAATCCTGTCCTCCCATATATCCTCTGCTTTCATCGATTCTTTTAATGGCAACTGGAGACTCATCTGTTGTCTCTTGGTGGGCAGAAGCTGCCTCTGATGTCATCTTGACATTTTAAAGACGAAAATACAAACCACCAAGCCATCATTTGATGAAATTAAAGTCCCAGATTTAGAATCTTCACCTTTCTTTTGCTTTACTTTTGTCGTATAATTAGTTTTTTTTTAGCGAATATTACTAGACCATACAGGCATGCCTTTCTAAAACCTTACACCAACATAAAGTTTACATTTTCAGCACGAAATCAGAAAGTATGATTTGCAAAACGTGCAAAGTTTTCGCGACCGCTGATGCAGTTGAGGGGGCGGCCTCACGAAGTTTCTTTTAGTTTTGAATTTGCGATGGTCTTTAGATTAATTTATTTTTGAAGCCACAGACGTGGCCAGAAATCTATAGTATGCAT
Source organism: Marisa cornuarietis (assembly GCA_004794655.1). Taxonomy (NCBI): domain Eukaryota; kingdom Metazoa; phylum Mollusca; class Gastropoda; order Architaenioglossa; family Ampullariidae; genus Marisa; species Marisa cornuarietis. The sequence continues at coordinate 581,789 of SMMW01000568.1, read as the reverse complement.
CAAGTTATTCAACTTTCCCTTGTGATGTCATGACCTCTCTCTGCTTCTTGAGAAGGGGGGGAATTGGTGTTTTACGCCGAGCCAGCAACTAAGGCTATATCACGGCAAGGCAGCCAGCCCTGTAAACAGATGCCATATGCAGAGAAAGAACAGCGTGCCCGAGACGAGAACTGAACCCAGGACAGCCAACTCTCACTGTATTGGTGACAGGCGCTAACCGTTGCGCCACGGACCGGACCGCTCCTCTGCTTTTTGAGAACAGTTCCAGCAGGACTAGTGGCACTTGGTATGAGTCTCATGGTGTTACTCAAGATTTACGGGATATTACACTAAGCACGATGACAAATACATAATACCAAGCTCAGACGGGAATAATAAGTGTCACATGGTGCTTTAAGCGGACGCTGGCAACTCTTGAGCTCACCATAGCAACAGAAATTGTTCTGCAAAACTGTAAATACTTACTACAGCTAATTGTATGCAGCTATGATTCAAAACAGCATCTTTCTCTTCGCATAAAAATTTAAAAAAGGCGCAGTGTATGGTCTGTAAGCGTTCGTGCAAGTTCTGACAAATTTTAGTTATTTTTTTAATTGTGTATCCTTTATAGTAGTAAATGGCACATAAAGATAAATATATATAACTAAATATATATTATGGTATCATATATATTTTCTGCATTTGTAATATTAAGGGTTTCGTAATTTTTTTCAATATTTCTAGGCTACGCGTTTGTTCTGAGATTTTTTTTTTTTAATTTGTCACAAACTAAAAAACCTTTTCAAATACATTTATTTAAAACATCCGCGTGGACCCGTGCCTTCTAAGCCCTGTTATTTGAATATGCCTGTGTAAAAATCGTATGACTTCAGCACCAAAGTTATGTGTGTGGGTTGGGGTGTGCCCGCGTGCGTATGAATGTGTGGATGCATACATGACAAGTAATTTGGTACAAGAACTAAAAACCCCAATAAGATTCGACATATGGTAGGAAATATACCAAAAGTTTGTGACATGTACTATATTTTTTATGATTTGGTTTTTGTCCAGAAATAATATTTATCTAGGTTTGTACCAGATCTGACACATACAACATCGTGACTGCAATCAACTTTAGGGAGGGGTGTGTATTAGTTGAATTCCCACATTTAGTTGGGGAACGTGACAGGAGGTTAACGAGGAAATAGAACATCCCAAACTGCAAAATTATAACTCAAACACTTCTACAGCAAGACATTTTGACTGTTTGTGTGGCCTTTGTAAGGTATTTTCTACTGAAGTTGACCAGAGGTTGTAACTTTAGCAATGGTGGACACACTTTGCAGAATGTAATATCTTTTCCGCTTCTATACCCTTACACTCTCTCATTTGCCATGTAATTTTTGTCAGTACTTAAACAATCGAGTATTATTTTCCTTTTTGCTGGATGAAGCCGCAAGTTTGATGATGTCTGCAAAACAGCACGCAGAACAGAAGCGGACATGTGAAAAATACCCCGAGGCTGAGAAAATACGACTTGGAAGTAATACATTGGTAGCATTGTGAACATGTTCATGTATATGGTACAGATCAGCAGACTAGGCTAAACAGTTTCTCTCATTTTAAGCAACACCTGTGCAAACACTAGTTTACAGGGAAATGGGCAGCCTAGTGGTTAAAGTACTGACATCCAAACTCGAGAGAAACCCATCTGGCGCAGCCAACTTCCCATATTGCCGCTTCATCATCGTGGAACACCACAAATCCCTCCTAGCGAACTCCTATTATACAGACGCAAGAGGTGAACTCTGTCTACTGCTACACAGACAGACCAAGTGCCTGAGGAAGCTGCTCAAAAACTCGTACAAGGAAGACAAATATCAATGATTTTGTACGGAGGGTTGCTGCCATCCTCTTCCAGGTTACCTCAGCAGGTAGTCGTCAACGATATCAACAAAGAAAGCACTGGCTTGAAGTGGACTGGTCACTCAGTGTACGGCCTCCTCATCATGGACCTGAAGGTATGTAATCCGCCAAATGTCACTTAATGAGGGCGTGAGAGAGGAATTACCTGGAAGAAAATTATCACGATAACAAGCTTTGATTTCCGTTACCTGGCCGACCCTTAAGGGAGCGTCAAGCTGTCCTCCCGCGACACACGTCTAGACGCCACAGCTGGATGGCCGACCCTGTCAGGGCGGCGCCCGGCGAAAGTGGAAGCAGCCTTTATTATTGAACTTTATTAGCCAGCATCCTCTCCTCCTGGTCTTGCCCCCATCCTGCACTCCAAGACGGAGACACTCTGTGTGGCAAGGTCAAGGTTCGCGGTGTCATTGATGTCCGGCGGCTCGCAATGTTCTGTCGCTGTTCCAGCGATCAGCTTCCTCATTCCTGCTCCCCGTCCCTTTTCATGAAGCCGGTTGCACGTAAAAGGAAAACAAGAGCGAATGTCAGTAGTGATGTCATTAGTGACTTCTCTCTTTCCCTTCTCTCATTCTTTCTGTCACCAGGGCTTCTTTTGATGGAGGTGTTGGCTATACGGCTGCACAGTGCCTATCAACAAGGCAGTCACCGGAATAGTTCAGAGCATGTGTTTCTTGTCTGTCTGTCTGTCTGTCTGTCTGTCTGTCCTAGTAGCACCTGTGGACTAGCTACCCGAGAATAAGCCGCTGACTTGGTCGAAAGAATAAGCGTAATTTTATTTTGATTGTTTTGTTGTTGTTTTTTTTTTTTGTTCAGCTTGTAGTTTTATTTATTTATTTGGTCTAGGGATATCACTGGCTTGGCCTTCCGCTTTCCCAACAGTTCTTCGACATGAGTGAATTAGTGAGAAATACTTTTGACGTTGATTTCCTGAGATTTCATATCCACGCTCTTACCCTGCAGCCTGCCTGCATCCCTGTAGTCTGTGCGTATGAAGGCGTGTTGCTCATTATTATACTCAGTCCGTACATTAGTCCGTTCCTTTAGTAGTCCGCGCGTCGTGCGTGCGTGTTGTTTCTCTGCCAGAGACTGGCGGGACAAAGAAGAGATCATAGGATTCAGCGAAAGCCATACATCATATTTCAAGTTAAAGAAGTCTTTGAATGCGATACCCTCTTTTTAACTTGACACCTGATCACAAGATCCTTAAGCTTTGTTCGTAGGGGAGAATACGTTAAACTTCTACTGCCAGTACTATCCGTCTCCACACAAATCATTGCTAAGGAGGTTCATTCAGTTTTGCAACGGCATTCTACTATTCTTCACGCACAGAGATTGTTGGCCCGATAACTTCTTCCACAACGATTACCATGTCGATGCAACATTGAAAATTTGTTACTGCGTGTAATATGTTCCCGTCAATCCAGAATGCTCTAATTCGTTGAATTTTTCATCATTTTCCATCACTGATTCGAAATTTGGGCGTAGAAGAATACCCCCTCCCTCCCCATCCCTCAAGAGACTGACAGCCAGTATTCACGTGCGACGGTTTAGAGACGTTCCTCGACAACACGACATGGCGCCAAGAACCGCCTCACACCTGTGCTTTAGAAGATGTTGTAAGCAAACGATCATTTTGCTATTCACAACCTCAGTATCTTTTCTTTAAGCCTACCTTTTGACTTGATTTTCCCTTTAAAAATAAGAAACCCTGCTCTTCGTGGTCATTGCAGAATACAGACGTCCATTGGCCGTGCCGAACAAAATTGGAATCGACAGACTGAGAAAGGACGAGGTTGTAAATGTCAGCACCAGAACATGCAAGTCTGGACATAAACGAGTATTCCAATTTTCTAAATGGTTTGAAACAGAAGAAAAGCAAGGAAAAAAAATGAAATTAACCTTTTTTCTGGTTCCTCTTGGTTTAGTATGGCGTGCGTCACGCCTGCCTGATAGGTGGTCTCTCCTTGCCCTCTTTCCACCAGTATCATTACTCCCCTGGCTCCCACCCTAACCCTGACATGCCATCTGCTGGCGACGTCGGCATTAATTTTAATTTTTAGCACCCCGTTCACCACCCCGCTCACCACCCCGCTCACCACCCCTATAAAGCGTTATCGTCGCTGACCATGTTGAGGTTGCCATGCCAGCCAATGCCCGGTTTTATTCCCCTTACATTTAGCGTGTCTGATCACGTGACCAGCTTCTAGAATGGTGCTTTTTGTCTTAGAAAGAGAACTGGCAGTGGCAATCAGAAATTGAAATGATGAGAAGGAAAGACATGTGATTCCTATAAAAGGGCAGAGTGGTTTATCCCTAAATTATTCCTGATTCAGCAGCTGTTTGTGTGACATCGCCGTGGGTGCATTTCCTGCGTCCATTTCGAGCCCACCATGTTTGTCTGTTTGCTTAGTGCTATGTCAGTGAGTGCAAGCTTGATTTCCCCTTTCTTGTCTCTTCTTCAAACATAATCTTCTCTCTCTCTCTCTTGACTTCGTTTTTACTGAGACTTTTTCTTATTACTTTTTTTTTTCTCCCGCATATATTGCATACCTATTTGCTACATATGTTATGGTCAGTCTAACTCAATGACAGGTATACCCAATGAAACTCTATTTTCTTGAATTTTGAAAGAATTTTAAAAAGCTTTCCACACTTTTACATCTTTTGCTGCTCAGTAAAGACCACTGTAAAGATCTTTGCTGCTGCGTAAGTTCATTCCCCATTGACTACCATTAAAAAATCAAATGGAACTGAACTTTTAACTTAGTTCAGATCTCCAATTATTTAAACATTGCATCCGTGCCCACCTACGTTTTTCAGTTGATTTGTTTTGTTTTTCTTTGCGGTCTGACTGTCTTTAGCCACAAGAAGGTCAATGGACGTACCGTGAGAATCTGTGTCGAATAAAATAATTTCTGAACGCAGTCAGCTGAAAGAATAAGTACGAATAGCAAGACCGGAAGCAGACTTAATCAACCAGAAGCATCCTTCCTGTCCTTTTCATCTTTAGCGCCATGTGAACTCAAATGTTCTGCAGTCTATCCAAGCAGCGCTCATTAATCACGTAAAGACCGACCCTCATTAGGACAAGTCAGGTAACTGTTGGTAATTTGCACGTGACGGCGCGTCTTTCACAAGACACCAAGTCGGTCTCGTCCCTCCACCCGCGTTAATGGTCGCAATTGCTTACACATCGTCCGACGAAATGGAATCCGGCTTTTATGGCTATCATTCTTTGAACAGCGTCTAGATGTAGTTATTTGTCAGACCGTACTGTGTGCCCGATGAAGGAGAAAGCTCAAACTGACTAGTTAATGCAAAGTCTTGCTTTAAAGTTATGAAAAGTTTGGTTCAAATCTCATTGGAAGAAAGCTGAGGAGGACACGTGTTCTTGCTCTTTACATATAATCAACCGACGACGTGACATAAAAGCCTGCACAGACTGTGTGACAGATTCTTTTGAGAGGTTTTGAGCGGTTTCATGAAGATTTCTTTGCACCAAATCACACACACACACACACACACACACACACACACACACACACACACGCACTCACTGCATTCATGCAAGCAAACTTACAGTCGTCCACACATAAATAACCGACTCTACTAAGGACAAATTCACCGAGGATAATAAGGAAGCAGATTTTTCGTTGCTAGTTAAATGCTCTTATCCAGCCACATGTAAACCTCGGAAGTCTCTTAAAGTCAATTTTATGCAGCACTTAATTAACAAACGAATGTCAGTCACGTACCTTGGTTAAGGTGGGCAGTGTCTATAACGCTCTGTCGTGGTAATGGCCTAGGTGTGAGTCTGGAACCCGATAATGTCAAAAGCCTACTGGCAAGCGAATCAGCATTTAATCAAAAAAATAAAAATCATCTAAATAACGGAATCAGATGGTGATACTGATGTTGTTGGGCATGGGGGATTAGCAGAGGTTGGGGCGACCGGGTGTGGCTGCAGCCAAGAGGATGGAAGCGTCAAAGATAAGGAGGTCTAATTCTGTTAGTGGCGATATCTGTCATAGATCTCTTTATCACCTTCAGGTCAGGGGCTCCACGATCTCCCAAGAATAGCAGTCTTATGTGGTGGGTGGAGAAGCGTAGTTTTTTTTTCTATTTATGTCTCCCGCTAGACTGTTGTCCACAAAAATGCTCACGATTTCATGCACAGATAGGAGCAGTGCTAGAACTTATCAGTCTAACTCTGGCAGAACATTTCACATTGAAAAACACATTCATACGGTCTGAATTTGCACTGGAGTTAATCTCTTGAAAGAAAGAAAGAAAGAAAGAAAGAAAGAAAGAAAGAAAGAAAGAAAGAAAGAAAGAAAGAAAGAAAGAAAGAAAGAAAGAAAGAAAGAAACCCAGTGTTGAACGAATACAATATGGCTAAATGAGAAAATGACATTAGGAAAAACATTTATTGTCACAGGCATTTAGCTCATTTGTAGAACAACATGATAATTTGCTACACACACGGGCCAAACAGGTTCAGGAATAAATCCTGAGAAGTTAAAGCCTACGCAGTAAAGCAGAGCATAAAGATCGGCTCAGACCCCAGGTCCTGGCTTCGCACAGGATGTCCTACTGATTAAAAACGTGAGGCGGACAAAATAATCCTGGAAAAATTACAACTGACCTCTCATGACCCTTTCTGGTGAAAGACGTTTGCAAGTGAATTAAAATAGCTTCGCTTTAAAAAAAGGAATAAGCCGGGGGATTTTGTATGAAAGAAATAAAAAAACCCTCACGAAAAACATTCTGTTCCTTTTGCACGTGCAGAGAAAGGTTTTCCCCATCCTCTATACACGTTCCTGTTGATGTTCGTATCGACTGCTAAACTTGCTTACTGATATTTCTCCAGGGGTGAAAACGCAAACGAAATGCGGCGGAGCGATAAAGCGGACATGTTGGAGGGGTGATAACGTGGAGGAAATTTTTACACGTTGCAGCTTGCCTTAATGGGGACTGTGTGTAGAAACCAAATTTAAAGCTTTTATTGCGACATTTTAAAGTGGATTCACAATCTAGTGGGGGGGGGGGGGGGAAGGTGTACGGAGGCATTGCTGTTTGCGCTCCCTTTTTTCAAACGAAAAGGACCGACCAAAAATTGACACCTTTAATCTTGAAACTAAGTAATCTAAGAATTAAAAATAGTGTAGATGATGGTTGAGTTAGAGAAGACGTGTTTACTGTTACTTCTCTTCGCCTTGTCCAGCTGTAGCGACATCAGTGGGTTGCAAGTCTTCGACTACGTCACGGGGTGGCGATGTTCTTTGAATGCTTGGTCGAGTCCGTCAGAAGCACAATGATGGAGGCTGACCCCGAGCACATGACTTCAGGTCAGACTCGACTTGTTTGAGCCAATGATGAAGACAAGAAGAACAGTAGAACCGCAATAGAGCATTGGAAGAAGAACCTAAGAAAATTGCAATATAACAACCTGCCATCACGTTTCGTGGCAGAACACGAACAGCGACACTTGTCACATCCCTCGCTTAAGGATTACTCCTTTCTTCTGCCGTTTCTTCTTCTTCTTCTTCTTTCTTTCTTTCTTTCTTTCTTTTTTTCTTTCTTTCTTTTTTTTCTTTCTTTCTTTCTTTCTTTGTTCTGCGAGTCATTGTTCGTCCTCAACGCATTCTGTCTCATATTTGCCAGTAAAGGTGAAAAACTTACCAGCCAGGCCTATTTGGGTTAATGTCCTAAAGCCGTTCCTTTTACCTGAGAAGCAGAGGACCCCTGACGGTGCACGGTAAGACAGTCCTGTTCCCTGCAGCCATCAGCACGTCTCCCCTATTTCTCTCTGAATGCTGGTGTTTCCCTATGAAGCCGCCACGTATCTACCCTCAACTGCCTCTTCCCAATTACCGGTGAATCAAAATCCTCTCTTGGCTGATTGTTATTCCTCCCACCTAGTGCCACTACAATAGCTGGATGTTCATGCCGACTGACTATTCTAACTATTGATGAAGTCGGCATGGAGCTTTCGCATCACACGCTAACGCCTATTTATAGTAACGTAAGACTGTCGATCACCAGAGGTCTGTTACAGTGTGTGTCATATTGTGATGTAACATACAGTGGGTTATGTCATACAGTAACATGATTTCCGTAAGACTGAGGCTGTGGATGTAACATCGGAGTCGCGAAATGTGACATTGGCACTGTCAGTGGACGTGTAACCGTGGTAACGTGATATTTCAGTTTGTGTAAATTCAGACGTCCTTTCCATCCATGCTTTGATCAAATCTTAGTGAGCTGGATTTGTTCAAATCCACATTTTTATGTAGCCATCATTTCATTTAAGCCCTAATTTTCTTCAGAGAAACATATGAATTTTGAGTCAGAAAATCGAAATAATACTAAGTTGCGAAACGGACAGTCCTCTGGCCTGGACTGGTATCTAATGAAACTGTGGACGCGATCTCGCAGTCCTATGGAAAGGAGTGTGCCATCTTAAATTTTACAATGCTAGGCAACAAATGGCAAGGTGGCGTACCTTCAATCGAAGGCGGAATTAAATCACCGATCCGTAATTTTCCGGCCCTAAATATACCCCCACTTTTAAACAAATTGGCGAGGATACTATTTGAGCGCCTTCGCCCTGGGACGACAGCTTCTTGAACAAACACTAAGAACAAACTGCTTTGGCAGGCTGGATGAACAGAAGCAGGATGATGCACCTTTACAAGATACAGGCAAGGACGCCACGTGAACACCAGAGAGATTCAACATGACGTCTTATATAGCCAAAGTTTGAAGATAACAAGAAATGTTTTTCCTATCAATTTAGGGGAATGGGATTAAATTTTACCGTTTATTTGTATCGGACAAAAGCAAACGAAGCATAGAAAAAAACAAGAAAACTCTAGGGCGCGTGTTTCCTAACTGAAATTGCGTATAAACGTTTTCCAGGCTAAGCCTCCTTTTACATGAAGACTCGGAGCAAAAGAACAGTTTTTGTTTTCAATTGTTTGAAACAGAGTTTATACAAGCTCAACTGTTTCAGAAGCACAGTACACAAGGGGAAAGCGGGGAGGTGACATGTTGATTGATGCTGGCAGCCACAGATCGCTTGTGTGTAGGCAAATCTCTTTTGAAGACGGGAAAAGCCGAGGATTGACTTTTGGCCTTAAATGAGTGGAACCCGGCATTAAAACCAACTTTTAAAAAGAATTCACTGAAATTCGTCATTTAAATTTGACGCAGACTACAACCTAATTTTTCTTTCTGGAAGTGAACATGAAGTCGGCTTTGCCCCTTCACATTCAATTTTCTTCTTTCTTTGCCATTAAAGCCACCATGGGACCTCCATGAAAAGAAAGAGAGTGTATCTCTGTTCTCAAAGACTCGATGTCTTACGGCTTTAAGTTAGTCATTATGCTTCTATGCTCCTAAATCCATTATCGTTTTTCTTTTCGCAGCAAATGTTATAACAGACAGAAATATGACAAGGAATATAAATTCATGAGTGCATGTCCCATTGCGCTTGTCACAAAATGACATCGTCGTCTTAAGTTACAAACACAGGGTTCGGTGTTTACTGGGTAAGTTGCTCATAGGGCTAGGTGTTTATAAGGGTAGATATGGACCAACGAGGACAGCGTGGGACGAGACAAAGGTCATCTTGGGGTCACTGTAAGAGTAAGGTGGGATGCAAGACCACGACTGGGAGAAACTGCCCACGTGATCCCTGGCACCAGTGTTGTTGCGACCCTCAAAGGGCAGTCGCTGCTTGGTCTTCACACCGAGAGGACTCCATCCGACACTCAGTATGCGGAAAACAACGTGCCAAACTGTCTAGTTGGTCGAGAATGAGTTACTAATAAGTAGGACCATTGACCATTTAGACCACTCTTGTAGCTTCTCATCGTATACAAGACACTTTAATGTAAAAGTAATGATTGTTTATAGTAGGAAGAGTTACGATAAATAGAACTAGCGAGGGATCTTAGGATGATCAAAGATAATCCAAGACACGAATAATAGAGGAATGAGAAGCGTGCTGGTTCGATACCCAAGTAGCGCAGCAAACTTCCCCTAGTCCACCCAGATGGCAGGAATGAATATCTATAGAGGGTTGGGGAAGGTAAGGCAGCGATGAAGCTGGCCCACAGAAAAGGTTAGGGGATGACCTTAAGAAGACATCAACACGTAAACTTATTAGAGTTGTTTAGTTTTGTAACGGGCGGCACTGGACGCAACGCGAGAGGGTGGGCTGCCATGGTGATCGAGGGCGCGACAGGGTGGAAAATGCCACAGACACTCATCCAATTTCTCTGGTGTGTGAACCACGAAAATTCTAATGATATATATATATATATATATAACCTTCATAAACTATACATATATGTTGTGTGGTGTCGTCTCCACTACTCTTGTTTTATTTATGGTGCGGGAAGCAAGGCTTTAAAAACAAACTTCTGTAACAGCGACTCCCTGCTGCATGTTCACACATACGTGTCATTACACTCTAACAAAAAATATGTGAATTGTAGGTGGTGAAATGTAAAGGTTTGCTGGATGTATCGATGCATTTGAAACATACGCAATTGATTTGTTCTGCAAATATAAATTACCACAATGGAGGTCGCCAGACAACTGAAATGTAGGATTTATGTAAGCGGTCTGTAAGAACTCCGATATAGTTTTGTTTCCTTATAAAAACTCAGTAAAAATTTTCTTCTTTTTTTCTTCTCCTTCTTCTTCTTCTTTAGCTCCGATCTTTAGATCCAAACATGGAGGAAAGTTTTTTGGTCTCTTATTAACTTCGATCCTATTTATTTCATTTATATCCTCTGTACTTTTTTCTTACAATAACGGCGTCATCTAGGAAGATAGACTGCTTAACGACCTCCCGGCCAGCAGACGCCAGTATATCTATCAACACTCCACCCTCTGCGCTTTTGGCTACAGTTGTTGCGATGTCTCGTGCGCGGATCAGATCAACTTTTCTCTTTTTAGCTCCCTGTCCCCTTCGTGAACCGTGTTTCTTTCTCGGTGTCTTGTGTTGAAGCTGTGTAAGGAAGACGTCAGTCATCTCAGACAAAAGGGACGAGAGATAATGACGTGAGATAATGGGAGATAATGACGAGATAATGACGAGATAATGACGTGAGATAATGACGTGAGATATTATCGCTTCAGACAGATTAGACACACTGAGATGACGAGACCTGCTTTCGTAATTTTTTGCACCAGTGACTTCAGACACATTGCAGCGATGAACGCGACGTAGTGGTGTAATAATTACGTCAGCCAGAAAAACAATGACATGAAAACAAGTTGCTAGGTAACGATCAGATCTCACCTAGTGATCGCTACTTCCGACACAGGGAGATCACAAGCGGCGTCATGATTACATCAGTCACCTCCGACACAAGCAGAGGTGGAGACGCAACGATGCAGGGTGAAAGTTTCCTGCCATCTTGACCTGACCCTCCCTTGTCAAAAGCCTCGTGATGTAAGGGCCATCTTCACTTTACAGCTGCATTCTGGAAACCCAATTTTAGTTTACAGCTGTATATGGAGGATCAAACGTTATCATACAGCTGTACTTCTCGCCATAGCACCAACCCTTCATTGCACCATACACAGACTTACAAACAGATCATAGAAGTCTGTGGCACCATAGCCTGGCTTGTCCCGAATGTACAAAGTCACGTGACGAGCATTTGTTTTTGCAAATGATGTCAAGCTCTTGTTTTTTCGTTGTGGTATTGAGGCCAGTAACCTCAGCTTTACCTTATTTCTTTGAGCTTTTTTTTTTAGTTGATTGTTTTCTTTTTAATTCGCTCCTTTTTGTATCTGTGATATTTGGTTGAATGTTTGCATTTTTTTGGTTTTGTCTTTTGTTTGTCTTTTAATGTGGTTTTTTTTTTTAGTTATTTTTGTTTGCTTGTCTGTTAGTATTGTTGATTAACGCTTTCTAGTTTTATCGTCACCATCATCAAGACATCTTCCAGCCAAACGGCTATTTTATTCAGCAGTCTAATATACTTTCTCGCCATCACAGACTGAGACACAACCCAACGAAAGATTGTTCGCCGCGGGCATCTGGCCCCACCAGGAGTCCCATAAACTTGGCCTTTGGCGTGAAGCCTATGAAGCAATACTCGGTCAGAGAACCTTTCGTATCGAGTAAGTGACAACTGCAGTCCAGTGCTAGACTCCACACTGTCCTTGCACCCTTCACCTGGGTGGACTTCCTGGTCAGACATGCCACACGCTTCACGTCCCTTGCCAGCGCTGACCTTCACCCTCGGTCAGTCACGGCCCCCGTCTCGAGGGCGCGCTTGATTCTGGACGCACTCCACTACGGCTTAGCGTTGGATTTATCTGAGATATATGTATAAAATTACCAATATTTAGGTTCTCCCTCCACAGCGAGGGGTTTATGTTGTGATTGAATGCATTTATCAAGGACGACTTTATGAGACTATATCATCAACATTGCAATGCCTCTAGAGAATGCTTTGGGGCTTTTTCCTTTCCAGGAAAGCAAAGAAATACTTTCGTCCGGCTTCATATCATAACGAACTTGTTTGTAGTGTTCCTCGGTTCAGTCTATTTTTCAAGTTTAAGCCTCTGGTCATTATCCGTAGAAGCACTCCATAAATTCCCTTTGACATATTACACATCTCGGCATTGCATGCACTCCCGGTTGTAATGAATTGCTCCCCTGAAGGTTGGCTGTTATCACAGGATCAGAAACACCTTGTGATGCTGCAGAGAAGACAAAGGAAAAACACTTAAGCCGGTCCCATCGTTTAATTAGTTTAATTAATCTTGATCTTTCTTTGAACACGCACAGGCACGAGCGCGCTGTCACACACACAGACACTTGCACGCGTTGACACTAGCAAAAAGCGTAATCGCACGCACGCACGCGCAAGAAGTGGGAAGTTGGTGTTTTATGCCGAGCCAGCAACTAAGGCTATATCACGGCAAGACAGCCAGCCCTGTAAACAGATGCCACGTGCAGAGAAAGAACAGCGTGCCCGAGTCGAGAGCTGAACCAAGGACAGCCAACCTTCCCTAAACACACACGCACAATTACATGCACACATACGGACACACATGAACACTCAAACAAAAATACACTGATATATTACAAACACACACACACACACACACACACACACACACACACACACACACACACAAGCACGCACGTACGTAGAGAGGACGAGCGAAGGCTCCTACCATGTCTAATATGCAGGGTACATTAGTTAAGAAATCGAAGCACCGGCCAAGATGTCTGATCCCCTTCGGAAGTGTAATCGATCTTTGCCTTGGTTCCTCTGCATCCCCCAGTCTTTCTGTCATTCACCTAGTAAGAAACACTTTATAGGTTCTCCCAAAAACTGACAAGGACCAGTTTCGATGTCTTCGATTAGATTGTTCCTGTCCCACTTTGAACCTTTAAGTCAGTCCGACAGGCAGCAAGTCTTGCCGTCCAGTTCTCAGCGATCGGCCCACCCGTCCTCTTCCATCACTACCCACCCACGCCCGTCTTCCACTTTCAAAGTGTTTTCATAGATTTCCCATTATCAGTGTGAGTTGGCTTATATGTGTCTTTAAAAATGAAAAGATTTTAAACCCAACTTTGAAGAGTATGGCAGTGTACCATCTTAGTTGGATCTTGAGGCTATTCACAGTAAGCTGAGAATACTTGCCTCAGCTCGAAGTCTAGATGCAGTTTGAAGAAGGAGTAAAAACCTTCATAAGAGTCCAGATATACCCCATGATATAATTTCATGTGTATATATATAGACATAGATATTAATAAACAACATTTTCGCCGGAAAGTACTATTAGTAGTTGTTTTTTTATCGTTGCGGTTCTCTCTCTTTCTCTCATTTATGAGCATTTCATGACCGAAGCTTCGTTTCTTCTCTTTAACTAAAAGTGTTTCTGATAAGATAGCAGCTTTCACCCAGGTCTTTCGAGGTAAGATTGCTTCTCCGGTTAATTTACATTTGATGAAAAACATTCTTTGATGTTTTTATCTGTCTCTTTGTTCCCATCTGTAAGAAGCATTGGTGTTCGATCAAACTTTTCACAATTCCAGAACCCGATCTAGTTTATGTCGAACAACAACAGTCGCATAATAACTGTTTGCTTTTTTTTCTGATGTTCATTAAAATTTCTAACTTAAAGGTTTCCTGCCGTTTGTAATCTCGAGACCAATTCTCGAAACAGGCCGAATGTCCACAGGACTGCTGTTGGCGCGCCGGACAGACTTCCCTCGCAAAGACTGGTCTGCCCTGAGCGATACGCGAGATGCATCAGCAAAGGTGCACCTGGTCTTTGAGGAACCAGCGGATGTGTTTAGAAAGCTTGGGATTTATTGCTTATATAAACACATCGCTATCATATCCTGACCCTTAGTTGCAGCACAGCGCCAGACGGAAGTTTTGCTGCCGAGGATTTGTGAGTGAATAGTGTTCAGCGAGTTTGGCAAGCGCAGCACCACACAGATCACGATTGGAAAACATCTTAACGCGCAGCGCGCACGAGAGAGACGGGATGGAGGGGTGGGTGGGGGGGGGTAGAGAAGTTTCGTCGATCACAGACGAATCAAAGCGGCCAAAAGCACCTCCGCCCTCTCCCAGTACTTTGTCCCTCCGTGCTGAAAGTTTGCAATCTCCTAGTATCATTGGCCAGATACCCGTCGACATATTGTCCCTCACAACTCCTACTCTCTGAATAAAGATAAGAAGGCAAAAGAAAGACAAACTTTGGAGTATGTTTCTATCTGCCTCTGAATCGCTATGCGAGGTCGATACCTAAATACAAGTAAACGCCTTCACTCCATAGATCTGCGTGCAATGGTGAAGGGTAGCGGCGATTACGACGGTCAGTTCGTATGTCATACTTTCATGAATATGTTTCTCCCCCCTCTCTCTCTCTCTCCTAGGAACAACTCAACTGTTTTCAACGCCTGAAGGCGCCTGTTTACTAACACGAAATAGAGGAAAAGACAGAATCAATCGACATTTCATTGCTCATCAACAATCGTTATTGTGAGGAAACCCTACACAATGGCCGTGAATCACGCCTAGATGTTTTACCGACGTTGTTTGCAGACTTTTTCTGTTAAACAAGCGTGACATTAGTGTGGGCTTTCAATGAATGTTACTGCATGGCTTCTTTTGCTCACAGGAAAATAAATGCCCAAAAAACAGATGAATTAATGACAAGACTAGTTTTGGTTACAACCCTGTCCGTTTGTCTGTTTTATGTTTAAGAGAGATGCCATTTGGTTTTCCAAGTTACGCTACACGTTGAACACGTCGTAATGATGGTCACTTCTTTTTCAACAGTCACCAATCACACATCTACGATCGCCACTACATGAACTCTCATTTATGTCCCTTACATATACAAAAGGAATTTCTTTTCTCTGCAATCACGATTGCGTGCGCAAACACACACACACACACACACACACACACACACACACACACACACACACACATCTACATTTGAGGACTTAAATGCACTCAATACGAACCCAGAGGGCGCATTCAACATTCAAGAATGCCTCGTGCAACAGCGGAATTTAGAGAGAAACAGCTTCTGAGTCAGGATGTTCTGACTTGAATATGTCTTACCTGACCTTAGATACGGTAAAATAAACCAGTGGCTGGGCGGAGGTGCAGGCCATGATCGTACGCCCCCTGCACAAACCGCGCTGGGCATTGACAGTACCTGCACAGGTGTTACAATGTTCCTGCGCTTTCTCGCCCAACACAAAACATTGGTGTAGTGGAACTGGACACGTGAGGGACAGTTATGATGTATCCTACCCCCCCCCTCCTAGTTAACATATAACGACCTGTGAATAAAACACATACGCACACTTAGATTTATTAACAAAAAAATTTTGCGAAATACATACATTCATACATACATACAACAATTTGGCTCATATAATGGGGGTCATAGCACTCTCAGTGCTGTCTGTACTTCCAAGATGCAATGCGGTTAACTCCCGTTAAAACCAGCAACCACAGTCGCATACATAAACACATCAACGTAGCTCTAGCAGTTGTCACTGCTGCTCTCGAACTGCTTCTGAAGTCTTAGTCTCGCCATGTTTATTATGTCCACGCTTGTTGTGAGTGGAGTAGCGGGTCTCAGGTCGCGGCACGCTGGCGACTCTGCATTTGAAGTTCCCAGTCTGTCTGTCCGTCATCACTTCCTCACTCGATCCGCCAGTCACGTCACACTACCCGGTGACACGGATACCGAGCGCTGTCCCAGTCCAGAGACGTTAGGTGGCTTCTTCGGCGACTGCGTCCTCACCCGGCTGCACTGTTATAAAGCAAACAGTAGAAATTGCCAGGAAAAACAATTCCAAGTATAACCGCCAAACGAACACCACCTAGAATTTTCTGAGTGGTGCTGCCATACCGGACGGCGATTAAGAATGTCAGTACACTCTCAATCATCACCCAGTGAAACAGGGTTAGAATGTACTCCCTTAGGCTTTTTTCACCTGGTGTAAAGAGTCTTTGCTGAGCCTTATTGATGAGAGACATCAAATGCTAGTCCCAGGCTGGATCGTTCTAGAAATGATGAAACTCTGGGGTGCACACTGAGCATATTGAGCACCAGAATTTTGGAAAAGCGTTTATTGACTCTTGACTCTTTTCTGACGGTGTAGGAGGAAGTAGAGGATTCACAATCAGACTGACTAGAAGAGACCAAAATCCATGAGCTTATCGAAGAGTTTCTATGTGTTGAAAGCGGAGCTATAAATTACAAACAACAGAAGCCAGAGGATTCAAGGTGCTGAAGGATGAAGTGAAGAGCTAAGGAGACAATATGTTTCAACGACCGACTAGCGTAATAGGGAGAGACTCAAGCTTGCCTCTAATGGTGCGCGGTATCTGAAAACCGGTCGTTCCAGAACTTTCATCACGACAAATGTCAAGTCCATACGTACGATGTCAGCGATGTCACTACGGTCTTCTTATAGACGATGACTGATGATTTCAAACAGCGATGCATGACAGAGAGTTGAAGGGATGCGATGAAGATATCTGTGAAGATATCTCTGAGAACTGGTCGGTGCGGTGTTGTGGTGTAGGATAAGACATGCCCTCAGGGTGTTTTCTTGCATAATAACTTGCGTAGCTCGTGCTCACTCATAACAAACGCACCAGGTAGTGGGGATGCGAGGCATGTGGCTGTCACTGGTGTGGCGTTGTCCCAATCTAAGCGACTGTACAGCTCATTTGGCTTATCAGGGAGGCATTGCCTATTTTTAGTCCATGACGGTTTGCAGACCGTGCCACACACCTCGGGAGATGCAGACTGAACCTGACACGCAGGTAAGCGTTTTATCCTAGTTTACTCTGCTTATGGCTTTCTGTGGATTATATTTAACCTTCTTAAACGCTTTCAACCTGTACGCATCGCTTTTTTTACTTCAGTTTTTTTCTTGATACTCGCCTTGTGTCACGGCTCGTCGTCAGCCCAGGACTTGGTTTGGCATGCTGGAATTCACAGGTGCTCACACAAAGCGATACAAGACGTGGTGACTTCAATTTCCTCATGAATGTCGGTACATTGGGTTGGTAGTGGCCCCCCCTCCCAGATGGTGCACGCCAGACAGTCTTGTAGCATATCTGTAGCCTCCTGGTTCCAGCGCCTGAAGGCCCTCACCTGTGGCTTAACCGACAACCTAAAGTAGGGTGGTGTTTGATGATGATGCAGTAACAGTGGAATGGAGACCAGCACTAAAAAGAGCAAAGTTATGATCAATGTTATGAGCAAAGTAGAGATCTATATGAACGGGTCATCACAAGCAGCTTCAATTGATGCAGAGCTCTCCATGTGCAACCATGTTAGTTCTGTTGTGTCAAAATCCTACTACACTTTGAGGACTTTAGGTAGATTACGGCCTATGCTGACTCTGGCTGCTGCCAACTCACTTGCTGTGGCTACCATCATATCGTGATTGGACTACTGCAATAGTGCATTGTGGGGTATACCTGCTACGCAGTTAGATCGACTTCAAAACAGCCGCCGGGATTGTCACCCGTGCAAAGTGGTCCACTGAGCACATCACCCCTATCCTACACAGCCTTCACTGGCTCCCAGTGAACAAGCGCATTGACCACAAAGTGCTTTCGAATGCACAGTCCTGCATGTTCAAAACTGCTCCTGACTATTTACAAGAGATAGTTCCTCCTTACCAGCCGTCTGGCTCCCAGTCACGCTTCTGTCTCCCTGCAGTGGAAGACACAAACAAGAAGCGCACTGGAGCCAGGGCCTTCACAAACGCTGCACCTAAGCTGTGGAATGCTCTGCCATCGTCACTCTCCACCATCACCTCAGCAACTACGTTTCGGAAAAGACTGAAGACCCATTTGTTTACTTAAGAGAGACTTAAGCAACCTAGCACCACTTCTGTCTTTATTATTTTTTTACTTTCCTGTTGTTGTTTTTTTTCTTCTCTTCTGTTTTTGCTGCGCAATGAGCATTCTTTTGAATGGATACATGCACATTATAAATCATCATCATCATCATCATCATCATCATCATCATCATCATCATCATCATCATCATCATCATCATCATCATCATCATCATCAAACACTTGGGAGCCACCTTCTCCATGGACGGCAGCTCCACGCCAGACATCCGCATCAGGATCGCAACAGCAACAGCGGCAATGGCTAGACTAGATAGGATCTGGCATAGCCACAAGATAAGATTCACTACCAAGTACAGGCTGTACAATTCCCTGGTAGTGCCGATCCTGCTCTACGGATGCAACACATGGACTCTGCTCGCCGAAAAGGAAAGGAGAATCCAGGCATTTGAGAACAAGTGCCTGAGGAGGCTGCTCCGGATCTCATACAAAGAGCATAAGCCCGAAGACTTTGTTAGAAAAAAGCTGCCACACTCATAGGACACCAGGAACCTCTACTATCAACAGTCAAGCGACGTAAGCTGGTCTTCTTTGGCCATGTGACTCGGCACGACACCTTGTCGAAGACTATCCTTCAAGGCACCTTGGAGGGTGACCGACGCCGCGGTGGCCAGAGAAAGAACTGGCTTACGAACAAAGACTGGACTGGACTGGTCGTCCTGTACAGGACCTGCTGACTATCGCCCAAAATAGGCAAGAATGGCGGGCCCTGTCAGGTGCCGCGTCTATCCATGTGCTCCCAGGTGCTGGTCAAGGGACGACTGACTGATTGAATAACAGGGATCAGGTGTAGCTTTTCCTAAACGTCCACTTGCTGTTTGCAACGAGGGATCAATCGACAGTCTGGGAGATTGAAGTCGTCCACACCCAATGAAAGGCAGAATGTGAACTTATTTTCAAGGTCCCATGCAATTTTGTTAGAGTGCTTCGATTGTTATTGTCGCATGAGCTTTCGGGAAGTAGAAAAGTCTGCATGAGAGAATGATAGTCTCGATGTCTGTCAGGAACGCACGGAAAGTGTGGACAGGTCACACACAACACACACTGACCTCACAGCGTTCTTCACGTGTCCTTTCACACAACAAAATACAAAGACCTGCACATGGGCTCGAACGTTTCTATTAATCGGGTGAACGTAAATCTATACTTTACTAAATAACAACAGAAAACTTCAGCACAAATATTCTACACTGAGTTTGCACCGAAACAAATATATCTAAGCAGTTTATATTAAAGTCCTTCAAGTTCTCTCTTCTTCTGTTGTTGGGGGGGGGGAAGGGGTCGACACGGCAAACAGTTCCACTCTTTCAGTCTTGCTCTCTGGCGTTGATCATACGGACAGCCTACATTCACCAAATAACTCCGACAGTCTAACGGCAGACAAATGATCAAGTCAATAAAAATTCCACAGTAGGTAAATCCACACAGTTCTACGATCTTCTCAAGAGATCACACAGCAGTTGAGAAAATTAGTAAATCGAGGAACCACACAGATAATATTTCTCCCCACAGTTCTACGATCTTCTCAAGAGATCACACAGCAGTTGAGAAAATTAATAAATCGAGGAACCACACAGTTAATATTTCTCCACACAGTTACTCTTTCTCCATACAGTTAATATTTCTTTACACCGTTAATATGTATCCACACAGTTACTATTTATCCACACAGTTGCTATTTCTTCACACAGTTAATATTAATCCACACAGTACTATTAATTCCAACCTCTGTACCAAATTCCTCTTTCTCCCAGACTCTCACGTCTGCTTCCTCTTCCAATTTCTAAAACAACGCCCCCTATACACATTCAAACCAGGGGTCATAATCGCTATTCAATCAGGGCGACAACCTCGTTACTTCGACGTTCAGGGGTGATAACACATGTTCATAACAATGTCACTAAAGCAGTGGGTGGACAGGACACTGCAGTTCTTGCGCCGTCTATTATTTATGAAAAATCACAGATCGCCTCCTTAATGTTGCCAGAGAGTTCAGGCAAAATTCGAGACGATGCAGTAAGAAGTCAGGCTGTCAAAGAAACGTTATGTCGGATATGTCGGGATTTAGCTCTGTTTCATTGAAGCAGAACACTGGGCAGTCTCTGAACTCGTGATGAGATTTGAGTAAAAGCTCAAACTTTTGGTGACTAGAGATCACACACTTGAGAGAAACATGGGGTTAGGCTTAGTGGATCAGGGTTGAGAAAGTGAACCAACTTTTCTCTCTTGCTCATGTCTGGCTGTCCAGGAAATCTGAACAGTGGTCACAGATTTATGTCAGCCGAAATAGAAAGAATAGAAACGTACTTATGAATGACCAGTTGTTTTCACAAGTAGTGGATCCTCTCTACTGTATATTTGTGCACATTTATCTTCTCTCAAACAAAGAACAAAACAATCAGACCAATGATCACATCGTCATTTCTACCTGGTTCCAGAAGAGTTCAAGATAGTCGATTATATCTGTCTCTGTTTTTCTCTCTTTGTGTGTTTGCGTGCGTGTGTGTGCGCGCGCGTGAGAGAGAGATGCGTTTTCATTTCAGTCTCGCTATAATCTCTTCGCCAGAAGGCTATCCACGTACCTTGATTTCTCATGTCATTTACGCGTCTGGAGGGCTTGCCAAACAAACTGAAAAACGTTACCAGTAAACAAGAGAAAGAGTGTTCTTAAATTACTTGGAAATTTGACCAAAGCCTCACACCTTTAGGCTTCAGCAAACACAGCTTAAACCTTGCTGTGACGTCAGTGAACGTGAGCTGCCTGTCCGTTCTGCTGGATTACAAACATTTGGCACGTCTCGTCCAGCCAGCGTGCAACAGTCTCTTCCTCTGAAGCTGCAGCAACGTCTGCAACTTGAAGCGTTACCGATAGTCTGCTTTGTCACGGAGGGCGACGTCTCGCCAGCCAGTTAGCACGTGATTGGGCCGTAGATGACGCGCAGATTGTACTAAGAAGATTCCTTTCCAGCCATACTTTACCTTGAGTCCTTGCATGTTAGCAACTAGCTTAATAATAATAATAATAATAATAATAATAATAATAATAATAATAATAATAATAAAAAGAAGAAGAAAAAGGTATCAAGGCGATAGAGTTTGTGAATTACAATGTCTGGGAACTCGAAACAGTATAGAAATAAGTATGATTCAAAGGACCGTTGAGTAAAGCTGGAGAAGCTCTGTTTCTTTCCTTTCTTTTTGCTCATTGCTTCGGCTTTCAACTTTGTGATGTTTCGTACTTTCTCTCTGTAAATATTTTTTTGACGGAGTTTTGAACAGAATTTATTACTGATACAGAGAACAGAACAACATGATAGAAACTCAGAAGTAATATTTTTGAAAACAACAGAAAAGTGTTAAGAATGGACAGAAAAGTTGTTTTGTATGTCAAGCACCTTTACTGATGAAGGCTAAAACAGTTATGTACTTTTGTGATTAGCCTCACCCGTATGGCTCCTGGTGATTTATTACGGGGCCGAATTTAGCGAGTGCCCCTTAGAAACCCTTCAAGTATATTTTGTATTTTCTTGTGCCATCTTTGAGTGGCGTGACATATGTGCTTTTTTCTTCAGAAACACGTAATATCAATTTTGCCTTTATTTAGACAGCACTTAAAAGCCTTCCTTTGATCGTTTTCGAAATTTCAGGATGTTGGATGTATTTCAGGTAGGTGCAACGTCCCGAGAAGCTCAATAAAACAGAATTTAGTTTTATCTCTAGAGGTATGCTCAAGTACACCAGCACATACTTAACAACATCTACACCAGGCACTTTGTAAACGAGGAATGCCATTTTTAAGGTCGGTGGGTGCTTCTTTCACAATCTCTTATATAAAAATGCCTGCTCTTTCGCATGCACTACAGCATTACACTTAATTTCCCCGATAACTTTGAACACTGCAAGGTTACAGCTGCAGGTAGTTTGATGCACCATAGAATCATTTCATCACTTTTAAGTCAGTTTCTGAAGAGACTAGCGTCTTCGTTGTTTTAGCCTTTGGACTAAAAATTGTCCTAAGAGCCATCTGAGGGTTTTCGTGTCTTGTTCATGACTTTAAGCAATCTGACTAATGTGAAATTTTGTGAGGTAAACACATCTTTTGCTAACTGGTAAGCGCACACAAGGACCTGAAGTAAAGTCTGGAAATTTCACTCCATAATTTCTCATATGTGCATGAATATTTGACCAACATTTGTATTACTAATACAGTGCATTTATACAGCGCAGCTTATTAAACATGTTCCTTTATCTTTTTAAAGTTTTTAAGTTTTTACACTTTGCCAACTTTGGTTGAAAGTTTGTCGAAATTTGATTGATTAAGAAGAGCCTGTACTTTGTAGACGAGCTTCAAATGGTTACAAACCGGGCTGAAGGAAGAGGGGATTGACTTGTGAAGCCCATTCAAGAACTTGAACTATATCTTTAAGGCAGGTCTTAATACTATTAACTGCATTGTCAACCCGATCTAATTTAAATGAAAAAGGGGTAAAGTTTTAGCATCGTCTTAACCATTCCGGCTAAATTATAGCCATTTGACATGTAGGAGGGTAAGTGGTCAAACAGACTCAGAATCAACACCGCACAAGCTTCCATGCGACTTTTTTCGTTTAACGTTCGCTTGATGACCTTTCTGTCCTTTTGCCCTTTTGCTCGAGAAAATCCAACTGTTGTTCTGCTCCGAACATTGAACGAGCGGTGGAAGAAACAAAGCAGTTTCCATGGGTCAAGATGACTGGCAGAGAGAATAACCATTACAATCGTGACGATTGAGTTTAGTTGTGCAGCTTGCTGTCTAGCACGAGTTTGAGTCATAGACAAAGACTTAGTTGTCTCATATACAGCTAGCTCCTTAGAGTGCTTAAAGCATTGTGACATATCCTTCTCGCCAAGTTTCTCTGTTCATTCATCTGACTCTTAGGTCAGCAGTTCAGGTCGCAACAGTGACGACGCCGATTAAGGAGACGGGACAGTGAACTCTTGCAGCTAGACAGCTCCCAAGTCCAGTGCCTCGACAATTGTCTTAACGAACCTGGAGGTGAAGATGAGGACCAAGTGCTTGCATTTGCTTCGACTTGGAGAAGCTGTAAGACCCAAAGGTCGCGGATATATTTAAGGCTTAATCTAGAAATAAATTTGCCGCACTGAACTTGGTGGGCTTCAGACTCGCTGGAAATAACAAAGAGGTGCTACTGTCAGCAGCCCAGGAGGTGCTGGGACGTCAAAAGAAGAAGACATGGCTAAGGATCATGAACAGCACACTAGATCTCTGAAACCGAAGGAGGGCCTTGAAGAGAGGATGGAAAAGCAAACCCGAAGCAGCTTCCAAAATAAATAAGTGAATTGTGACACTATAGGGTGAACTGGACTAAGCCAGTGCTGAAACATAAAGGAGGTAATGGCAGGGGATGACAGCGAAAAGGCCAACCAAATACTAAAGACCCTCACCAAGACAGATCAACATAAGACCTCAGCCATCGAAAAGCAATGGCCGCCTACTTAAAGAAAGTACAACTAGTAACTTCCAGACGCTAACATCCTTTTAATCAACCAGACTAAACCCAGAGAAACTGCAAATCTTCCAATTCTACTTGAAGAGGTCAAAAGAGTGCTACGCAGTCTGAATGGAGGAAAGTCACCTGACGTTGATAACAACCCCTTTGAGCTGACCAAGAAAAGATGGGATGAAACAACAAAAGCCCTCACTGTTCTTTGCGAAAGAATCCGCGAACTCAAAAAATGAAAGTTACTGGCCACACCTCTTCCAAAATAAGAAAAAAAGGGTCGTGGGCTGTTCCAGATCTCGTATAGTGAACATAAAACCAATGAATTTGTGCGAAACACGGAGGCCACACTCAAAGGATTCCAGAAACGACTACTCGCAACAGACAAGCGGCGTACGCACGACATGACACAGTTCCTTGAGGTAGCCTAGAGGCAGGTTGATACCGCGGTGGCCAGAAGAACTGGCTTAGGAGCATGAAGGAGTGGATTAGTCGTCCTTACAGGACGGGCTCATCATCGCCCAAGGCCTGAGTGGAGGGCCTTGTCAGCTGCCGTGTCGATCCAAGTACTCCTTCTTCTCCCCTCCTACAACTATAGATACCAGTCAAGCATTCAAGAAACGAATGACTGAATGACTGACGACAATTTTCCTGAACAAAAAGCCTTTCTGTGTCGATCGCACGTTGGAACACGAACCTATGTCTCGTCACATTATCGTGCTCTCGTCCTCCTTCCCACTTTCCTGTGATCTACAGTAATCAGCCCTTACAAATGCAAGCACTTGATTGTGCTATCCCGTTGCTCGCTACATCTTCTGTAGCCATGAGCCAGAGACCCTACAGTGCTCTCCCCGTCACCGCTCTGCATCTTGACCTTTTGCCCCTTCCTTCTCCCAAAGCAAAACGAAATATAACAAGGGAACAAAAAAGCTGCTCTTTTTTAATAGCTTCAAAACGTTTTGTCACAGAGCGCTCTCGCTTTCGCCTTAAATGTCTTCCTCCACTTAATGTAGACGGCGCTGTTGAGCCAACACAAGAGTTCTCTGATGATAATCTGGCTTCCGGTTTCAACAAAGTCGGAGACACGTGCGAGTAGAAGCGATACCAGTCTTTCGTGTCTTACATTCAAGCCTCATTATAAAATACTCTTTAATCTGCTTTCGACATTTTAAGGGAAATCTGTAAGATGTTTTTTAAGTTATTATTACTTTCTCTAACAGCGCCTCGAAGTTGGTTTCTAAATCCAGAACATGATCTTTAAAAGAATTTTCCAGTAGTAGTTTGAAGGCTGAGCAGCAAATATTGGAGGAAGGAAATGGCGATCCTAAGATGATGCTGAACAGACGAAGAAGTTGATAAGAGAGTTTAAAAAGTCATTTTAGCAAAATTCTGTCTAAATACTCAGTACCGCGGGGCTTGTCATGATTTTCCATGAACCGCTGTCTCGCAGCAACAACATGCCGGCCTGGATCCCAACCTTAAACACTTGGAAATCTCTCCAGCTCGAAATGAGTCAGCCGCTGGCAGGTGAAATTTTGTGCATCGGCTGGAGATCATGGCTGACACGTGAAACACGAATCATATGCTCCTGTGTGTGTGTGTGTGTGTGTGTGTGTGTGTGTGTGTGTGTGTGTGTGTGTGTGTGTGTGTGTGTGTGTGTGTGTGTGTGTGAGAGAGAGAGAGAGTGAGACCCTGGCTGCAGCATGGACGTATATACAATAAACATCTGTAGCAGTAAAATGTCAACATTTAAAACAACCAGTATTTTTACATCAATTTCTCGTCTACACACAAATCCCCATAAATCAGTATAAGCAAATGTACCTCTTCCTTGGAGAGCTGATGTAAATAAGTTATAGGTTTTAGAAAGTGGCCGCCTGAACCGTCTGAGAAAACTCAAGTCGTTAATATGCTGTTAAAACTTGTTTTGACACGTTTGTTATACGCGGCACCATGACTTCAGGTCTGGTCTGCTGAGATGGGAACAATGCAAAGCAGAACAGTTGGAAGGGGACAGAAGTGGTAGGTTTAGAGTTCGTAAAGTTGGAATCACGTGTTATCTGCATTCCTTTATTCCTGCTGGATACGACACGTATATGAATTCAGAGGGTCATACTGCTTAATCCGGGGACTTAGTTTTCATGTCGGATTTTTCACTGACGTCATACTCCTCTCGAAAACACACACTCTTTACACATTCTCCCCTGTGCACAGACTCTCTTTCTTTATCTGTCTCTCCTCTCTCTTCATCTCTCTACACACACACACACACACACACACACACACACACACACACACACAAACACACAGAAAGAGAGGAAGAGAGAAAGAGAAAACCACCATTTTTATACCCCAACACCAACATAAGCAAACTCCTTCAAGTCGAAAGTTTTTGTTTTCGCGAGGTAAACATTTTAACCCCAGAATATCTCCAGCAGAGTAACATACAAGCTAGAAAATCCTTCATGTACACGTACAATGCCTCTACGGCCGCTTTTTAACCTACCAAGATCCTGTTGTCATATTTGTGTTACAGAATAAAATAAGAGGTAGAATCAGAAATGTAAAAACACTGCTTTCACCAGCCACTAGTTGTATAAGTTGTATAAGTTGTATAAGTTGCAGGCACGTGACAAGATTCTAGCTACAGACAGTTTGCCTGCATTGCACTATCTCTTTCCAGTGAGCCAACACGTTTCTTGGTTAACATGTTTTTTTAATTACAGACTTTAAAAAAAAGTGAGCATACTTTTCAGTTAACTCATTTTGATTATCCAACGTTTGCAGATGTGTCTCTGAGCAGCGTGTGAGAAAGCTAACGGCCGCTCCTGGACAGATAGTGAGGGAGTCGTGCTGCGTGCAGACACAAACCTCGAGATGTGCTACTTCGTTCAAGAGGGAATCGCATCTTTTCCACCTTTGCTGAAAGAATGTCATTTTTTTAAAATCAATTTTCTCAAGGACCAGAATGAATCTACTAAAGCACGTGCTTGAAATGAAGGCCATGTTCACTGTTCTGCTCAGACAGGCATCGTGTAAGCGTACTGATCTTTACCTTTCTTTCCTTTTCTGTCTTTATCGTCGTCGTCTTCGTCAATTTTTTTTTACTTTTCCTATTCTTTTTCGTCTTCATATCTTTCATTTGCCTAGCTGCCCCTGTTATCACCACCAGCAGATATTAAGTATAACTGTTCAATTCTACTCTTACTATTACTACCAGCAACTATTGAGTACTGACTGTGATTTCGTGGGTAGAGCTGCGCAGCTACCACCAATGCTGATGATACCACTTATACTACAAATATTGATGCTTTATTCGACCGCAGCTACGACTACAACTATTACCACCAATCCGACAACTACGACCACCAGTTTCACAACAGCTACTAAAGATATTCCTCACGATCACCGAGTTCGATGAACAAATTGGTCGAAAGGCAAGGAATCGACCTCACTGATGTTCAGCCTTCAGGCATAGTGCTCTGCTAGTTAGCTTGTGTCAGCCATCTACAGATATTGTTTTAATTTCACATTTGTAATGTTTAAGCTTTTTCTAGTGTTTGTGTACCAGTATACTATACTAAAAGGGAGTCTAAGAGTTGCCCACTTACACCACTGAAGTTCTCGTGCAAGAAACAATACTAGGACATAGAGCTGGCTGTAATTCCGTGTGGTTGCCAAGCGAGAAGCACTTGCACTACTGTGTCGTATATGAAAGAAATTGAAATAAAGCTGATGAAGTAAACGACCCGCCTCAGATGAACCATCTTGCGCTCTCACACCCTGACCTAAGACCTCTGACGTCCTGTTACTGAGAATTCTTCTAATTGAAGCTTTCTTTGTAGCACCAACTCCTAGCACTGAATGCTACAAAGCAGCTGGAACGGAATTCTAGGGAAATTTGACAAAGATCTCTCTCTCACTCACTGGAGTCTCTACCCAGCAGCCCTATTGTGCAGAAACTGTTCGTCACCAGCGAGAATCAATGCTCCTCTTCTGTCGCAAAGAGATCCGTCCTTCTTCAAGCAGATATTCAAAACTCATTTCTGCACCTTCTCCTCGCATCACTTTGTTTGATTGTACGGTTTCGGGATGCGAAAATTCATTACCAAAATTCACCGCCTGTCTCATACGTGGTGAATTCTTTTCAGAAGAAACCTTGAAAAGCTTCAAGAGGACAAGAACTCTTTTAAAACGGAGGAATATCAATTCTTCAAAAATATCAATACCCAGATGAAGAGAAAAAGAAGCATGGCGATGAAGACGACAAACGGCTTACAGACAGACCTGTAAATATTTTTTACACGAGTTTAAAGAGAAAGATGAAAAGAAAGATGCAGATGAAGAAAAGGAACTATTAGAAATGATAGCACCAAACATGTTTAAAGGAAAACATTTGGACTTTTTATTCGAAGGAATAACTGCAGCTGCACAGGTTCTGCACAGAAATTTTGCTCTGAAATTGCACCCGTATTATGCATAGTATAAACAATTTTGCAATGTCTTTTAACTCAGAAGACTTCAAATAAGGTTGGCTTCTCACGCACGGTACTCTAAATAGTCCATGATTTTTAACTTACAATATTCTAAGAAAAACGGATGACGCTTAACTCACAGTACCTTAAATAACTGTTGATGTTAACCTAAAACTCTCTTAATTGTGAATCCCAAAGTATCCTCTTGACAGACTTCAAAGGATCCGTAATAACGGTCCATCTGCAGACCATCTAGATGTGAACATATGTCACCCATCATTCGCTCTCTTCACAGGCTGCCAATCGTGAACTGTCCACCCTGACTTACTCTGCCGTTTCTGGCACTGGTCCTCGGTACCTCTCCGAAATCACTCCCATCTGTACACCCACACGACTTCTTCGCTCATCTTCTGACACCAAGCTTCTGTGAATCCCACTAAGACAAAGACATATGGACAGAGGTCTTTCTCATACCAAGCCTCATCAATTTGGAACGGATTACCCATCAGCCTTCGACACTCTGACTCTTTAACCACCTTTAAGTCCAAACTTAAGACGCATCTTTTCAGAACGATAACTTCACTGTGACCCTGTCCTGACATGAGCCTGTATAATGTGTGTCTGTAGTTTACTTTGTGTATGAGTGAGTGTATGCTGTAGAAGTGAGTGTGTCTGTTATATGTGAATATGGTACATGGTTGTTGACGATTTAGAATATGTATTGCCTATGTAAAGAGCTTTGAACAAATATTTGGGTATGGCGCTATACAAATCCTCATTATTATTATTATTAAGTCAAAACTTTGAATTACCGATGACTTTTAATTCAAAACAAAAACACTAAGAATGCACACATATATATATATATATATCGAGTGTGGGTGGGAGAGAGAGAGAGACGTCTGAGCTGCCAGACCTTTATACTGGAAGTTTCATCATACTGCCCTGTTGCTGCTTTTATCGCTTGCATGTTTGTCCTTTTCTGTCTTCAGCCAGTATTTATGGCTGTCGATGTTTCTTTGTACATTTATTTGCTGATATGTTTCGGTCTGTGTTCATTTTAAACTTTGTTCATTTTATATATTTATTTGTGTCTTTGCATTTTTTTTTAAAAAGATCCTTAAGCCTACTGTTAAGTCGGGGAACTGCGCTATATAAATCACATTATCGTTCAAACATCCGATGACTTTGAAACGCGATGACACAAGGCTCAGTCAGAGACAAGATTATCTCAGTTACAAAAAGAGACAAGAAAACTTTCAAAAAACGACAAATATCGCTTCAAAAATTGTCTAAAATGATACAAGATTTGAAGCTGGCAGTTACAGCAGATTACAGACCACAACATAGTTTTAAAAATGGAAACACTTTATTTTTCCTAATGATTCCCTCGCCTCGAATCTTAGAGAAGAGATACAATTTAATAAATCTGTTAAAATTGTTTCTTATTTCTAAGTTCTTCGTCTCTATCTTGTTCCTTATATATCGTCGTCTGTATGACTGATGTTTTTGTCGAGTGCGAACTAAAGGCCAAGTAGCCGAATTTCTCTTTACTTTTGTCTATGGAGCGCAGCTGCCAGCATCTTTTGCCACGGCTTAACGTAGCATCATCCATTCCTCTATGTTCTTCACTTTAGCAAGTTGTTTTCCTTTTCACGGCCTCCTCCCTCTCTAGGGTTGTCGTTCTTGATTCCCCAAAGAGAGGTTCAGAAGGTCAGGAATGTTTGTTTGCCTACACGCGAGGACCCAACTAAGCTTTTAATGGATATACACTGATGAGCACTAACTGCTGCTGAAATGTCCGCCACTCCTCATTAAACTGCTAACCGCATTATTTTAGTCTGAGTTAAAGAAAGCGTCCAATGGAAGGATGAGGCCGGCTAGAGTCAAGAGAGAGAGAGAGAGAGACGGTGGGGGGGGGGGGTAGGTTGGGGAGGCTTGGTGCAGGGTACATTCTCCGGAGGTACGTAAAGGTGAAGGTAAAAATGCACAGAGAACGTAAAGTGCAGCTTATCTTTCTTTTTTCGTCCTTCCTGGTACAAAACAACAATACTGGCCGATATCTGTGAAATAAAAACAGAAAACCTATCTGCACGGTATCCATACAAAAAGAGACAAAAATAAATGAACAAAACAAAAATACAAGAGAAGGAGATAAATATCAATGCATTTTGCGTTTTAAGTCCTAGAATAAAACATAGTTTAAAAAAAATAGACCGCATTTGGGCTATTTCGATCATGTTTTCCACTATGACTTCTTTATGATAATTTTTTTTACGCTATATGGACAACATGTCGGTATCTTCGGTTTATAACAGCGCACTGAGCTCTCATCCACAGGGAAAATGTTTTCCATCATCATCATCATCATCATGATCATGATCATCATCATCATCATCATCATCATCATCATCATCATCATCATCATCATCATCATCATCATCATCATCATCATCATCATCATCATCGTACTTACTACTATTGCGTTAACGATTAGTGACCAAGAGATCACATCACGTAAGCTGTACCCACTATGATGCAGACTCCCCTCTACCTGTAAGAAAGGCTGTGGAAGCCTAACAAATTCAGCATCTCAATGGCGCCCAGGTGACAATACAATGACGGGATTCCACACACGCAAAGACCTTCAGAGCCGACAAATAAAGGAGATTACGGGTTCGACTCCATGACAACAATTTCCTTCGTTCACCAAAGGAGGAGAGGTAGAAACAGATTGCCTGTAGATTAAGGATGGAAGCATCTTCTACGAACAGTTTATACTCTCCATCCACACTGCAGATTTTTTCCCCCAACAGAGGTCGCTTTCGTATGACATGTAAATGAAAACAGAAACACGTAATCTGGTCCGTTTATCAGCAGGACCGCAGCATGAGAACACATTACGAAATCTGCATTGAGAGTCGGGGAATCTGCTGCAGCAGGCAGGTAAAATTATCAAGAACAAAATCGATTGAAAACATGTGCCGACGTTTGGACAAAAGAGACCGCCAAAACAAGCTGCTATCGCGATGTACCCCTTGAGCCTTGCTGCTCACATCGGGTATTTTTTTATATCTCTATCTCTCTCGCACTCTTTATGTCCACAATAAGCTCCCTACGGCTAATGACAAGAATCTTTTGTTTTTCCAGAGCCCTGTGTGTGTGTTTATTGGTAGGAGCAAGGTGTTGCAAAATCACGATGCTTCATACGGTTCATGCGGAGTGTCTGAATAGAACGCAGTTTCCTTCTGGTCTTGCAGCATGTTTTTCCACGGATCGAAACCAAACGGTAAAATTTTTTTTTTATCTTCTTTCTCATCCTTCTCTCCCTTTATCATACCACGACGGCCTACACCTCTGTCAACACCACGACAACCACCACCAGGGCCAAGCGACGCCAGTACTTTATTATTATTATTATTATTAGGTCTGCTGCTGACTGTAGGTCGCAGGTTCAGATGTCGTCTCCAACTAGCATGTTTATCTGAGAAAAACTACTGTTTCAGGAATGGATAAACCCGCTGTCATGGGGCATTAGCTGCTGACTTAATCAACATTTTAAAGAAAGAACGCAAGGGCATTCTATTTCTAAAGTGTTTCCCTTATGGAGATAAAGCAGTAAGCACCCGCAGTGAACTTTTTAAAAGAACACACGTGTATTTCTTTTTTTTGTTTTGTTTACTTAGGTCGTGCGTACTTAGTTTACTTAGGTGAGAAATGCCAAAAATCAACCTTTTAAAGACAGCAATGTCTTTGTTTGGCTATAAAGGGTTTTGCTCTCATGGATAAACAAAAGGGGTATGCTTTCTTTCGTGATTAGTTTCATCCCAACAGCAACTTCTGACCAAAGGTTGTACTTAGAGTCAGGGTTATTAGGAACCTTTTCGTAGTTACATTCACAAAGGATGTGTTGTTTGAGGTCCTTCCGATTTATGTACAGTCCTTCTCTGCAGATTGCTAAAGGTTACAATCTGACCTGAGTATTTTGCTCGGAGAAGAGAAGCCACCCAACTTCAAATGTACCCAAACTGAGGTGCTCAAGTATTTAAAAGTACAAATGCACGCTAAACAGCGTTACATCGCACGTGTTCACGAGGAGTTTTAAATAAAAGAAGCATCAAAAAGATTTGATTTCGAGTGTTCAGTCAAGAGAAAGAGAGAGAAAAAAATATAGGACAGCGCAAGGATATACTACCTTTCCTTGTTCATATTTATGATAAATGTAGTGGCATGATACTTTTTTCCGTTACGCTCTGACATACTGTTTTTGAGTAGATCTTCAGGTCATTTGTTGAAATTTGCGTTAATTTGCCTTGAAGCTGGTCAAGCGGTTAAAAGTAGTAAGGTGTTCAGGGGGGACGGCGTTATGGCCTTCACACCAGAAAGCTAGAATTGATTATTTTCATTTTTTTTTTGGAACTGGTTAAAATATTTTTATTTTGCTACTTTGACATTTGTGACAAAAATTTGGGTGTCTTTAATTTGAAACTGTATCCCAATCAATGAACGACGTTTTTAGATTGGACTGGAAGATACTTTAGCTTCCCCTTTGATATCTTTGCTTCAACATTTTGATTAATAAACATGAATATATCTTGTTTTGGAACGGAGTTGAGAATTTTTAAAGGAATTTAATTACGCATCAAGTATTTTCAACTCCGCCAAGCAGAATGCCTTCAAACATTTTAACAACCTTAATCTACATTAATTACAAAGCATATTTTATAAAAGTAAAAGGATCATACTGACGTGCTGTAGAAACAATGGTATTTTATACAATTTGTACTGCACACCTAAATGATTCCATTTTTTTTTTAAAGTTCTTAAGTTCTATTTGAGATATTTTCTGGCTCAAATCAGTCACAGCATTTCCGTTTGCCAAACCTTGTTTCATGAGAACGAGACTAAATATGATCTGGGTGTCTTTTTTTCGAGTAATCACAAACGTGATTTAGATGCTACATACCTAGCGACAAACAGGCATCAAAACCGAAAGAGGTCAAACCGACACTTTAGGTAAAGGTCATATGCATATATAATTTTCTGAACATGTGGGTAGGCAACACTTGTACTTTTCAACGCCTATTTTCAGTTTTACAAAAATAGTGTGCGTGATTTGTGGTTCTCCGTCTTTATCTCGCTTCAGTTAGTTAATGAACTATTTTTCACCCCGTGTCGCAGCAGTCGTTTGTTTGGAACGATCACGACAACACGTTGAACCGGAAATGCTCATGCGCAGTCACGAGATGCCGTAGAGAGGTCTTAACCGGAAGTTCTCACTTGCTGTCACGACAAGGTGCGGTTGTAATCAACGGTTCTTGCGCCATGTGGCTGAGCGGCTATCTGAAAGCTGGCAAGGAACACCCGTCAGCATTTCAAACTTTAATGAGGCCTAAGAACTGGAGTGTTTCTCTTTACAGATTTCATTCCACTGTAGGCGTACTCGTGTTACTTTGCGACAGTTTCAGCCAAGACCCTCCGGAAAACAGTTAGGAAAGCCAGTAGCAATCCATTTATTACCCTTCTAATAATGGATGGATAGAAAGGATTTGTTACAAAGGTAAATTTGTGTATAGAGATTATATTTCGTACGTTATTACTTCTGTAAATTTAGCTGTATGTTTTCGAAAAAGAGAGAAACATTCAAACTTTCGCAATCTCACTCTCTCTCTCTCTCTCTCTCTCTCACACACACACACACACACACACACACACACACACTACCAATCCGCTAATATACTGTTGTGTTAAAGGTCTAGTGGGTGTACTCTTTCTGATGACTGCGTAAAACTCAGTACACAATAGTATTTCCCCAAATCTCGGTGAATATTCTCCTGTCCTTGACATACACGCCTACAATCATCACCATCCACAGAAAAAATGCCAACAACAAAGGCATCACGATTGTACATGAATACGTTTATGTTGTCAAGGCTTCAGCCAATGGGAGACTTGGAACCATATTTTAATTGACATCTGTGGACAAACATGACGTCACGAGTTTACGGTCTTTTTGTACATAGGGGATGTAGTTCGAGGACGGAAGAGGGGTTTTTTTTTTTGAAATAATATCCGTCACTAAGCTTTAATCAGTTATTAGGAAAAAAATTGCTCCCCGCAAGTCCTTTAAGATTCTTCCTTCTGTGTTTTCACTTTCTGATAAGCTTAACGGAAAACTTTCAAACATCTAATTGTTCTTTTTCTCTTCTTTCCCTTTTCGAGTAACTTACCACTGATGTCATAAATTGTCCTTGGTGAGTTTCCCGAACCTAAAGTACTTCTTGACCGGAAAAATCGGACGAATATTTAACATTATACCAAAGTTCGTATAGAACTTTATCCATTAAGAGCGCTTAGGGTCCGAACTGGATATTTAGTAGGACAGTGCAAACAGGCCAAAGGTCAACGGGAAAAAACGGCAAGCTTCGTGTGGGGAATCAGATATTTGAGTAGCTGGAGGCTGGAGACGCCAGTTCCCTCTAGCCGGCTTCATAGCCCTGTGATGTAGAGTACGTTCCCTTAGCATACCCAGGTATTTAATGAGTTACTGCACCCTTTGGCACGTTGGGAGAGGTAAAGCTTTTAAAGGGCACCGCTCTCATAATAGTTAACCCCGAGATAAGTGCGGTTTTTTTCCCCAAAGGACCAAAGGACTACGGGATTGGTTTTTGTTTCAGGCCGAGATGCGTGCTTCCAGTCCACGTCCTTCTGTGACTGTTTCACATTGTCGTTTGCCCACTGCTGCCACTAGCATGATGCTAGTGCGTCTATCTCACAAGTTTCTTTTACAAGAGGATCTTGTCCCCCATTTTAGTAAGACAAGCCGAACCAAACTAAGCCAGGAATTTGCGTAATTCTTTTTAATTTTAAGGTCTAAAGCCAGAGCTACATTACGCGACGAGATGTCACGGGTAACGCCTGGATTTTTGACAGCACCGCCGATTACAGAATAATTTAATGTCTAAATCCTGTCCCATATCTTGCTGCAAAATAAACACATACAGGTGTATTATTCACTATCATCACCAGCATCTGAAATAGATTTACGCTCCTCCTCCTAAATATTTCTCAGTTTTCCGTGTTCTTCTCACAGAAAGGAGGAAGAACAGTGAGAAATGAGAGCGAGTATCTCTTATCTCACTTGTCGCTTAGCGCCTCATGTTCTCTGCGCACAAAGAGCTATGGAGCTAGGTGTGAGATACTTTTTTTTACTGGTATTCTTGATTCGAGTGCACAAAGTTTCCTGTGCCAGCTTAGGCAAAAGTCTGTAACGAGTTCTCGTCTCTCATTTCATTTATCTATTTTCCCAGTATATTTTATTTTTATTTTTAAATTCTCAGAAGCATGAGGTGGGTGAGCATTTCAGGGAGGATTCTTGATTGTCGGGCACTCCAAGACACGTCATGTGAGAAATATTTTTTAATTACAAAAATCTTTTTGCGAAAAATGTTGCAAAATGAATTAGAAGTGAAATATTAATCGTCAGTAAAATGGCGTAATCCTCAAACTAGCATCTTTATCTTTTCATAAATTAGGCATACAGCCTTCATTTGCAAATGAGAAAAACTGTTAATAATAATAATATAATTCCTAGGCTTGTCACAAAGCTTTGGTTAAATAAGACTTGGAATAGGCGCAGAGACAACGTTATAAACAATGATTTATAAAGCTTTTAAAATGATGCAGTGGAAAAGTTGTATTAGTTGTATTGCGATGGCTAAATTTGACAGACAGTGCGATTTTGTGGGAGGAACTGGTGTTTTACTCTGATTCAGAAACTAAGACTATAATATTGTCACGACAAAGCAGCCAGACTTGTAAATATACCTAGAAAGAGCAGCGTGCCTGAGACGAGATCTGAACCCAGGACAGCCAGTCCTCATCGTGTTGGTAAAAGGAGCTAACCCTTGCGCCGCCGGACTGCCTTCAAGAGTGGCAGGAGACGTCAAAACGTGAAAATAAACGCTTGAAGTAAATAAACTGACATGGAACCTGAAGACGTTAGTGTGAACATTGCACAAGATTCTGGCACATTCTTCTCACCGCAGCCACTCCGATCGCCAAGACGGTGAAGTGTTCCCGCAGCGTTTTCATCACTGACAGAAACATGGGAAGCAACTCTAAACTCGTGTACATCAGACTTGAGGGGGTTTTAGTCTTATCACGCTTAAGGTGTTCTGACTGTGAGCAAAAGTGGAGGAATCTGAGAAACGGAAACCTGTCTTTGCTTTTTACATTTCAATTTCTGAAGCGCTCTAACGTGCCCAAAGATTTGCCCTCCTCCATTTCACCTGTCTCTTGTCTGAATCTATTTTTACCAAGTGTTCGCATTCTGCGTCCCGTTGGTTTCCATCTGTTGAAGTTCTTTTCGTCTCCATGGTTGAAGAAAAATCGGCCGCTTTGTTTTAAGTCAAAGATTCTGTTGCAAACTGCGGAGCACCTATTAAAAAAGAATGTGTTTTCTTGGCTTGCTGAACCACCCACGTATAAGTATGACGACACAAACAAAAAGAAAGAAGAGAAGGAAGAACAGAAGGATGGAAGAGAAGGAAAGAAAACAATAAAAGCAAGAAGAATAGCAACCTAAAAATAATAAGAACAGGACTCACAGAAAGAAGAACAAAGCACGAAAAACAAGATTAACAAAAACAAGAAAAGAACCAAAACACGCAGACACGAGGAATAAGATTAACAATAAGAACTAGAATAAGAACAAGATGAAGAAATGCACGATTAACAAAAACAACCAGAATAAGAAGATAAAGAAGAAGTACAAGAATAAAATCAAGAACACGAAGGAAAAGAGGATCAAGGGTTAACAGCAAGACAAAGAACAAGAAAAAGAAAATCAGGAAGAAGAAGAAGAAAACAACAACAACAACAACTAAAAGACCTGATGCCTAGCAAAATCATGTCATTTATAGACTGGATTAGAAACTTATGTTTCTAGAACAGTACACGAGTTGAGTGACCTGTCTATAATTTTGTGGGTGATATGTGTGATTTTGCTAGCATGCTTGTGATTGTGTCATACTCTGTGCTTGCTTGCTGTGAACGCCATCTTGCAAAAATATATATATATATATACTTTATTATAAAAACAATATTAATAGATAAGTTTCAACAGACTCATTTAAAAGTCCCATAAAGACAGCTGTATATTTTTTCTTTATTCTGTTCATCCTATTCATTTTAAAAAGTAGAGTACCATTCGTTTTCCCGTTTCTACTAGTTTTCAATAGTCAAAAGTAAAACTACTTTCATGTACTGTGGATTAAGTAGCAGTAGATTTTCCATCTTCATTTTTAGAGACAGAAGAGCATAAGATGACTTCGTTAAGTATGGACAGAACATTTATCCCGTTTCTTATAGTCATCGACCGTTGTCTGTATTGTCAAATGTCCAAAAGCATTGTTGCCTGCTATCTATTTCGCAACAATTTTTGTTTTGTTTTGTGTTTGCTTTCTAGACACTCTAGAAACCTCTTTAAGACTCTGTCGAGTTCAGAATTGTTTTCAAATGACCGAGCTTAGTTGATTTAGTTTAATCACCAGCTCCCAATATCTTAAAGCATAACATTGACATGCTCGCCTCATACACGTCCTTAAAGATTGAAGTTCCCACTAGGATATGGATCAAGATTATAAATTAAGATCTTACCTACCCCAGCGTGCCTAAAATAGGCTTGCTGTTATGGAAATGGTTGATTCAGTTCCAAACTGTGGGATTGGCTTTGGTGACGTACAAATGAGAATTCAGGTCGGGTCTCGTGTTCTTTAATAGAAGCCATGCGAGTAAATGAGACTTTGTCACAGCATAACACAGAAGGCAGTGCCATAAAAAGCAAACAGTGACTAAAGTGAGGCAAAATGCTATATTTCCTGAAATTGTGTGCTTAGTTGACGGGAAGAATACAAGGATATGGAGAAGTGAGCAGCACTTAGTCACTTTTTTTTTTTTACAGGGGCACATAAAAGCAGACGCCGCCTACACAAATTGCCAGATGAGTATCATCAAATCTCCGACCTTTTTATGTGAACGTCCCACGTAGTGCATATAAAAGGTCTCTCTCTCTCACTCTCTCTCTCTCTCTCCCACACACACACACACACAGACTTTCTGAAACACATCCCTCACGCACCTCCCGGAACAGACAGCGAACGGACTCGCAGATGCACGGATTCAGGCAGAGAGTGAAAGAAAAAAACA
Source organism: Marisa cornuarietis (assembly GCA_004794655.1). NCBI lineage: Eukaryota > Metazoa > Mollusca > Gastropoda > Architaenioglossa > Ampullariidae > Marisa > Marisa cornuarietis. Next base: position 543,243 of record SMMW01000568.1, on the reverse strand, counting down.
AACAATAGACGGACAAAGCGATAAATGATCGGTTGACAGGCTGACAGGAAGAAAACGGTTTATCGGTTAAACATATAAGATAAGCGAAAAACCACAGGAATGTAAGAATGCAGACCGGAAGGGAGTAGGGAATAAATTGGAGTACCAGAGGAAGTGAATAAACAATAAAGCTGCTTCTGAACTCATTTCCTATCTAAACTTTAATAAGTTTTCTGAATTTTCAATATTATACTGTTATGACACGTTTATAAATTTAAACATACATATTTGCACTCAAACTTACACATGCACAGACAAAGACGTGAATTCCGCTTGCATTCTCGCCTCCCATGTCCCGTTTTCACCTCCCTATCTCTCACACTCATATACACATATATACATAGACTCATTTATGCACACACACACACACACACTAGCACACATACACATACATACAGAAATACCTCCAATCACAGTGACAGAAAAAAGAGAGAAAAGAAGCGAGTAATGAAAAAAGTGTATAAACTATTTAGGCGTGTACCGTCCCGCGAGACAACTCTCCTGTCGGCGAAGGTAGAGCTGCAGAAAAGAAACATAAAGTCAGATCTCACAGAGTGGTGCCCCTTAGAACTTGACGCAAACTGCAGTCGCGATAAAAGCTAACATGGAACCACCTGCTCCTGTTCTATCGGAGAGACTGCCGAGCTGGCTGGCTGGCCCAGATCTTTCGATTCTCCCCCTACCCCCCCCCCAACTCCACGACCAGCGTGGCTAGCCAAGGAACACGCCATACAGGAATCACCGCCACCGGCGTGTTGCAAGGGGAGCTCACCCAGGCGGACTCGGCGTGCACGTGCGTGCATCAGACAAGCAGAACCCCGCGCACAGGAGGCCAAGGAGGGAATAAAATTTTGCAGCAGCAAACATCGTGCGGTCCTCAGCCGATAGCCGCATGTCGAGCAGACGTAGGAGTTGACCCTAGTTTTTGGTTTGTGTCAAAAAACTTCAACAAAAAAAAAAAAGGAAAAAAAAATATCTTTGGTGCTTTAGGCTGCCACTCGATCCTCCGTTTGTCAAGTGGCCGGAGAAAAAAAACCCTGACGGAAAGCATAAAGTTGTAACAGCCATCACGAGATTCCAAACGGAAACGATGTATTCTTTTTTCTTCTCTTCATTTCTCCGACTTCTGCCGTCGCCGAACCACGCGAAGACGTTAAATAATTTGTAATGCCACGAAAGAGATGCCAATGTAAAACTTGTACTTTTTTTAATCGAAACACACGGTTTCATTATTTTTCTTTTTCAACAGGTTGCGAGTAAGGCAAAAGTGCAATTCTGCTGCGTCAAGGATGAAAGAATCCTAATGATTGAAATTAAAGTTTTTTGGTAAGGCGCTCAAATGAAGGTGAAGTATTTCAGGGTGCTGAAGACATTTTCCTTTTACGCCCAGCTCTCCATCGCTGCTGGCACGATTATTTGAAATGGCAGCAACACGGTTTTGAGAAAATGTAAGATCCTTGCAGGTTTCTTTTGAGAATGGACACTTGAAACCTGTCGTACTTTAACTCTCGTTGAAAGTAGTCGTTCTTGAAAGTGTAAGTAATACATTGAGGATCTAAGTATGATGCATTTAAATAGAGAAAAATTTGTAATACATGTAAATACGTAGGTAAATTATTAAATAAATAAATAAATAAACACAATTTTCGTAGAATCTTTGACAGGTTGCGCTAGGCAGCTTGCGGCAACATCTCAAAAATACTCCCAGCTAAAAACAGACTCATTGGATTTCTGTGTTCATTTGTCTCCGAAGAATCAAATATCGCTTTCACTTTTGGCTTCACGATTAATTTTCACTGGCCTAAAGCAAGTGACCCTTCAACTCAAGTGTGAGGGATTTTCTCTTTGGTTTTTACAGATTCTCGATTCGGTGCCGGCCCTACCACCAGGAAGAAGCTGAGTGTGTGGTTCTAACGTTTGCAGATATAGTTTTAGATCAACAGCCTACCTGCGTGGTGCCGTCAGTTGGACACAAACTGCGTGAAGACTGGCGCATTTGTTTGTGAGTTGACGCAGTGCGTGGGGGAGCAGTTGGAGCTACTTTGATGGAAAAACACCGGTGCCAGGTGCGCGGTCCGACTGAAGGATCCGCAATAGTCGCTGTTGTTGATTCTCCGTATGAGCGACCGACAGTTTAGTGAAATAAAAATAGAGGGACAAAAGATCTCTTCACGCAAAAAAAAGTCTTTTATTTGATTATTTGTTTGTATTTTGCACATTTATTGGTTCTCCAGTGCTTCATCCTTTTATACCTTTCAAAGATACCTCACAAGGAGGCTGGCATGTACTGTGTGACTCTAAGTCCGCGACAGAAGGATTGCAGTGCGAGATTCTGGCTGAAAGATTCTGAGGAATGATTGAAGACCAAGGTTTTCCTGAGCCTTTACAGGAGGAGACGCCTACGAATCGTTTAAGTTCTCTCCCCTAACCGAAGCGTCTTAATCCTTGTTACAAAAGAGGTAAGATAACTCTGTCGAGCACACCCGACCAATTTCACGTAGCCTGGAAGCTTCCCCACGAAAGAAAGAGAGGAAGCTTCTCTTGGTGGTCTTGTACTTCTGGGATCAGCTAACCGTCTGCCTGCGTGAGAAAAAGAAACAAAAAATCCCCGACAGTGAAGACGATGTTTTTCTCCGTCTGGTGCTATTGAGAAACATCGCCGTTTTCTTCTCTGTTTTCATTCTCTAACGCTACGATGTCTGTGTGGAAGTCATCGCTAAAGGTGAAGATGATGCCAGTTGCATGCAGTCTCCTGCTGCTTGTCTTCTCCATGTACCTCCACCCAGTAACAGGCAAGGCTGCTTTTTTCACTATTTTGGAATCTTTTTCTATGATATTTGATCCCGTGTGTCCTTGTGTGACTTTGCATAAGCACCTACGTGCATTTATGTGTGTATGTGTATGTGCGTGCACGCGTGTGTGTTCTTTATGTGTACCTTCAATCTTGTATGTCTTGTGTATTATTTTTATTAAGTTTTCAATTATGATTTATTTAATTATCTATTAATTAAAACAAATAACCAACTCTTGCTGTTCATATTGCACATGCAGGTATTGCTCTTTAGTTTGTGTATTGTCGTTAACATTGTTGGTGTATTTAGGTTCGAGTTAAACTTCGTAAAGACTAGCTAGCCATCCACGTTTACTACAGTTTACATCATCAGGTAAACCCTTGTCGTTTTAGAACCCTTAAATCAAATTCTTGGTGCTGACTACTACTGTTTGTTAAAATGTTTCAGTTTGTCTATTGTTTGACCAGCTGCTCTGTGTTTGACTGGCTAGTTTGAGCTGGTCACTGCTTGATCAGATGGTTTGTGTCGACTAATGTTTGATCAAATGGTTCATGTTGACTGAACTCGACGCTGAACACACGTCAGCTTACGTAATGTAATTGTTGCCATTCAATCCTATCAAAACAGAGAACACTCTATGCATGATTGTCCAGACCCAAAAAAATCCAAAGACTAAAACGATTACATCCATGTAATTAACCATAATTGCTAGACATATTTACACCCGACTGAGAGCAAACATTCAACTGTCTACGTCACAGGCAATAGTTCGCTGGGTTTCAACGGTTACCTGTCGGTCGGTCAAGCTCATCGGGTGTGGATGTTTACGAGGTGTTTGTAGAGTAGACAGTAAGTAGGAAATGGTGTTATCTCTTCGCTCACTGCGCCATCTGGCGACCAACTGTCTGGTAAACCAAGCCACAGATGCTGTCGTGTAAACACACAGTACAATAGTAGTAGGTGTTGCCTGCGAATAAGGGGAGGGCACAAACAAGTCAAAGGTCAAGGCCGTGGCATTCAAGGTAGAATGAGGAGGTATACTTACAGACACCCTGTAATGTCGCGGCTGCCGTTTGTTATGATTGAGAGAAAAACATGAATTTGACTGGGATGTGTAGAGAGTAGGAAGTGTCTACAACGTAATCATCATCTTCCTCCTCCTCCTCCTCCTCCTCCTCCTCCTCCTCCTCCTCCTCCTCATTATCATCATCAGCTGCAGCAGCAGCGTCGGCAGCGGCGGCAGAAGAAGAAGAAAATTATGTCTTCGTTTTAACACAAAAAGTCCTGAGTGTTTTCGTTCTCTCTCTCTCTCTGAATTATACTGAGAATCGTCGGCGCTCTGACCACTTCACGTGCTTCCTCTGAGAGATTGTCGAGTAGGGTGAGGTATCCTGGGGTAGCATGATAAATTCTGAGGAAGATTGGTGGCTTCTGAAAGGGTTCTGTACTGTACAGGGTCATCTAGGGACTGCACTTTTCGATACTTAAGTCCTCGGAACTGGAAAGCACGATCACGTGCACCCCTCACTCACTCGATCAATCGATTGAACTACATCCGCTGGTCAGAATTATTGCTCCTGCAAGACATAATATTATTTTCTTGTAGTTGGTTTATTGTAGGACACTGGACGTCCTGATCTTTGTGTTGCATTTCGTCGCCTCCGCGATCCTTCATTTGTTACACAGTGTTACACCATTTGTCATACTGTTTGTTGTACCACATGTTAAAACATTTGATTTTTAACACTTTCATCTCACTTTTACCAATGAAAAATGGGGAAAATAGAATAAAAATCTTAATTTTAATGTTAAAAGTTCTACAAAGAAGATCTTTTAGCGGCCTCACGGTTTGTTTAATCAGTGCCATGATGGCCCTGGCTCATTTGTACAGTCCATTTTAAATAATGCTGTCTACTTCCAAGACTTTTGTTCGTCAAGGGGTCTCCATGTTTGTTAGGAAGACTCCATGTTTGTTAGCACCCCTTTATATTTATTAGAACTTTCTGTCTTTAGGATTTTAGGCCTGTCTGCTTTCAGATTTCTTAGTGCTGACTACCTCCAGGCTTCTTAATGTGACTCCAGGTTTCTTGGTGTTGTCTGGTATTATCAGTTCTTCAAACTAACACATAAGCTGTCTGCTGAGTACTAGTGATGTAGTTGTTGCAGTCATCCTCTATCAAATGTTCTACTTGCACTGTAAGATCTGCTCTTCTGGTTTGCTAAGTCCTGAAAGCCTTACTCAAGGTTTTATTAGCTGTTGACGTACTGTGCTGTCCACAATATTGCAAGTGCTGCGTACTGCCCATCCTTGAATCAAAACCTTATGTATGATTCACCTATTTTCAATATGTTTTGTAAAATTTATTTATTAGTTCAGATTCACCCTATCGGGTTATACAAGCATGCGTGCGCAATTTTTCCATAAGCTTCATGAAGTGTCAACTTCAATCAGCCTCCCTCTCTCTCTCTCTAGCTCGCTCTTTCTCTTGCCCGGGAGATGAGCAACGGTTATTGGTGTTAAAGCGTGACTTAACCCCTGGTGACTTGCTTATCTGCCCATCGGGAAACTCTGACAGTTAGAGCTGATTTCAGGCTTGAACACATTATTCTTGTCATACATTTAAACAAAATTGATTGCACATGAAATGAACTGAAATGGATTTGGGGCGTTTCATTTTGACGCCAGAAAACTCGAAGGAAGCAGACAGTGCCTTTAATGAACAGCTTCACATACATCCCTTGATGATGGGGAAAAAATCATCCTCACTTTAGAAATAAAAAAAACCTATGTAAGCTTGATTATTGACAGAAGTCCCTATAGACAATACAGGTTTCTGAGAGCTGTGAGTGGATAGGAAGATCAGCATTTTTTGTGAAATTAATCCTTGAGTACTTTCTTTCTTTGCTTTCGTAATATTTAAATTATTGCAAACATTTTTGTGTGTATGGTTGCATCCAGATGCATTGTTATAGTTCTGTAATTCTTATTCTGCAAAGGTTTCGTTGAAATGAAAGGTTCCACTGCAAATGAATCTCATTTTTAAACTCTTATTAATGTGAGGAACACTTGTTTAAATGAATCACTTTCCTTCTTTGAAACATCTGAATAACATGTCTCGCGGCAGGAGAGACGGAATTAGAAAAAAAGAAAAGTTAGACTATGAGAGAGAGAGAGAGAAGGAAAATGAAACCTTTACACTCAAGAAAAAAGCACTCACAGGAGATTTCGACATGTATTCTCAAAACTTCTTCAGCAACTAAAAGCTGAGTGGCTGGTGTGTTCAATGCGCAGCACCTTTAGATAAACTCAGGTCATGTGACTGAATAAGACTATCAACACTGGAGCGAGTAAATAGAACGAGAAAAGAGCAAATCAAAGAGAGAGAGACGAGAAAGATATTACGTGTGAGTCGATATCTCACAGTTGAGACTGGAGACCAGAAGACAAAGAAGATCTATCAGATTTGACATGGAAGGACGGGGGAACGTAAGACAACAGGAGAAAGTGTGAAGAAGGCAGTTGGGAGAATGGAATTTCTGTAATATGCTCCTCATGCCTCTTATTTCACGGTGAAGGGCTGCTGTGACATGCGCAGTCGAACTGCTTGTCCCATTCCCTCTGAGTTTCTTTTCACCCCGCCGCCCGGTCCTACACGAGTCCGCACCTAAGACAAGCAGGTAGGGGCGAGAAGACCGGTCTGGCAGCAAGGACTTTGAGAAGAGCGGCAACAAGGGGGAATCAATAGTTGCCTGCGGGCCAGACACCGCAGTCCGCGAGTGATCTGCCCCTGAAAGTACTCCAACAGGAGAGAATGAACCACGAAGCCAGTCAGACAGCCGTCGACAGACCGAGGAAGGGCCGACGTCCACAGAGTACACTTCAAGGGCCACTGTGAGTGCTGGACAGCACCTCGTGCACCGCGCTTACAGTTAGCATTGGCGTGCGTGCGATGTATCAGCTCCTCAAGGCATGAGTAACTTTATACGTCGTATATTTAAATAAAATAGTGTGGTTTAAGAGAAAGAGTGTGGGTGTGTGTGTGACGTCTTTTAGAGAAAGATACGAGACAGCTGGAGCAACGGCAGTGTTTATCTCTCTTCGAGAGAAACAGTCGGCATCCCGCTGCTATTTGATCTGGTCCGCAAGCTCTGGGCATGCTGACACCCTGTCAGTCGAAGGGGCATCACAAGACCGGACAACTCAACTAGTTTCTTAATCATAGGTCTGTTAAGCAATTACGTTTTGTTGTTAGCATAGGATCAGAGGTGTGTACATTTCTAAACCCGTGGAGATTATTGCGTCTACAAATCGTGTACATGACCGTGCATGACTGCTTAGCAATAACAGAAAGGTGTAGAAATGCTTAGCATAATTTTAGCACACACTGTTTTCTGCCATTTGTCTCTATTTCTACTTCGCTCATCAACGTCTCTCCATTTTAAGTATGGATGTTAGTTACCATGTATATCTCACATTATCTTCTCTCCATGCTCACTTATATAATGACTGTCTCCCCCTCTCCCATCATCGTTCTTCATTATAAGTATGCCTACTTGACTAGGTCTACCTATGATTAACAGCTTCAGTGATCCCCATCACTAGCATTATCATTTTGTCCCACTGCCGTCTCTTTCGGCTGGTGATGTCAGCTGTGGCCACTGGCTGCTAATACTCTTTAAAAAGGTTGTGGCTGATCATATCTGGTATATGTCTGCGGCCATTCGCTGCTCATACCTGCTGATAAAACTGAGGCCACTAGCTGTTCATAGCTGCTAATAAGGCTGAAGCCACTAGCTGCTCATACCTGCTGATAAGGCTGCGGCGACAGGCGCCTAGTGTGCTGTCTCCTTTGTCAGGTCGCCGGCGGCAGAACAGTTAGCAGAGCTGCACGTGCTAAGTGGCCGGTGCTAACATCTACGATGACTCAAGGCAGACGAGGCGAGCGACAACAGCTGGGAAAGGTGGTGGTGGTGGTGGTAATGAATAAAGTTCAAAGGTTTTCATAGTCAGAACATTAAAAAAAGATTAGAATTTTATATCCAAGGTGGTGGCCTGGGAGAGATCTGTAGCAGATATATCCTTGCCAGCTCCGACTAGGATTAGCCAGGCGAGACAGCAGGATCTCTTGCCGCTCTTGCAGGGAATATACAGTTGTTGAATATACATTTTGTGGCGTTTTACGTCAATTTTACGTCGTTTTCACATCAATTTTAAGCCGTTTTTACTTTTTGTCACGTCTGAGCGTTCCCCTTACTGTTCTGAATAAGAGAAAAGCTGAGAGCATGACGCGGACAGTGAATTTGAAACGAACGATGTTTTAAGACTAAAATCTCGGTCAATGGCGTAAAAAGTGTTTTTTCTGTGTTCAGTTTCACGGCTTTTTATCAAGTTAAAATTTACAACTCTGAAGAAGGACACAGAAAAACCGGTTCCTACGCCGCTGACTGCTTACGTATTTTTGCTTGATTCATCGACCACAGGGAAGACGTTTGGTGGATGGGCCGCTAGGAACTATTTTTTTATGAAGCTAAGAAACCCTTTACAAGGAGTAGTGCTTTACGTGAGAGGGGAGGAGACGCAGAAACTTAGCGAGAAATGTAGAACACATTGTTTTCTTTCTTTCTTTTTTCCTTTCTTACTTTCTTTCTGTTCTCGTTCTTTTGTTTCATACACATAAATATACCCCCCGTATGCACACACACACACACACACACACACACACACACACACACAGATACACACACGCGCGCGTATGTAGTAGGAGATGTAAAGAAAGTTAGCGGTTGCTTCGTGCAGTAACCAAAGCTATTCTCTCATCTATTTTTAATTGGTTTTTTTTTCATCACTTAGTTAAGAAGAGCAAGATATTAACAAGCCAGCAGCGAAACATCTCTGCTGTCATCTCGGTTTTGCTTCAGCACAACAAGCTTTGGTCATAAAATACAGCCTTGCGTGGGGTTGGAGGCTAATTTGTTTAATACTTAGTCCATAGTTTTGACATTATCATTATGATGTACATTAATTGTTCTCCTTCGTCTTCTAAAAATTTTCTTTTAAACATCGGCGAGTAAGCTTAGCCACTTATTGTTCACTTAACCTCACTTTTGAATTTGGAAAAAAAAAAGGTTTAACATTTCCGCAGAAAGGTGGAGACCATACTTCAGCGTGACATCATGAAGAAGCGTTGTTGTCACTGCCTCGAGAAATCAGGAAATAGAGAGCCGCTCGTCCATATTGCCATCGGAAGTAAGAAAAAAAGTCATCTTCTTTGCCACATGAAATAAGGGAAAAAGCTTTATATACTGCAGCTTGAGGTAGGTGAAATATCTATACCGCCGCGTGAGGTCGGTGAATAAAGCACGAAACCACATTAACTCCCGTTAGAATCATAGAAAGTGACGTCCTATGGAAGATGATATAAAGAACAACCTGAGGAGGGAAGTGGTTCTCAAAATTGGTTGAATGATAGCCTAATTACCGCGGACACTTCGATTCAAACTCCTCCTGTATCCCCGCCGTTTATTTTTTCCCCTCCTTCTCCTACATTTTTTCTTTCTTTTTTCGCTGTTGTGAAGTTTTTCACGTATCTAGTGTACCCTTTTCCACCAACTTTAGTTACACCCCAACCGGGCTTGCGTATGGAGCCAGTAGACTACCACTCGTTCCCCCCCCCCAAACCCTCTCAGACTGGGCTCCAGACTGAGCCTCAATCGCCACGTTGCTGAAGTCTGAGAGATACAGGCCCCAGGCCATCCTTTTTTTTCCTCGCCCCTATCTATGCTGCTGCGCTCAGCATCGACGCAGATGTCATCTCCGATGACAGCTTGCAGACTCTGAGTAATAAACATGATCTCGAACGCGCATGTGTCAGGCGCGTGCAAAAGTCCCCTGTCCATGCACCGCATTCGCACGCGTACGCAGGTGGCGTCGGGGCCCGCCGTTGACAATCTTGTCTGACGTTACACGTGCCTTTGCAAGCGAGCCGAGGACTCGACGGCTGTTGTCCAAGTTCTCCATCGAGCGACTTTCTATGGGGCTTCGTGGATGCGAGGATCTGGATGAAGACGTGAAAGATCTTGTTCAGACTTGTCGCTTTGGCGTCCTGCGCCTTTAATATTCTATTTTTTCTCGTGTGTTTTCTTGCTGGAAAGTTTGTTTGATCTGTTTCCTACCACTCATAATCTCCAAAATACTCACCTAGTAGCCAAGTGCCAGTTGCACAGATCGGTGGTCGCCCCAAGCTGCTTGGTTAGCGAAAAGCAAGCAGTTAAAGTGATCACAAGCAAATACAATGATATTGTTAGAGCTAAGGGATGTTTTATGCATCTGGCCTCGGAACGTCTATTCTCAGCTTACACAGCTGGAGGGACCTTTTACAACCAGCACAATCAGCAAAGCCGTTTGGCAACTCTATAAACAAAAATTGTGGAAAGTGAGGTGGTAGAGACCCCCCCCCCCCAATTTTTTACCCGGGTCAACTTTTTGTGTGAGTGTTCCCCATCTCTCCCTCTCTGCCTCATCCTTAACAACCCTTGTCCTCACCAAAGCCCCTGTTCTCACCAACCTTTGTCCTCACCAACCCTATTCTGAGTAAGGTACCCGTTCCCGACAGTTGGGTCGACTGGGAGACGTTTGCTGCGCCACACCGCCACTGATCTAATCAATCAGACATCCGCCTCCCTCTGGAGTATTATGGTGTTGCACAGCTAGCATTCTGCAGGTTTATTAATGTTTTAACTTCAATCTTTTTCAACCTTTTCACTGCTTTATTACAATGCAATGTCCCGATCCATGATACACGATCCATAAAATTACATTTGGTTCCAATATCAAGTGCGACATTTCTGACTAGACAAATCGTTGAAAATAGGGTTTACCGCCCTTTTAAGTGGTTGAAAAAAAAGAGAAAAAACTTGGTCAATACTTTTAATATTTTAAAATATTTCAATAAGAATATTGTCACAGCATCAAAATATTCCTAAACTCATTTCAAAATACAGGGCACTCTAGCTAATGTAAACATTATATAACATATCAGATAATATTTGATGTCCATAATAAATTATTATGGGCTTGGTTTTCAGATTACTTATAGGGTGCGGAACGATATTTATCACGCAGATGAAACATACTAGTCATTATCAGGGATTAAGGGGAGGGGCAGATGTGTCTAATACCATTTCAGGTGATAGATTAACTCTCAAAGGGAGCGGAGGAATAGAGGAGAGAAAGGAGTCAGTATGCGTGTGGGAAACGGATTTCATCAGTTTCATCAAAAAAAGTACTTGCACGTGTAATAGAGCCAGACACGGCACAAGACAGTACGACATTGATTAACTTTTTTTACCAATCTTGAGATAGCTCTCGAACTCACCGTTGACATTTCTGCTGCTGTAGGTACTAGATAGTTTCAAGATTAAAATTGAGGGATGGCACCGTAATCATCATCATCATCATCATCATCATCATCATCATCATCATCATCATCATCACAAAAAAGTTATTCCAAAAGCTATATTTTTAAAAACCGTGGACTCCTCTTTCTCTCTGTATATGATGGCGTGTGGATGTGTGTGTATGAGTGTGTGAGAGTGTGTGTGCGTGCGTGTGTGTTGCCTTTCATACGTGAACACATTCAAATACTTTTTCAAGAGCTACACATTTTCTCTAACTGCCTTACAGCCACACACACACACACACACACACACACACACACACACACACACACACACACGTATATATATATATATACACGCACAATCACAGACCAATGCATCCACTCACGCAAGCACACGTACAAACAAACAGACAGACAGACAGACAAAGAAAAAAGTCAGAACTACCTGCATGTGCATTCACGACACAAGATTACAATCATTATAACTTGCAAGCATGAAAGATCAGCTCGACAGCATCGTCAGTAACGTGTATCGTCCACTTCCTGGGATTACATGCACACGACAAACGGAAATTAAGGGCGCAGTTTTTCTTTCATTAGAGTATCTCCCCCACACTCCACTCCCGTCTTTCCTTGATAAAAGCAACCTTGGAGGTTAGTGTGGGGGGTGTTAGGTGAGCAGAGAGTGAAATGAATATAGTGTGATAGTAATGATGCCTCAGATTTTCACTACCATCTAGGGGTCGGGGGTGACGAAAGCGGTTCTGGGGATGGAGGTGATCGGAAATGTTAGAAAGACATGATTGTGTCTTCGCATGACACTGCCATGGCGTGAACAACTCACGTTGGCAGTCAGCGATGGAAGATCACAGAGCCATGGGAGAGAAAGTTAGACGAGAGCCGGTAGCCTTATAATTTTTCTCGGTCCTGCTCGGATCTTGCGTGTTCAGCTCTGATCTTGCGATGCCAGATGACTTCAACTAAGCACCGAAAGCTGACGAATTATAAGCCAGCTTTTAAGTCATTTAGCCAATCAACCAGGATTAAGGTTCGTTTGCTTTATTTACTAATCCATAGCACCATCAAAAAAGTTGCGTCCACTTACCAAGCCATTGTATCCCTGGCTTCTCATTGCGTGTCCCTCTGGACCAATAAGACACGCATGCAGCTGTCCGAATAACTTGAGGCGATCGTAATTTAGTTTGAAGAAACTGTTTTGTATCTGACAGACTTTTCAAAGTCGCGCTCTTATAGTTAAAGTAAGAAGAAAATAATTTGGAGTTATATGCAGGAACACCACGACTTTGCTTCGTCAGCGGCTTGCAAACTGCTGGAACAAAAAAGTGAAAAGTCCAAAAGAAGAAAAAAGAGATGTTAAAAGAATATCCGTTGAAAGCGAGTATATGATTGTTGGCGTTTCCACTCAATCACTTGAATTACTTCTCATTTCCTTTAAAAATATGTAACTTTAAAGCGTACGTGAATGTGTGTGTGTGTGTGTGTGCGCGCGCGTGCATGAGATTGCGTGAGCGCGCGTGTATATTTGCGTATGTTTGTATGTAGGATAGTAAACGTGTGTGTGCACGCGCATACATTCGCTTGCGTGCATGCACTCGGGGACACCCCTTCTATACAAAAAAAAACCCTCCTCTTAACTCCTAACGCCTCATGGATGCTGTGAAAGGTTGAATCTCTGGAAAAACTTTCGCACTGCTTACTTTTGCTACAGAGCATTCTGATAACTGTTATTAACCTGTAGGTGTCCTGCTCATCACAAATCGTACTTATATACCTTTGGTGCTTATCATAACCAGTTTTGCTGTCATTAAGATTAGGGTTTAATTAAGCTTAATGCTGAGCTCAGAGGGTCGGAAACTGCGCCGATGTTTGGACAACAGCTTAGAATTTTTTATTTTTTTATTTTTTAGATTTCACTGCTGCTTAGAAAGTTACAAAAATGTAAATAACATTTTTTGTTAATTGTAAAGTTGTTTTTTTTCGTGTGCTAGTTAGAGAGAGCGTGTGCGCATTTTGTTTGCATTCCAGGCACTGGCAGAGAAACTTCACTTTGTGGATGGAGGTTTGTGTTTATACGGGGGTCAACTCATGCTTAGATCGAAGGCAGCTGTGAAAACACGTGACAGCCACACCATGAGCCATCGCGAATAGACGAACTCATTAAGGAGCAAATTATTTGTGTTAACAGAGGCCTCCGCCGACTTAATAACTAAGTGTTGGTTGGTGTGTACAAAACACAACAACAAAGAAACTGAAAGAAACTAGACTGTCGCACATTCCAACAACAAACTAAAACTGCAACGAGTAAATTCTCCGTTTGAACTTCCTGTGTCTTCCTTGGAATTAAGAGAGTACAGCTACAGTACAACATGGCGAACGATACAGCTGATAACCAAACCCCACACAGACAAGTCAAAAGATGAGATTACAAGCGACTGCCTCTACAGTTTATATCCATTTATGGCAACGCGATAAAGGGAAGCGTACTTGCTACAGAAAAAAATATTTTCATATGTTAAGCTATGATATAACTCTTTGTGTTTATTATGGCTCTGATCAAGTGTTTCAGGCTGCTATTGTAAGCTGAGGTCAGCATTTTTCAAAAACTAGTTAAGTTTTTATCCATTTTATTCTCGAAGAATCTGAGGTGGGTTTGCATGTTTTTTCTTCTCATCCCCTTCTCTAACCCAAACTCGCTCGTACCTTGTATTCACTTTCCGTAATTTATAGCCACACTCTCATATGGAAAGAAGACAAGAGCGCCAATGCAAGCCACTCCAGATCCTTCAAGAAAAATACGTCAGACATTTGCTTCATCTTCGCAAGATAAATAATTAAGATAAAACTTGTAAGCTAAACACTCTAGTTGAAAAACTTTGAAACTAGTCAAACGATGAAGGGAACTTGGCCAGGTTTCTACTTCATGAAAGCAAAGTCGCAAGATTAAGGAAGGCTGGCGAGCTCTCCTTTTCGTGAAGAAAGAAGAAAATTCAAAATGCCGACATTTCCCATACTAGAAGGGGAAGGTATCCGATACAGATAGGTACTTATCTTTCTGCTGATCACAGCAATCGTCTATAACCCGATGACTATTTTAAGCTTGCCTTGCTTTTGGCACGTCCATTTTTCTTCAGGAACGTAAATGAATCTGGTTGTATGCGCCATTAAGAAGTTTGTTTCGTGACCTGGGGCCAGTTGCACAACACATTTCTAATTTTAAACACTTTTAGGCCTTAAATCTATTTAGATAATTAGTTTAAAGTGCACACCACAATTTTAGAATTTTTAAAACTAAAACTGCTTTAAATAAGATAAAGTTCTTTAAGTCTGACTTTCCTTCCTGTCAGTACAATTTTTTGTATGTTTTTCTTCAATGCATCAAAAGGCTAAGAAGAGATTTTTGCTTCTTTAGAACAGTTTTAAGGTTTAGAAACGTGCTGTGCAACTGGCCCCTGACCATCAAAAAGTACTTTGATGAGCTCGCAATACGATTATGTTTGCTGACATTATGTTGGAGGATGACACAGCAGCAAGGTGTCCTACAATGTCAACGCCTTGGTGTCCGAGAATTCCACAGTAACATGATGTCGGTGTCGGAACATGACTGGTGGGAGATGGATGGTGACCCTGTTACCAGGCGCTTCTAACTCTCCAGCGTGGGGAATACCAGTTCATGCTGCACCCTCCATTCTAACGCATTCTTCCATCTTTTTACTTTTCTTCACGCTTACATTCCTTTTTTTTCCTTCCATTTTTCTGCTTTACCCACCATGCACCCCTCTTGTCTCTTCCTATTTAATTTTGTTTTGCTTCAATTGTTTTACAAGTGATTTTTCTGTTTCACGTGTACCTTGTAAATCTGCTTGTAACTTTTTTTCTTGTTTCAAACTTTCTCGAATATCCCCCCCACCCCTGAAAAATATAGCGAATGAAATTTGATAGGTTGTCAGAAGAAATAAAACCAATATGTATATCACATAAACAAGCCTGACGAGGGGGCCGTTACTAGGTGTGCGATTCTATCCCCGACTGTCACAGAGAAAACGACCAGTCAAACTCTCGTTCCGCTCATGTCTCTGTTGTACCAACCTTTTTTCATTCGTTTATAGATCTTTAACACCACAATACTCTTTTGCCCATATCATTTAGTGCTAAAGAGCTCTTCAACTGTTAGATGCTACCTTTCATCTTTTTTGTCCGTAGGAATAGGAAGCAGAAGAATGATCTTTACAACTCAGCTTCTTTTCCTTTAGACACAGACACTCCATCCCGCCTCGCCTTACTCCCTTCATCTCATTATCTCAAATAATTCATTCAAATCTGTTATAGCTCTTTCCTACAGCTTGGTGAAAGGACGTTCTTTAGACGGAGTGCTGCTCAAGATGTCTCGACCCAAAGATTTCAGGGGAGGAGATGAGAGCTGAATGTGAGCCAGTAACAGCTGTCTCTTCTCTATGTCCTTGACATTGGTGGAGAGGAGGTCTCGGGTTGGAGAGAACCCCTTTGGCCTTGCTTTCCTCTTAGAAATCTCGTAGAGTGTTCTGCAGCTTTGTCACATGACCAGCAGCTGTAGCCTCAGAGGCGAGCTTTCACGAGAATCACTTCTCTTGTGATGTGAACCGTGAAACAACGCGTCGTCTTCAGAGTTAGGCTTTTTGTAAAGTACCTGGGACTCGTTCGAACGATAAAAAGACAATTTGAAATGTTTGCACTTATTAAGGTATTGAGAGACTGAACACTAGCAGCTAGTTGTTACGTTAATTTACCACTAAAAGTGGAGATGGAAATGAAAAGGGACGAAACGGCAGTACCGGGATGTCCTCTCTCCATCAGACAGCCAGTCCTGTAAACAGGTGTAACACACAGAAAGGTTCGTGCTTTCCGAGACAAGTTTTAAACTCAGGACCTTTAAACCCTGACGGTAGTGGTGGCAAAAAACGTGTTCCATTTCTACACTACCAACCCGCCCCTCGGACTGATCGCGCTTGACAATTTTAATTAAAAGGGAGAAAGCTGATAACCGTTTTTCTTTTTTTACATGCTTGTGTTTTTGCCAGTATTCCTAAATAGTTTCGAAACAGATTGCCTTCATCTTCCCAAAACTCCTTCTAAATAAGAGGGACTTGGTACTTACTTTGTGCCGAGAACCCTGTGAGAAAAGTGCCGCAACCTTAGGATCTGTGAGTTAAGAGGAGTATTGTTCTGAACTTAGCACTCGGAAATGGGAGATCGATGAGAAAAGGGAGAGAGACCATTCACAGCTGGTTGCCCCGAAGAATGCAGTGGGTGCCGCCCTCATCTGGACAGTTTACCCTTCCCTTCTACACGTGATCATCTGTTAAGGAGTTAGTTCTTTCCGATCCTACCCCACCTTCCCCCAGAATAATAACGTGGTCATGGCGGAACACGAATAGCTCTGCGTTTGTACTGGAAGTGAGCTCCTTGTTGGTGAGGATGATGCGGGAGGTGAACTTTGGCTTCTTTGGATTTTACGTTATTGCAAAGCATCGATGAGAAGCTATCGCACTTTCTTTCTTTCAAGATATCAGTGAGTGAGTGAGTGAGTGAGTGAGTGAGTGAGTGAGTGAGTGAGTGAGTGAGTGAGTGAGTGAGATCTAATTTCTTTCATAAGCACTGATCAGATGAAACGGTCGGTTTCCGATTTTTCATCCCCGCACCGCAGGCATCCGGCTCTTCCTCTGCATTTGGCCAGGTCTGATGGAAGCATGCGTGCGTAACTAATTTATTGCCCTGGCCACACTATAATGTCAAAAATAAAATGCATTTCCTTTCAGGGTTTTTTTTTTTTACTTTGGTCATGCTTCTTGATTTTGACTTGCATTTCTTTTGAAATTACTTCTTTCCATTTCATCTCCTTTGTGGATTTGCTTTCATGAGCGGTAAGAAGCCTACTAGTGGTTAAGGAATAAAAAAGAACCTTGTGATCTTCATCTGGATGGTATAATTGCTTTAAATTAAGTTAATTTCCAAGAGCAATTCAGTTCAAAACTCATGGCATTTTAAAATCTCTACTAAAATGTCTATTTTTGTCTAAAATATTGAAGGAAAATGGTGACATAGTCCGTAAAAGGTTGTGTATATCTATTAGTTGTCTATTATTTGTGTAGCTTAATATGCACAAGAACAGTGACTAATTATCTGTCTATCATATGAATCATGAAGACCGTTGCTGGTTTTCTAGGTACAAGGCTGTACACCTCCATTAAATGTCTATGTGTGCCTATTACGTATATTGCCTATATGTAGTATATAAATTATACAAACCGTCAGATTCTCAGTTGGATCATTAGGTAAAAGACTGCATACATCTATATTGTTTATCATTTATCTATGTTATGAATCGAAATAACCCCCTCCTTTTTCAACTATTTGACGACTGAACAAATTTCTGCGTCTCCGGAATTAAGACTTTTACATGTTTATAGTCGTCGGGTAACAAGACTTTTTCAACAATGATTTTCCTACAGCGTGTTTTCTTTTTCATTTTTCTCAGCTGCAAACCCTGGTTGAACCAACGTCAAGAAAATGTCAAATGTCAAATACCGAGTTACCAGAACCTACACCATTGAATGCTCGATGTCTGAATAACCTCCGGGGACTTTCGCTAGGTTTGGGGCTTGACCTCCGCCTGGTTTCTGTCATTGCGTACACCCACCATAGTCTGAGAACGATACCCTTGTCAGAAATATTAGTCTGACCACAGCTTGAGATGAATGAACGTCAGAAAGTGTCAGGGCTGGGGTTGAACAGAGAATGTGTGAATGTAGGACTTCTTGCCGGATCGAAAAATTTAAAGCCATTTATAGGTGTCAAGTTCTAGTTGATGCTTAGCAGCGCATGGCAAAATTGCGCTAACGGTAACCTGCTGTAATAACGGTGGTGGCAAATTAGTAAGTTAGTGAATAAATAAATATCCGACCTCTGCTTCAGATATTTGTCTGATTTTTGTACTCCATAAAGTTAACTGTGTTTCATTTTCGTCAGAAAAGATTTGCTTTCCATCACTAAATATAAAGTGGACTGGTGGATGGTAAAGTGATTTGGGTATTTTGGGGTGAGAATGAGTTTATGCGTTGGTGGAAGTTAGAATAACAATTTGTGTGCTTGTGAACTGTTTCACTGTTTTATGTTTACAGAAAAGATTTGCTTAGAGGTAAACGTCATGTGGATTACGTGACTAAACACATAGATACACACACACACACACACACACACACACACACACACACACACACACACACACACACACACACATTGACATGCCGACTGACATACAGACTCAGAAGTATGTACAGCAAAGACGTAAAAATAAAGTTACCAATGAAGATATTTTGAACGAAAAATAATCGCTAGAAAATAATCCTATGGTTAAAGGGGGAAAATAATCTTATCGACGAAAAGAACGTACACATTTATCCTTCCCTGCTGATAGGGAAAACATTGGAAAGGTTTATCAGAAAGCAAGAGTTTGAGCTATCAATCTATCTCATGTTGTGCCGCATATCCAAAGCAAAATCTGAATTGTAAAAAAGCAGGAATCGAAATATTATCGGCCTCACAGGCATCGGACGAGAGTGATTCAACATTTTTCTTATTCATGTTTCTGTGAACAGGCTTGTGTACTCTTGTTTAGTCAACACATTACATTGTGATAACATCTATCGTGTTACTAAATATTCTGTAGCCAAACTAGCTACTTTTTATTGTCATATTTTTTTCTTTATTCTCCTTCTCCTTTTATTCGTTTTGTTTTAGATGTTATTGCTGTTGTTATTGTATGCAGTTACAGCAGCAGCGTGGATGAGTGATTTGTTTCGTCACGGGGGGTCCGGTGGCGCAACGGTTAGCGCCTGTCACCAATACAACGAGGATTTGCTGTTCTGGGTTGAGATCTTGTTTCGAACATGCTGTTCTTTTTCTTGCCTGTGGTATCTGTTTACAGGTCTGGCTGCTTTGCCGTGATGTAGCTTTAGTTGCTGGCTCGGCGTAAACAATTCTCTCACCTCCCCGCCTCCGACCTGCATAGTCACAACACTGACAATCGCAGGTGATGACGACCTAAGGGGCGCACTTTAACCAAGGGACAAACCTTCCACACGCTACCAGTGAGACTAAGACTTCAACCTACAAACATCCCGAACTGTTTGAAATTATTTTTTTCATTTTGGGGTAGTTTTGGCCCGGAACTGAGGAAAAGGTGGGCAGATGAGTGGTTGAGCTGCCTACATTCTGACGTATCCCCCGATGTACCTGACGTCCCTTTTTACGAGCGCTGTACGCATGCGTGATGTCTTGCTGGAATCCAGCCAATCACAGGGCGAGATCGACTGCATTAAGATGGGATGGGGTACATGGTGGTAGGGGAAATTTTCCAGGATTGCTACATTTGATAATCATCGCTTCCTGACATGGCGTAAACACGGCATTCCAGCAAGTCTTAATATCTGCGTCGAGTTGCCTTTTGAAACTGAGCCAAGGGTTTTTCTTTTTATTTCTTCACTGTCTGATCCCATGCTGGCTTGATGTCTTCGTGTAGTTGTTACCTATACTGCCAGTGAGTTAAGAAAATGTATTTCTTTTCTGTCCTTCTCTCTTTCTTAATGTTCGTTCTAATTTTCCATGTTATTTTTGTTTCATTTCTTGTCTGTCATTTTGATAGTTATTTTTCCGTATGTCTTTCTTATCTTTCTTTTGTCTTTCTTTTTTAGTTAATGCTTTTC
The DNA here is from genome assembly GCA_004794655.1 of Marisa cornuarietis. Classification (NCBI taxonomy): domain Eukaryota; kingdom Metazoa; phylum Mollusca; class Gastropoda; order Architaenioglossa; family Ampullariidae; genus Marisa; species Marisa cornuarietis. The sequence goes on along the minus strand of SMMW01000568.1, from coordinate 523,254 downwards.
ATTTTTCTAATTTTTCTTTCAATGTTCTTTTATCTTTCTTTCTTCTTTTCTTATTATTTCTTTCTTTTACTTTTATCTTTTTCTCTCTTTGGTTTTTTTCTTTGCACCTTTATACTCTGTCTGCCTTTGTATTTTTCTTTCTTTATTTCGCTTTAGTTTTGTCTTTCTTTCCTCTTTTCTCCTCTTTCTATATGACCGTCTTTTTTCTTTCTTACTATTTTCTTTAATTTTTCTTCCTGTCTTTTTTTCTTTCTGTCTTGATTTATTCTCTACTTTATTCCTGCTTTCTATTTTCTTTCTTTTTTGTGTTTCTTTCTTTACACCTTTCTTTCTTTCTTAATTATTTTTTATACTTTTTATTTCTTTTTTATTTGTGTGTGTCTTTTTCTTACTTTTCACTTTCTTTTCTTTTTGCTTTTGTGTATAAAGTTAATAATATGAAGGAATATGTATTCGCAACATCTATCACTTTTGAGGTCTCTTCAACTGTAATTCAACCTTGATTTTCATTTGGTTTTGAAAATTGGAGGTCGGAACATATTTATCTTTTCTTTATTTTTGAACATTTATTTCACATTACAATACCCGTTGTTTCCTAAAATATACTTACGACCTTCTTTTCAATGCGCATATAAACGGAAAAAATAGTCTTTTTTATTTGCACACACACACACACACACACACACACACACACACACACACACACAGGTATACTCTTTTTTGTCCCTTACTCAAATCTTGATTCAAAGTATTTCGCTTACTTCAGAAAGTTTGGGCAAACTCAATGGCCCACTTAGCTAAACAAAACACACACACAAACCAAATATCTGCAATACCCTATGAAGGACTAATTCCGGTCGAAAAGAAGAAGCTTTGACTTCACATTTTCTCACAGCTTTTTCAAAAAAAGAAAGTATCCTTTATATATTCAATGCAAAAAAGTTTTAACTTTCCAGCATGTCCTGATGGATTATACATAAGAGAGAGCAGAATCAGAAATAGTTCTATTTCGTACGATCCGCCATATACAGTTCTAAAACGTTTAAAGAAAATTATTCCTTTTTCAAAAAAAAAATAAATCCGAGCGATCCTAAATTTCACATCCAGAAATAATAATAACTTCACATTAACTTAACATTTAAAACACACAGTTATTGTATCTATTGTATCGGTGGTCGAGATAATTAAAACTCCAAATCAGTCCACCAATCCACTAATTTGAAAAATTTCTGCCAAGGGTTTAAGAAGAGGTCATGGCATCATTCCTGTGACCTCACATGTAGCCTCACTGCTTGGGCAATACCTCACTAACATATGCACGGGACTCATTGGTTGTTGCCTTCAGAGACATCAAAAGTAACAATTTGGGCCAATCCATGTGTACTTTTCTTTTAAAAAAAACAAACAAAAACAAAAAAAAATCAGTCAAAATCTTCTAATACTTTATCAGTAACTTTGAACGTTCGTGTTTGATTAGCCGGGGCTTAGATTTCTGTCGCTAACTTTTCCAGCTACGAATTAAATGTCAGATTTTAATCTATCGGTTCTTTCAAGTGTATTCGTGCGCAGCGTCAGTGTCCGGTTCGGCAACGGGTCAGGAAGTTTTGAGAGACTCCACCACGTGACTTACTTGCCCTCTTTTCTCCTACTTTCTAATCTGTCTTCATCTCTCTCTCTCTCTCTCTCTCACACACACACACACACACACTTTCTCTAGCTCTGTATTTTCAGCTCTCTTCTCTCTCTCTCTCTCTCACTCTTTCTCTCGCTCTGTATTTTCAGCTCTCTTCTCTCTCTCTCTCACTCTTTCTCTAGCTCTGTATTTTCAGCTCTCTTCTCTCTCTCTCTCACTCTTTCTCTCGCTCTGTATTTTCAGCTCTCTTCTCTCTCTCTTTCTCTCATCTATACCTTTCTAAATAGTGACCCTGTCTATGTTTGTTCTGTATAGTAAACGTTTGTCAAAGTTTCATCTGCATTGTTCTTGCTTCATCTTCCGTCAGTGTAAACGATAGAAATAAACATGCTGGAAAGCAAAGTACAGCAAGCAAAGTTAACCCATGACCGAACTGTAAACGAAAATAGAAAATCCCTGCCAATTTCGATGATAATCGAACAAATAGTGTGGATTTCATGAGGGTTCAATCCCCATCACACACACATACCCACGCACACACGCACGCACGCACACTCTCATACACACAGCCTAGTACGCACGCACATACGTGCACAACTCGTAAGACCTAACAAAGTAACAGAATACTTTTTAGATGGACAATAAATCTTCTATTTTGGAGATATTATTGTAATACTTTGTATCTGACTGACAATCGAAGCGACCCGCCTCAGCATTCATCATCGAGATATCAACAAAGCTGTCATGGCGGCCAGCCCTCCCCAGGCTGCAAGTTGTTGTTCAAGGGGCAATGAACTCGCTCCTGGTTTGCTCCTATTCATGGTCTGATGAAGTGTGATTCACTTAAGGATGATAAAATCGTAAGACCGTGCATTTTATCAAACTTTCTGCTTGTGTGTGCTGCTCATAAAAGTCAGCAAGAAATCACCCCAACCGAGACGTCAGCCGTAAAAGTCGTGGGCTTTGGCTTTGATGATGGTTTCTTGTAATGCCTCTTGATTACCATCACCAGAAGTTATTGATAGTCTCTACAGGAAAATGCTATATTGCTTTCATCTCACTTTCAAGAATGTTGGCTTGTTTCTCTCTTCCTCTCTGTCTCTAATATGACTTTCTGAAACGCACGTTTACATAGAAAAGAAAAAAAGAACAGAAGACAGATCATTTGAAACACGTCTTCATCTTTCGTTAATGGTTGTTCTTCGTATCTCAAATCAGCTCGAAACGCTGGTAGCAAGACCAAATTAACTTTCGTCAATAAAGCGTAACCGCTTGAAGCCTCGATGGCGCCACGGGTCCTGTGGCATTCACTTGGACAAAGTTTAATCCTTCCAACCCAGCAACTTTGTTCTTTTGTTCAGTTTGGGATGGCATTGTTGACCGTTTGCCGGCCTCTGATACACAAAGGAAACTTTTTGATAATCGCTGCTTCCGCTTTACAAACAGCCAAAAACAAAGTCGATCAATGCTTTTTTGTGTGCTGTTATTTGAAAAAAAAAAAAACTTTAATGGTTTTTTTTTACCATGGTCGAAATTTTCAAGTTTAGTTAGCAAGCGCCTTTGTAGAGAATACGCGTAAAGGTTTGATTTCAGACAAAATGCCGAGGAACACACACACACACACACACACACACACACACACACACACACACACACACACACACACAAAGCCACCACCACCACATATCTCCTACCTAAATTGAGAGATGGAGAGCCAACACTGCTCACTCACCGCAGCCCGCATTGCTGTGGATCGTGGATTCCAGCATCGACCGATCGGTGGCGACCACTTCCGGTCTTTTCTGGCAACACGACGGGCGATTTGCTGGCATTTTACTCGTGAGATTTGCATAACGTATCTCTGGCCACGGACTCCAGCCCTCCCACCTCCAGTCTAACCGTTCTGTCTACGTTCTATCTACGTGCCGGCTGACATCTCCCACCTCCACACTCAACCCCCCTTTTCGCGGCGATCTTCGAGTCTTGAGTGGACACCGGTGTTCCCTCTCAGGAAACGGCTGGAATCGAGGTTTCTTGTACAGATACATCCCCTGGCCAAGGTTACGGAAGTCACTGCTCGTTTTGCCAAAATGAGGGCCAAAATGATGTGCTAGCCAGATCGAGGCTCAGAGGAAGTTGACAAGAAAAGACGAGATAGAAAAAAAATCGTCGTTAGACAGAGGGAATTCTAAAAGGGCAACGTGAAGAAAAGAAATTTAACTGATGCCAAAATAGATACATTGGTCGCTTTCTAGGGCATGAAACCAAATTTGCGCACTGTCTAAAAATTTACTTAATGAAGTTTATTTATAGGACTTGCTAATTGAAATCAGACACTTGGGCTGCCCAGCTCACCTCAATGTCGTGACATAATACACTCTTGCATGACTGCTGAGGAAGAGACGGATTGGGTCACAAATACCTCATGGCTTTATTTCTTGACGAAGATTTCCGTTTGGATGATCGATGACTGATTTTAAATAATATCGTTGATAATTTCTTCGGTATTTCCATAAACATTAGTCTTTCCTCCGCCTACTACAAGAAAGAAAAAAGAAGCAGATCAAGCTTTCAAAAAGAGGAGTCGGTGGATCTTGTTGATGTACACAGAAGTGTTCTTTTATAAGTCTGTGCGATGATTACAAGAAAAGACACTCCTGCACATCTAGTTCCAACGTTTGCGACAGGTGGTAAGAGATGATTACTCATTGTACTCAACGTATTAAATTGGTTGGTCAAGCCATCCTTAATTTGCAGTAGCTGAAAGAGTTCTAAGGACAACAGGTTTATTGGAGGGTCGGATGAAGTGTGATGCCTGGTCGTGCTACCTGCATCTGTTTCAGCCGGGATCTTAGAAACTATTCACCCAACTTCAGGATCGAGACGACTTCACACTGTCTGACCTCTAAATGGGGTGCAACAAAAGAAATCAGTTACAAACCACGGGTGAGAGGCCATCCGTCGCATTTACTGTTTCGCTGGCGGAACAGACGAGGTGAACAAAAAGCATATAATTAACGCAGACAGGAGCGCAAGAAAAGCTGATAAAGACCTGTTGGCCAGTACACAAAACTTTCCGCACTGCGTACAGCGTGCACGCCTAACGGCAGTGTGATCAGGAATGTGGCCATGTAGACTGACAGCTGTTTATCGCCAGCAACGATCGACATCAGTAATACGTCCAGAGCCTCTTTCCAAGAGATAACCGTGAAACAAGTTTATCAATGATGCTTATAATCCCGATTCATTTTCCCCTATTTTTTCTCTTTATGCTGGTAAAGTAATGTCGTTTGGAAGAAATGATGAAAAGAAAGAATAAAATAAAGTAAAGAAAAACGGGGGGAAAAAAACAGAGACGGGAAGAGCAAAATATTTCCAACAGTCTTCTCCTGTCTCCTGTTTAGTTGACGTTTGCCTTTATTTCCCTGCTTTATTGTGTGTGTGTGTGTGTGTGTGTGTGTGTGTGTGTGTGTGTGTGTGTGTGTGTGTGTGTGTGTGTGTGTCTTTTTTAAGTTTTAGGCAACCATAGTAATGTATCAAATTAAATTCAATCTGGCCGTTGACATTTCTGCGAAGAAGTGCATGTGCTTCAGCTGAAGGCCGTCTCATGATGCTGTGGGTAAATTAAAAGCACTTGGGTTCAGTTCAGTTCAGATCTGAACTGCTCGTGAGTGTAGCAGCTGACTCAACCGATGTAAGAGCTGACATGACTCTGCAATCACCTGAGCGATAAGGTGGCCTGACGACAAAGGCTTAATTCCATTCCTCAGTGCTTGGGTTCGAAAACCAATGTATCGACAGGACCTAGCGATGACTTTTCTGAATCTGTTCCTAGTAGCTCTTACGGACACTCAGTATAACTCGATTTCTCTTCGTCTGTTTTCTCGTTCGCTTAAATGCATCTACGCAAACGCGCGCGCATTACCCTATAATTATAATGCAAGTTACTCCAGCTTTGTTTTTCCACTCTTGTTTCGTGCCTTTGTTTCGCCCACGTCCTGTCCCTTAAAGACTCTGTAACTGGAATGGAGACTAAACCAACTGAAGCTTCCCTTTGGCCGTCACACGAACAAGACGACAGTGAGACGGTAGCGCCATCACTTTTAATTAGACTCTTGATACAACAACACAGACAATAATTTTACCAGCCTACCTTGAAAGACCCTCAGTGAGTAGAATCCTGTTGCGGAAATTGTTGGTTCGTTCTTTCTTCCTCTTTTTCGTTCTTTGTTTCTTTTTCTTTATTTTCTTTCTTTTTGGTTAAGAATTTTGCAAAACTGTTTTGACAAAACAATTCAAAACACGGAAAAAAATTCTACATTTCTGAAAAAAATAAGTGGGTTATGGCAGACAGAAAACGAGACAGGTGTGGGTGTTAAGGGAAAGATAGTGATGAGTTTTTTTTTTTTAAACCAGTGTTATGATTTTGTTTACTTGCTTGTTCAAACACGTCCACAGATACATTATCCTGCTTTCTTACCGTTTTCTTAAATTACTTGTGTTACTGATTTACCGATTCATTCTGAGGCCAGTTTGTGATAGTCTTGTCGCTGCCCACGGCAAAACTCTGGCTGAAACGTGGTATTAAAATTGTTTTTGTGAAAGATTTAAAGCTGCGAGCAGATTTTTCAGTTAGGGGAACTGCGTGATTCCTGCTGCAGCTTCATACAGGGAAGGAAACGGATGCAGTCAGACAACTTGCAAAATTATTTTGAGAGACTGTCCTCAATTTAGAGCACAGCCTGAAGTAATTTTCCTTGGCTTTCATAAACATTGCCAGGCGGAAGTTTAAGTGAGTAATAAGAATACCGTTTCGTTTTTTTAAATTGAATCTACATTAAAGGCGCCAAAGGCAAAACACCTGCCTGCAAATGAATTTTGTTAATTGTTTTGTGGAAGTCAAGGACAGGTCACTTTTTCTTCTTCATTTTCTAGTTTATTTTCATCTTCTTCTCATTCTATCCTCCTTCTTTATTTGTTTTTGGTCTACTTTTTATGTTTTCTATTTTCTTTTCTGTTTATTTGCGCAAATTTTAATTTTTCTTCGTTCTTTGGCTTGTTCGTTGCCTTTGACTTTGCCGTGTAGCCGATTGGCCGTGAATGCATGATGTAAATGTTCATTCCTTTAGATACGAGTTCTAGTGTTAGAATAACCCGTCAGATCAGTCTCGGCTAAGGACTCACGTGGTCATGAACACTTGTTAGACATTGACATGTAAATATATCTGTCTAATTGCCTAGCTTGCCTCCTTCCTTTCATCGAATGACATTCTCCTGTGTCCTTACCCCGTTCTCCTACTGAAGAAATAAAAATAATCCTCCGCTGACGATAATAATATTGATTCCACGTCAATAATAATAATAATAATAATAATAAAATAATGATGATGATGATGATGATGATGATGATGATGATGATGATGATGATGATGATGATGATGATGATGATGATGATGATGATGATGATGATGCACTTACAAAACAAAAAATACACAAATACACAAATATACGTTTAAAAATGAACAAAGCATGCACACAGAGAAAAAAACATAATATACACAGACACAAAAGATAGAATCAAGGTAAAGGATCAAGATCTCGCAGTCCAGGCGGGATTAGATAAAGTTATTTTGAGCACTTGGTTGAAAGCTGTGTTCAGAAGGAACTTCCTGGAGAATACGTTTGTCAATTCCTGAAATAGAGAATCAAAGCATTAGTGAATAGAAACACCGACGTGTATCATACAACTACGTGACAGAATGATGGTAAAGTACGTTTATGGAACTTAACGGCACAAAACACGCATTTCATCGATAGTTCAGTTTACTTCCCTGACCTATACAGATGCACAATCACTGCGAAATGTATTGAGGAAACACATGTTCCTTAGATAATAATAAATAATAATAATAGTGAAGATTTTTATAGCGCATATTCACACTCATAGAGAGCATGCTCTTAGCGCTTAAAACGAGGAAGAGACGTGGACTAAGTAGACACAGAACAAAGGGGACGAAAGAAAACGACAGTACTGACGAAACAGAAAACATTAAAAGGCATCAAGTAACAGGAACAGAAAAATATAGTGATTCTGCGAGAAAGATGGGTAAAGTAGCAAGAGGGAAGGGGGCGGGGTTAAGAAGGACGAGCATTGTGCAAAAAAATCACAAAGATCAGACAAAGTCCTTCGTAGATTTAAAGATAAAAATGTAAAATGGCGAAGGGTAATCCTGAGAAGTGAAAAATCTTCATACCAGATGGCCAAGACGTTGATAGTTGGAAAGGACTTGGCATAGAAGAACAATTCAGAACATGAGTGGCACAACAAGCAAAAAAAACAAAAATCCACAAATGAGCAGGAGACAACCATGTCTACGTACATCCACAGACGAGACATAAGGACAGGGTGCATTCCCCTCAAACCATTTAGTTTAGGAACATCACTTCTGTGATATTTTTTTAATGAATAAATCTTCCCAGTAATCAAGCACCTTAATAAGACTTGTTTAGTCCGTCCTTGCAACGCCACTTGTGAAAGGGAGGTCATCGTAATCTCACGCTTTGATAGTCTCCCTTGTACACGTCCGCCAAATCGCTGTCTCTACTCGCTATTTAGGGTGTGTATGTTTTGGAAAATGTATATATCTGGCTACACTTCAGGGTGGATATTTCTGAGTGTGTATCAAACCTTTAAATGTTTAAACCCAAGAATACTTCTTTCGTCATTGTTTGACATCGTTTTTCTTCTTCGATATAGTTGTCTCTGTTTTCCCTCTTATTCTGCATTTAATTTTGTCTGCTCTTTGTTATGTCTCTCCCTGATGATGAAACGATGTTTAACACCAATAATCAGCCTTCTTTTGGCCTCTTTCTGCTACTAACCGTTCCTTCTTTTTTTTTCTTTTGTTATTCCTGTATGTTGTGACATTCAGATATATGTCCCCACACACTCTCTCCAAAGCTGACATCAGATGAATTTCGCAAAATATTCCCTGAAATTATAACTCGGGTTATAGTTGCCTCCACACTTGTCCCTCTCCCTCTTCTCATCAGTGTATTTTCCCCTCTACCATCGTGAATCACATTTATCCTCTCATCGCTATTACTTTATTCTACTGAAAAATGAAGGATTAAAATGACAGCAGAAAAAACACAAAAAACAAACATACAAACAACAAAATAAACCAAAAAGCACACTTCCGGATTCCTTCCCTTAGTGTCTCATTGTTTCAAACATTCTCTCTTTACATTGCTTTATCGATCCCTGGCCTAGGCGATGACTGATGAACTCTGTCAAACATCTTTCCCACGCATCGCCTCCCGCGTTTGCCGGAGACGTCATTACCAGGTCAAGACACGATAATGATTAATGTGTCATGGCCGCTGGTGTTGACTAGTTGTCTATTCGTCATCTTGGTCACGCAGTTTTAATCCTACTGTCTCCGTAGTTGTGACTTTCTGTCACCCGGAACTCCGTAGCCACGAGGCTGCATCCTCTGGATCCTGCTCAGTGGTCCGGGGACTAGCAAAGATGACATGGTCAATGTCGCCCTTCATTCTGGGAAAGATCACCAGCATGCGTTCCATTAATGAAGGAGTGGTTTCTGCAATGTAGATGTCAAACTCTACTCCCTAAATAAGGATTGGAAGGTCCGGGTCTGTTACATTTTCTCGAGAAGCAAACAATTTTTCTAGGATGTCGCATCTGTTTACGAGATTGACCCTTGGTGGATTTTATCTATATTGTTTTTACTCTGGCTTCCTTTGCCTTCATCGTTGCTTCTCAAGAAGTTTGAAATTCCCTCTAGGTGTATATACTTTTCAGTCAAGCAACCGAAGGAATCTTTATTAATCAATGTCCTGTCCGATTGTGTTATATTTTCTTATAACCACTGTAGTGATGGTCAGAAAGTCTTCAGATTTCTTGTGTGTGTCTCTCACACTTACCTCTGTGACACCTGTTCGTAGAGCTGGTCTCCCCGTGCGATGAGTTTGGAACATGTTCTCGGGGTGCTTCGATTTCCTTCCCGTTTCATCATCAACCCTCCCCTCCCTCAGACCGGCCCTCCTACATCATGAACGACCGATAGGCGGATAAATCTTCCTGTTAAACAAACCGTCGAGCCATTTTCTCCATCAATTTTCAAGATAGGTAACAAGTCCTCTTATTCAAACAAACTAACGTTAGCCATTGTTTATAAAAGTGTGTTGCCGATTCAATCAGGCGCTGTTTATCTGGCCTGTTTGGTGTCTCTGCCAGCGTATCTGTGCCTTGCGAGGGGGTAGAGAGGGCAGGTCACCTGACTGAAGGCGTTTTGTCTGGTGGCCCGGATGCGGGGACCCGTACAATTGGCAGGGTGTGCGTCTGGCACAGGGCATGACGGGCTCAGTGCCCATTTGGACGCACGTGCGATTTCTCTGTCCGCGCGATGTGTGGCTCTTCATTGTGATGGAGCTTTGGTGTTTATTGCCCGCTGTCTCATAAAAGCCCGTTACAATGAAAAGTGAAATATGATGAGCAGGAACTAGAGAGATCCACGGCCACGATGACAGAGAAACAATTATATGTGTTGAATGCAAACAGGTGCGTGTAGACACACACACACACACACACACCTGTCTCATGCACGCACATACGGACACAAATAAAAACACATGCAACCATACAAGAGAAAGATACACGGGGAGAGTTAAGGCAGACAAGATAATATCATGACCTTTGACATACTTGGATGCAGACTACGTCATATGCTTTGCCTTCTGCCCCGCTCTCTCTCTCTCTCCCTTCTCTCTCACGGCTCTATAGATTCAGCAGACTTAGTTCGTCTTCATAACTTGTCATATGTTCGTTCGGGGTTTCCTCCAGTTCCATGTATTTTTTCCTTGTTTAGTACCCTTACATGAAAAGCACGCGGGCTCGAGCGGTCAATAAACACCTACTGGTGTGCGTGCGTGTGTGTGTGTATGCATGTGTGTGGGTGTGGGTGTGTGTTTGGGTGTACGTGTGTGTTTATTTTTGTATCCATTTTTCTTCAGACTTGCCTTCTGAGCTATATAAAGACATTATTTTCCCTGTACCATAATGTCCAATTGTCTACTACAGCAGCCTTGCAAAATCTGGTCATTGCTTGAGTTTAATATTACAAGCGAACTATGCCATATTTATTTTATATCTTTCACAGCAGTTCATTATTCCGTCTTTAGTCTCTAATATTTGGCTCATTTTATTTTCATTCTACCGTCTTAAATTCCTTTTTGATGTTAATTTCTGTCTTATTTTCGTTCCGTTCTTTGATGTTTGGTCTCTTCTTTTGCCTCCCCTTTGAATTTCCTGCTTTTTTTCTAGCTTGTTCCGCCCCACCCCACCCCTTACCATTCTTTCGCCCTTCTTTCATTCTCGTTAAGGAAAAATTGCGCAGGTCGTTTGTCTACCTGCTTTGGTTGCTTCGAGTCTCGTGGGAGGACTTCAGTTTGAGTAACTTTAACAGTTTTCATTTGGCGGCGCCGTCTTGTGCGAACAGGAAAAGGGAGAGTACAACTAGAGATCTCGTGTCAGCATCAAAAGGCTGTACACTTTGTAAACTTGGCCAAACACATAAAGACAGTCTGCTCCCAAGATTTAATAGCTGTTACTTCATCCCTGCCACTATTAAACGTCGTAGGCGGGAAAAAAGCACCGAAAGTCCAAAAAAGCATGTGAAAATAAACGTCGTGTTGGTTTGAGACAAAGAAAAGGAAAGAAAAAGAAACATAGTCTGGTACTCGTCTTGGCCTGGCATTATCTTGTTTACGTCACTCAAAAGTTTGCCAAATAATTTCCTGTTTTTGCTTGTGACAGTACTGTCACTCCACGATGTGTGTGTGTGTGTGTGTGTGTGTGTGTGTGTGCTCGTGTGTGTGTGTGCATACGCGTGTGCACGTGTGCGTGTGTGTGAACAGATAAACGCCCGTTTGTTTGTGCTCGTGCTTGCGTACCTGTGTATTTGTGTGGACGTAAGCGCCTACATGTAACGGTGTGTTTGTATGTACTATCATGGACCATGTATGTAAAATTAAAGATCATCTCGCCAGAATCCACAAATTCAGAGAACGAGATAGATAGATAGATAGATAGATAGATAGATAGATAGATAGATAGATAGATAGATAGATAGATAGATAGATAGATAGATAGATAGATAGATAGATAGATAGATAGATAGATACCTTTTATTTATCTTAGAAAAGCTGTTTAAAGGGAAGGGCCGAATCAATTTCCTAACGTCTGTTTGTCTCATGTACATACCTATTCTCCTATTAGTTTCCATTTTGCCACATCACTGTTTGTGCAGACGCACTACAGGTGCGATCTGTCGCCGAACTAGTATACAGAGGTCCTTATAAAGAACGATTTTAAGGTGTGGACTATACACTAATTAAACAGAGATCCCGAAATGGTTGCTTTACGTTAAACCCGTTTAAGCTTGTCTCTATTTTTCTCCACGACAAAAGATTACCTGTTAAAACCTGACAGCGTAGTCACGTGACTTCAGACATGCTCCTTTATCGAAGAGGTAAACAAAGTTCATAGGTAAATGGGGAAAAGTGTGAATGATATGCTATTGAAGAGGGACAGCGAAATATAGTTTTCCATTCTGATTACCTGGTATACGTAATTAAAATGGAAGCAGCCTGTTTTCAATGAGTGTGTGCCTGAGGTGCGTGTGTGTGCGTGTACACGTAAGCGATGATTAAAAAGTATCCTATCATTTCCTGTAAACAACTTACAAACGTTACTCTTTGATGCTAAAAGATGATAAAAAAATTAAGCTTCATTAACTATAATTAAAAAAAACTTTGTAATTTAATCATTTTCTGGGCAGAAACTTGGACTACTTCAGTGTGTCTGTGACTTCACCATCGCCATTTTACCCCCCTCCTCCTCCCCGTCTTCATCTAGTCCCCCTAGAGTAAGAAAAAAAAGAAGCTTAAATGTTGCGCCTGTCTGGCCTATCTCGGCTGTTCTTTTCCCCCAGCAAGCCAGTCATGGCTTTGTGCCTCCAATGCGAGTAATTTCTTTTGTACAGAGATGTTATTTGCCAGCCAATTCCGTAATCCACCCAATTCCGGTTGCGCAGATTGCGCCTTATGTCTGTGCGCACCATGCTAGTTCTGGAATGGAAACAAGAAGTCTGAGAATAGCCTCAAGAGTACGAAGACCTTGAGAGAGCGATATGAGGTCCTGTCCCGCTTCTTAATAGCCGGCATCCGATTGGACAAGTATACCTTCGCTACTTTCAAATCGCCCCTGCAGTTGCAAACCTGACTTGCATTATTTTCAAAACCACATTTAATCTTCATTCTTTTCGAGAGAACTTTTTTCAGGTCATCAACCTTGATATCTTAATTCATCCTCTTCAGAACAAATCGAGGAACAACTGTTGAAAGTCTAGTGGAGTGAAAATTTGTTACTAATGGTTGGGTAAAGCCCAATTCAAGATCTTTCTTTGGAAAATCTAGGTGAATAATACCCCTCAGCTCTCTAGATACCAGCCATCAAACATCAGGCACAAAAAGGTCTAAATCATGAAATCATGTTTGTACACAGATGTGTTTAATTAACATGTGGTGTCTGCAGCCCCACACTGGCTGGAGCTACGAGAATGTAAACATGTCCTAACGTCTGTGTTGTTTACCTGTTTCCGTTCATGGTGGTATTTGTAGAAGTATATCTCGAGAACGAAATGGGATGATCATCCAGATTCTGGGAAAAGAGTATCTTGCACTGAGATTTATCTAGTCATTACAAAAAATTGCACCTGCTTAGGCCTATAAATAGCTACAATGGCAGAGAGCAGAATTGGTGCCGTTCTGGACGGACTTTGTTAAGGTAAAAGACCAAACACTTAAGTAGCCTCCACTTGGCTTTTTCAAGTAGAAAAATTCTTTAAATGAAAACAATTCGAGGCTTCTTGGCTGGAGATTTGAAGAAATCATTCAACAGAAACACAAGAGATGAATGAATAAAGCAAAGCACGAATAAAAAAAATTAGGAAAATTGATGCATGAATAGCAGAATGATTACATAAGGGTAGGGTTAATCTATAAAAATCAGTTGATAAAAATAATCTAGTACGTATATTTATATGAGGTGTTGGAGTGGAATACGTATATCAAATTCCCCGCACTGAAAAATATACTCTTAATTCAGCAGGCAGAAACCACAAATAAATCTTAGCGGGGATAATGAAGAAATAATAAAAGGCTTTCAATGAGCAAGAAAAGTACGAGCACTATAAAAAAGCAAAGAAAAACAATCCACATTCTCATTATATCTGTGTAGGATAGTCTCGCTGATTTCAGCTACTGCTAAACTTCAGCTTCTTTCTTCTTTCTTTGACCTTTTCAAAGTCTTCGTTTGCTGTTGGTTTTAAAGTCTCCTTTCATATTCGTTTTGCCTTTACATCAATTTTAAGACGTCCGCACAGAGGTTCCCTTGGGTCTTGGACTGGTTCCTGACAAGAGCAACCGTTAGTTATGTAGTCACTTCTTCTAGCCGCTCGCGTTTGGTAGTCTTGAAGCGCATCTGTCTTACAGAACTGAACGAACAATTAATGAAGAGCCGTTCAGGCAGCAGAGCACCAGTCGTAACGTACCACCTGCGCTCTTCTCTCTTTCCCTCCCAATCCATCCACCCCACCCCTCCACCCACACGTCGCTCCAAGTCACCCAGCGGGGCCGTCAAGACGACTCGGAAGTGATCGAGACTGTTCTGAGAGATCGAGAGTCTTTGCCTCAGCCCCCCCACCACCACCACCACCACTACCATCATCAACACACACACACACACACACACCCTTCCAACCAACCCTCACACAACTTTCCTTTCCAAACTCTTGCGCGGTCTCCTTCCGCCGCTTACAGCAGCCGCCAAGGAAAAAAAGAGTTTGTCCGTCGTCCCATGGTGGTTGTGGTGGTGGTTGTTGGGAGAAGAGGTGTTCGATCGCTTTGTTTGCAGCAGCTGTTTGGCCGTACGTCTCCTTCTTGTCTCCCACTCGCCCGCTTGCCATTCAAATGAGGTGAAATATTTCTCCAGAACCTTCTCTGGTGACTCTCCAGAGCGGTTTCGCCTGGGGTCCTAGGAGCCAGGACGGACGAATTTACGGCAAACGGGGCTTGGACGGCGAAAGGGAGGTGAAGGGTGATTGCCTGTGACTGGTCGCAGCTCCGCCCCTCCCCAGCTCCCCATAGTTCGTCGGGCGATCGGGTAAACGGAGGCGATAAGTGAGTGTAAATCAGACACACCACAAGAGCCAAACACACAAACTTAAGCAAGAATAAACGCTGGGAGAGAGTGGTTTTCAACCAAATTTCCACTGATTGTGTGTCCCGTGTGCACAAAAAGTAGACAAGAATCACAGGAATGGGACTGGGGGAAAAAAGAAGAAGGAAGAGCTGAGAACGGCTCTGAGTGCCATGTTTTCTACAAAATCTCGCTTGAATAACAAAACAGGAAGAGAAAAAGACGCACTAAATGTTAAGCACCAGCAGCACTAGTTCTGATAATAGCAAAAGCAGTACAATGGTTGTAATAATCGCTTGATTTTCTAGTGTATGTAATAGCAATGGTTGTAATAACAGCTGGAGGTTGTACTGTATGTGATTGCAATGACTGCAAATAACAGCTGGAGCTGTACAAAGGGGTTGCACTAGACAGAGACAGGCAGAGAACGTTAAGCCTACATTCATCATGACAATCATAGCAGATCAGTCGTCTTCATAACAACAATGTGTCACCTTTCTACTTATATTTATTTAAAGGGTTGACGGATGGAGGGTTAAGGAGAGGGGAAAACAAAATAAAGAGGTGGTGGGGTACGTCTTTCATTTCTCACGCTTTTCTTGCTGTGGTCAAAAGATATTATTCATTCTGTGGTCCTAGCTATCCATTCTTCTGTCTGCTCTTGCGGTTCTTGTGTCTGGGCTACACAAGAAACCTACAAGCCCTATGTTTTCCTCCTTCTCGACTGTTATGAATCAATCCCCTTCTGACCTACTGCCTTGCCAGTGCCTCACGCACCTGCGAAGGTATGGAAAGATGGCGCCCCTTGGCCGGCCTTCCGTGTCTAGGCGTCCAACGGCTCGTTAAAAGCAGTCGTAAAGCTGATAGATATCTGATAAGTAAGGTCAGGTGTTGAACCCGATGGAAAACAGAGAAAGCCAGCCAAGGCGCTGGTAGCAAAACCAACGTTAAGAGCTAATTATACTTGAGACATACTTCCTGCAATAACTTTTGCATGTCTTGTCATTTGAAATCTTTTCATTACTAATTTTTACTTGCAATATATATATATATAAATACAGGGAGAGAGAGAAGCTGTTATTAAGCACCGGAAACAAGGTGTCAACCTAACCCAAAATCTTCTTGTGTAGAAAGATTTAATAACTGAAAACAAGACAAGGACAAACAAGGCTATCGTTCTTACGACAACAGTAACTTTGGCTGCTAATTTTTATTGATGTGTTTGTCTTTTCCCCCCTATATTTAACTAATTTTCACTTGCATTTTAGATATATAGATATATATACATATATACTCATAGAGAGAGATTCTCTTATTAAACACCGGGCACAGAGTATTAACAAAGCCCGAGATCTTTCTACGCAGAGAGATTTAATCACCAAAAACAAGACAAGACTAAAAAGTTTATCGTTCTTACGAAGACATCAATAACATTGCGTGCTGATTCTTTTGTTTTGTATTTTTCTTCTCTTTTTTTTCGCTCCATTTCGTACTGTCTGATAGCACCTGTGTCTCTATTTTCTTATTTTGCATTCTCTATTTTCGTGCTTTTCAACCAGCAACAGATAAACCTCCACCCAGCAATTCAAAGTTTTATTCAAGGTCGTATTCTCAACCCCTCTTTCACAACAGGTGGCGGGGGGGGGGGTTGTGCTGAAGTGAGTGATTTAAAATAATTTGGATTTAAACGAGGAGTGCTTGATATTATATGGGACTCGTAATAAGGATTTAAACGAAAAATGCTTTGTATCGTATGACTTGTGATAAGGATTTAAGTTTTATCTTCTCTCCAGAATCAGGACTTGGCAAGAGTTAGTGCTGGCAAATCGTACTCAGTCAGATAAAGTAGTTATGCAGAGAATCTGTATTGCGCGTGCGCGGATGTTAAGTAGACTTCATAAGACATTTGTCACGGCCAGCAGCTGTACGCAAAGGCTGAAGAAAGAAATCTGGTTACGGGTGTTTCACACTGTATGACAAAATTGCAACTGGTCACCAAAGAATTGACTATCTTCACCTTCTGCAGTGAAGACCTCACGTGATTTCAGGTGTAGATTTTCCTTCTACAACTTAATTGCTTCTCGCCGCAGGTGAAGTGAGGTCGAGGAAGAAGGAAACGTCTCCACCTGTGGGTATGATAGACCAGACCGACCAAAATTTAGATTTCGCGGGGGCAGGCAGTCTGACTCGTTCTTGAACTGGTAGAGGGTAAGAAGATTCTGCTTTGATGACAGAAGCACGGAATGAGACATCGAGCGTTCTAGCCCCAAGCATACTTTGTCGCTTGTGACGTCTGACATTTTCTTGACGGAGGAGATGATAATCCCACAGCGACGATGATGATCCTAATGATGATGATGATAATTGGTGTGGGGTGCCTCTGTGACAATAAATATGTTAGCGATGGTGCTGGTGGTAGTGTAAGTCTAGTCAGCCGTTTGATTATAGATCAGCATAGCGGCAGGGGGGGGGGAGAAGGGGTAGGTTGGGGGATGACGAGGAGAACACACATCTAATCACGGCCAAACGATCCTCGCTGCGCATTTCATCCACGGTCGATAATCTGTCGCAACCGCCGCTCCGCCGCAGGCTGATCAGTTGCCTTCCAGACTGCCCAGGCCAAAGGGACACGTCCGGACATTGCGCATTTACATCGCGACCTCGACCTCGCGCGTGACCTTCACCTCGCGCTCCCACAGCGGGAGACGGAGGAGAAGGGGGGGGGAGGCCGAGCAACCTCATCAAGTAAGTCGCCAGACAGCAGAAATTCACGAAACGATTCAACAGTCAAACCCGTGTCTGCTTTCTTACACTTGTAACGGTAGCTGCCTGTCGAGCTAGCCTTATCATCTTGAATCGCCTGCCGTGTGGTCGAGGAATAGGAATGATGAGGTGGACATATGGAGAGCAAGAGATTTTTATTTGTTTTTTTTTTAAGCGCTGTTTTTTTTTTCTTCCTACTTGTTCTTAAAAAAACTTTTTAGCTATGATTAAAATGATCTGCACCAATGTTGTAAAATATGCCATGAATTTTTAACTCTGGTCTTTTATGTGCTTCTGTGTATTTGACGCATCCCAGAGGTAATAGTGCACTGCGCTCTGAAAGATTTAAAAAAAAAACCGGCAGATTCCTTTGGAGAGAGTGATCGAGTCTGATCTTAACATAAACATACGAACCAGGAGCCGTAGTTATGAAGCGAGAGTAAGAGATTTCCCCAGGGCAAAATGGGGAACACGAGGAAAAGCGTCTTGTTTCCGAAGTTATAAAGTGATGTTCAGATTTCGAGGGCACTACCTCTCGTAACATTACCCAAGGGCACCTTTGCCACTGCTTTATAACTACGATTCCAAGGGTAAAAAAAAATCTGGGGGTCCGGACACTGCTTTATTATTTTGGAAACAAGACGCTTGTCCTTGAGGTCCCCATGTTGCCCAAGACCAAAGTTACCCTCGCTTCTTAACTAGCTCCTCTGGGTGTTGCTTTCCGGGTGGGGCAGTCATAGCACAGTCTGACAGTAAATTTGGTGGCTTTTTTTTAAATGCTGCTTTACGACAAATCAGCAGCTAAGACTTACACGGCAAAGCATCTGGACCTATAAACAGGTGCAGTAATGAAAGAACAGCGGGCCAGAGACGAGACCTGTAAGCTCAAGGCCTGAACCTCACTGCAGTTTCGTGAAGCCACTGTTATTCGGTGATAAAATCTGTTTTTAGAACTAAACTCATGTGTCCACGATTGTCCCTACGGTTCTTTTTAAGGTTTGGGTTACATGGTTGGGTTCAAGTCAGTGATTGTCTGAGGATGATCACGTGATATAAAGGCGCAATAAATGGCGGTGTACGCACGAGTCGCCCAACTCGCTGGGTAGATAAAGTCTTTGACACGGACAGGCAGTCGTTCTTGTCTCGGGAAGCAGGTGGGTTTGGGGAAGATCGGGTAGAAGAAGGTACCTGTGGAGAGCAGACACCGTGAGGAAAGTATTTATGTAGCATTTGTTACTTGCTGAGTGTTTGCCTTTTAATGATCGCGCGTCCAAAAAGTCGGAAAATAGCGATAAAACGTTTTGGCATAGATCGACGCAGGAAGGCTTTCAATCTCCGTTTCAACAGTGCAAGGCACCTTTAAGGCCACACACACACACTTTGATGTCATCAGTCTCCTGCACCAACAGGGGCCAGCCATAAAGCGTTTTACTGAGTGACAGCCGCACATTCCACGCGTCACCTCGGCTCCAACCTGTCGGTGGCCGCTCTCCCTCACCTTCTGTTCCCAGATGCAGACCTCCAGGTCGGCCTCGCAAATTTTACAAATGCCGTGTTGCAAGGTAGTGACTGCACGGGCAGAGCCTGCATCAATGAATGGCGTAAGCCGATTTCGCATGTGCTTTGTTTCTTCGGCGGCTTTGTCGCTTCCCAAAGGTCTTGCGGGAGATTTTCGAGTCCGCATGGAGAATCTCAAGTACGACAGCCTCCCATCCACCACCCACCATCACCTCTACCCACCCTCACACTTCCTTGTTAAAGTGGAGCTGGCGAGTACCAAGGTGCTTGGGAGATATCTGCTCAAACCCCACTCTGCCGTCAATTCTTTGCTAAGGTTGGGAGACTTCTGCAAAGCTGGACAGGTTTCGACGGTCTTTCGATGCCTGCTGAAATCCGCGGAAGCAAAGGAAGAGATGGTAAAGAAAGTCGTGAAAAAAGAAGGGAGGAGGAGAAACTGTTTGATTTATTAAGCGCTGACTGTTCCTCTTTCTGCCGCAGCATAATTGTCGTAATTGTTGGGTTTGCTATAAATAGGTGCGCAGCTTGGCAGGAAAGACCACGTGATGGCTTCTCATCCGTCTCACATGACCTTTACGAACCTTAGCTTTTACTTTTAATTCTTCTTCTACTTTTCCTTCTTATTATTATTATTCACCTGCCATCTAGGCTGAGTTCGGCTACTGTCATCATTCTTTATTTTTCGTGTACTGAAACTGCTAGCGCTGTCTATAGCTTCCAATGACGTCAGTCCTATTTATATCCATCCTGTCATCGCTGTTTCGCCATGGCGTTCTCATCATCGATACTTCGTTACAGCTTATGATGCAAAATTTGCTGCATTATTTGCTCTCATTGTTCAAGTTAAGAATATTGTACTGTCATTATCCCATTCTGAAGAATACATCTGTGGTTTGGCTGAGCCTAATAAACACTTGTCTGTCATTGTCATGTAGCAAGCTGTTGATTCTAGTGTTTATTATCGACATTTGTAGAAATGCTGATAACTAGACATAAGTATGGTATCGTTATAATTTCAGGGCTGCTTGTGTGTCTTTGCCATGCTCTGTGATTTCTGTTAGAAAAGTGCATTTCTTGTGTGCATTGTAAACTTCTGTTGTCCAGTAGTTACGATACTCAGAGGAAAACCTGAAGAATTTTCCTTAAAGAGTCAAACGCTTCATGCACAACCTCGCTGACAGACTAAGTCTGTGAAGTGAAATTATTTCTGTGCTAAAGCTACTATGCTACCATTATTTTTATTATTTTAAGCAACACACACGCACACACACACACACACACACACACAAACACGCGAAAGCACGCGCGCGCGCGCACACACACACACACACACACACACACATCCTGACGTCACGGTTCCCATGGTGACCTGTCTTATTAGTGGGAAAGCCGAGATAGCTGATGCTATTGCTAGAGTTTGTCTGCGCATCTGCAGCTGGTTTTACCTGTATAAACGTTCTTATCCGGTTCGTCCCCTTCTTTGAACATTTCCTTTGATGCTGCGAGCTACAGCCTCTCGCTCCAGCATGTAAAAGTGAATTAATTCCGAATGTGTGGCTTCTGGGCAGATGGTTCCCGCGAGAGTAAAACCGTGCGTAAGAGTGAGGTCGAACATAATTAGCTGTGACCTGCTCTGACCCTACTGTGACCTCGTAGGCGACCTGTCATCGGTCAGCGATGCTTATAGCCGGGCGATAAGGAAGGCGACGATTTAAAGAAGGGAGATAAGAGAAGGAATGTGTGAGAGGCATCGACTCTAAGTGAAGATAGAGGCGATTATGATGCTGGTGGTGAGAGGTAATTAAGGTAAAATGTTGAAAGTTTCACAGGGCTTGATCGTAAAGTAAAGGAGTGAAGTGTAACTGGTTCATCGTGTGTAGGGCACATTGGAAAGGGAATGACTAAAGGGGTGGGTAAAGGGACCAGCTCTCTCTTTCCGTTACTTCTTTCTTTTTCTGATAAACCAGGTATCCACACGGCTACTGGGTGTTCCTGTTACTAGTGAGTTGAGATATGAGCCCAGCTCCTGCTGTTCGTAAGCGGAGAGCGCAATTCCCGATGTGCCATCAGCATCTGAAGCTCACTCACTCACACATATAGGTGGCGCTGGGAGCAGGCCGGCAGATAATACTGTAGTCAGCTGAGAATGAGAACTCGCTGGGCGCTTATTAAAAAAAATCCGAAGACCATAATTCCCAAGCCCACTCATTCACTGACTCACTGACTCACTCACTCACTGACTCACTCACTCACTCACTCACTCACTGAAATTAGGCTTATTCTCTTCAATTATGGATTTGGACGCATCTGGATAAATAGCATCTTTAAACCAACACTTTATTAGATGTTTTAAACAAATAGCTGTAGATTGTCACTAGATAGAATAGAACCTTATCACCGCAGCAGTGACTAATTTGGTTTTTATAAGTCAGTTAAATCTAGATTCATTAGATGTAAATGTCTGGTAAATTTACGAAAAAGTTTTAAAGGAAGGAAATGCTATTTTACGCTAAAACATATTCTTCAGCCCCTATTGTGTTATATACTTTTCTTTAATATGTTGTATACCAATCCTTTTCAATGGGCTCAAATGGGCTTACTAAAACCATTACTAAAAACCATCTCATATTCGTATTTGTGTTTATTGTAATTTAGTTTTCTTGATTCCACTAAACCTCAATCAGTATAACAATATTTGAGCTAAATCATTAACCAGACCAGCTCGCTGTCGAAACTCTACATATCAGCAACTTGTGTAAAGAACTAAAAGTTCACCTCAAATAAATATTGCACTCGGGTAAACTTTAAACAGATACGTATCTCTAAGACTTTAGTATCTATAACTGGCGTAAAGAATTAAACCTCGACCAGGTGGGAAAAAAATTCGTGTATTCGAGGGAAGCCTTACAAAAGACACGTGTACTTGCATAGCCGCACGCTCGAGGACGTTTACGAGGATCCACACGCCATACAGCAGGGAACCATAAGTTCTATTGCTGTTAAATTATGACCTCAGCCAAGGCCAGAAGCCCATTTTGCCTGACGTATGCAGGAAACAACCTAAATAGCGCCATGTGGAGAGGCCTAGTGAGGTAATCTGCCTGTGTGTTCCGCCATTTGAATGCAAAGAAACGGCTTCTTGCTTCCCTGAAAGCGGACGGCCGCTAAACATGATGCGATCAAGACCGACAGGTTTTTCATTGCGGGGTTCGAGATAGTATCCGGACAAATACTTCACATGCACGTCTCGATGTAATAGAACTCACAATATGGCAGCGACAGGGGAGGCTACTCCATTGTTACGTTGCGCTGAAGGCATTTTCGTGTGTTGCTAATGCCGAGAAAGAATGTTATGGAAATGTTTCTCGCACTGTTTGGCCACGCAATCATGCAACAATTGTCGACTTTATCATAATGGAAAAAAGCAGATTACTTTCTTTCTTTTTTTCTTTCTTTTTTTCTTTCTTTCTCAGAACGTGAAGAAATGCCAACACGCTGTCTTAGTTTTCTTCCCTAAACATTTTCCCTAAATCTTTTACCTGGAATTTGATTTGACGCTTTGATCGTCAATAAACAAACCATAACTGCCAAGCGACGTTACAAGAAAATAAGCCGTGTTAATGCACGCGATAAATAAGTATTAAATTCACTGACTAAATTATACTCATACAGTGATCATAGCTACCTACTGCCTAAAAAATAGCTTCACAGCTTTGTGTAACGGTTAGATTTCTTCTAACGATCAAAAGGTGGATACAAAAGTAATTTAGTAGCTTCTTAGTGTAGATATAATATTTATATAATATTATATAATTATTATTATTATTATTATTATTATTATTATTAACAGTGCTTTCAGTTTTATCACTGATTGCTAAGTCTGCTCGTGTAATACAAAATTTAAACATTACCGCTATCATTACAGTGTAATACAAATCACCTGTGACTACCCTACAAGACACATTTTATCAAGTCAGTACCATTGTGTGAGATGACAGCCATGGATGTCTTGTCTCTGATGTCTCAGCAGTATGTGTTTGTCAAATATGTTTCAGCCAGAGATTAAATAAAAAAAAACAGAAGAGGGGGGCGTGTTAAAAATAGGACATCGTGTGTATTGCGACTCCGTCCTGCCAATGAGTGTGCAGAGCGTGTGTCTTTATTTACCTTGTGTATGAGTAGGTGTGTCTGTTGTACAAGTGAGCCTTTCTGTTACATACGAATATGGGTGCATGGTTGTTAGTGATTACGTTTACGTGGATCAGACTGAATATCACGTAATAAAGCGCTCTGAGCAAATCATTGGAATCACTCAATAAATACTCATTATCTTGATTATTATTATTAAAATATTGCGTTTTGGCTAAGAAAATATGAGTTATAACAATTGGAAGACATTTACAAAAGTATTCAAGTATTCAAGTTCTTTTGTTTAGCAAGTTCCCAAAAGCAGAAACAAAATCTTGGAACCGAAAGTGTCAGCATGTGGCAAAATATGATTCTGAAGAGGCCACACAAGGTGGCACCAGGTGTCTGACGGTCTCAGAGAAGATTAATGTCGCGCTGAACGTAAATGTTTCTTAATAGCATATTGGATATTGAGAACGGATAACTATCTCTCTCACTCTCTGTCTTATTGCTTTTTCTCTCTCTCTCTCTTTCAGCATGTGCATATGTGAACAAATATTTATGTGCGTACAATGTATACATCCCTCCATACATTCTTGTGAATACCAGAGTGTACATGCACTGCTATTTGGGTGTCAGGGCTTGCTGAATCCAACTTTCCATTAACACAAAAACAGACGATATTAAGACAAACGAGAAAGAGAGAGAACAGAAGTGCAGAAAAAAGACGAAGGCTCTGTGGGTGCAAACAGGCGCAACCCACTCCGCACACCAGAGGGCGTTATAGTTAGGAACTCGTTGTTACTCCTGGTCCTTCTACCTCCACTTAAAGCCTACAGTCATAGCTGTGAACTGTACTTAAGACAGAGACCTTCTAAATGGATGCTGGGTTTGTAATTATTGGAGGCTGTGCAACCTTTCTCACTCCCGCACTAACCCCATGGTAAGTTTATCTCTGCTTCATGACTACGGCCCCATGTCCGCTTAATATCCGGCCACGTTGTTCTTGACACCAGCTTGGCAACGGATCTTCCGAGACATAACCCAAGTTTAATCAAACAAAACTGACTTCGTTGCTAGGGACTCAATAAGGCTGCTGTCTGCCGGCGACAGAGCATAAGTTTAGCGAGAAAGCCGACACCAAACAGTCGCATTCCTCCTGTAGTTTTCCACATCCTAATCACACGGTTACTTGTGGGTTTCTTCACTTCATCCTGACAGTAACATCTTCAGTAGCCATCACACCGGCGGGCAGTGGCTCATCGTAGCTCCAGCAGCAGACTCTGTACACAGAAAATAGGAATTTGAACTCCACTGAATTAGAACCTGTCGTTTCAGAAGATGAAATTTTAACCCTAGGGTAGTCGATTCTGTCCTCACAGAAGACGGATTTCTTTTTGGTCAAGAAGAGTCGTAGCCCTAAGGAATGTTAGGCACTCGTTTTATACCTGTAAAACAGACAGATAAACTGATGTACTAGCGAATCGAAACTCTGCTGAAGTAGCATGAACAGTAAAAGACAGGGACCATGTTTGCCTGTTCACTTATTTGTCACTCACTGCGTTGTGTTGAATGCGAATCGTAGACTAGACGTTGATAAGTGTGTGTTTGGAGGATAAGGGGGGGGGAGTTGAATAAGAAATCACGATTAAGTACTCTAGGTGTCGCCACAGAGAGACAGAGAAAGTTATCTGTCCATCTTCTCTCTTCTGTTGCCTTGTCCTTTCCTCTTTCGTAAATCAGTCTGTGTTATCGGAGGAAGTTTGCGCAGCCTGTTTCCTCACAGATTCTGTTTCAAGTTTATGACACCATTACGGTGCTCAGAAGGAAATCTGTCTCTTAAAGGTAAAGGATGCCTCTCTGAGAAAGGCGTTGCAAGCCATCGCCATTATACACTTCAGATCTCTTTGCCGTGTCTCTCCCTCTCTCTCTCTCTCTCTTAGCTGTCCCCTCTCTCTCTTTCTGTGCAAAGACTGGTGGCCTTGCATTAAATTTTCTTTTTCTCTCATTTTTTCTCTTTCTCTCTCTCTCTCTCATTCAGCGCTTGACGTGGCGAGAAGGAATGGTGGAGAAAGTCGAAGAAAGACAGCACTTGGTGGCTTTCTGAATCAGTACACACCATCAGTCAGCCAAGACTTACACTTCATTTAACCATGAACTTGTCCATGTACACTTAAATGCTTACTGTCGTCCTAGCAGAAAGGCGCAACGATTCATGACAGGACAGGGGACAATGTATCTAAAAGTTGACAGTCTCATAACTCATTTCATTCTAGAAATAAAGTTCAACATGAGCAAAATGCAAAGCTTTTATATTCGGAAAGGTTGTGAAAAAGGTTGTCTAAATTCGAACATGTTTCTCTTCTTTTCGCTTTTTCACATCCCTTTGTTGGTCAGGCAACCATTCTGCTTTAAGTTCGATTGTACAAACCACAAAGCTTTAGTGTCACAACGTGTGGGATCACGAGAAAGCGGTCAGTCTACACTCAGTTACCCTTCGAGCTGCTCCGTGGTTTGAACAGTGAAGTCAAATATACATATTTCAAAAACAGTTGAATCATAAAATATAAAATTCTTAGAAAGTATCATCTCGATATCATCATGTCATCTTTAAATTCTGTTAGAAACATGATCATCGTTTATCTTGAAAATAATGTAAGTTTATTTTTTCTTTTTATTACCCACCAGAGTGTAAATTTTGCCTGCTACTGGTAACAGAGCTTCGAAACGTGTGCTTATATCCCCTTCAGGAAGACTGAAAACCACGTAAATAGTCTTTAATTAGCAGTTGGGTCGTCACGTGACAGTCATTTTACAGAGGGACATGAAGAAAAACTTTTTTAAGATGCTGCACTTGTTTGGTTTGTTTCCCCTTTCTTCGACCTGAATCGCTTCTTGTTGAGCGCTATTCGGCTTTTTGTTTTTTTGGATATCGTGATGATGGGGGAAGTGAGAAACCATACTTTTTTGCTGGGTATCGTGCTGTTTATTGCTGTTCATTCTTCCACGAGTATCGTAGTGCTTATTGATTTTCATTTCTCGATAGGTATCGTGGTGTTTATTGCTCTTCATTTGTCGATGGTTGCATGCTGTTTACTGCTTTTCATTTCTCGATGGGTTTATCGGTATTTATTGCTATCCATTTCTCGATGGGTATTGTGGTGTTTATTGCTAGTCATTATTCATTGAGTGTCGTGTGCTCGCACACGAAGAGCCCGCGGAAATCAAATATGTATCGAGCAGATGACGAATGCTTGCACCGAGACTCTTCTCTGGTGTCTGCTGCGCATGGTGTATCACGTGACACGTCTCGCCACGTGATCTGCGAGCAGCCGCCCAAAGGCGAGTGTATTGGACATTTATAAGCAAACTTTGGACTTAGCACGTTGACCAAAGTTTCGATGTCGCGAACGTTCGCGAAGCAGTTCCACTGGTTTCCTGCGATCGACCTTCGCGCACTGAACAAGGCCCTAGAGGGGTTTTAATAGGGGCGATCATTCACGTGAGCATTTAGAATAATTACTAATTATGGTTTAGGTGCCAACTTCCTTATTTTATCTTACCTGTTTATTTTTTTCTGTTACCACTTTTCTTAGCTTCCTTTGTAGCCTGCTGCCCCCATCACACATTCATCACACGTTCTCACACACTCACCCTCACACACTCACCTTTCCCCTTTCTCTCTAACTAACTAATGTTTGTCTGTGAATAGCCCCTTCATTTTTTATCCTTTTTTTCATTTCTTTCTTTGCTTATTTTTCCCTCGCCCTGCATTTCCTTCTTTGCGTTTCTTTCGATCATCTCTTTTCTTTTCTTTGTTTTACAGTCTTTCTTTCCATTTCATTTATCTTTTTATTTTTCAGTCTTTTCCTAACGTCGTATTTTGTAAAGTTGATTTTGTTTCTCCCGGACAAGTGTTTTACTGTAGCCTTGCATCTGAAAAATCTTTCGTCTTTCTTGACGCAATTCGCGGCAAGCGGCCACAGGATGAACAGACCGCTGGAGTTTAAAGCGCCCAACAAACAGCCAGGCTTTAGAATCTCAGAGCCGCTTTCCTCTGAGGGGATGCAGCAAAAGCTGTTTTCCATCTGTCAGAATATCTGTTGGAATGATGTGATGATGTGACGAAACCGTCGTCTGGCGTCCAACAGTCGATCGCCCCACGTCAAAGGGAATTTCCGGGTCAGCGGTCAGGCCCTTAAAGGCGAGGGTAGCTTTGTGGAACCAGGCTGCGCTGCGGAGGCTATGGGAGAAGATTGAGGTTTATTAAAAAGCGATATTGGATCTCCATTGAGGGGATCCAGCAGCACTTTTGGATGTATTATTCATAACGACAGAAAAATATTCAGAGACTGATAGCAATCACAAATATTTTTTATATTATATATCTATACATTTATAGATCAGGTAAACATATTGGATTTTCTTTGTCTCTGAGATGTTTGAGTCTTCCATCTGATGTCATCTGATGCCAGCATATTTCACAGGTCATAATTTCTTTTATTCGTCACTTTTTATTTTGTTAGTTTTTTTCATTCTTTCTTTTATTTTTTTCGTGCGTTTGTTTGATCTGCATTTGTTTTTCTTTCTATTTTGTTCTCTTTTTATATGTTCTAGCAATCTTTATTTTCTTTCCTTTTAATTTTTTTGTTCGTTTGTTGCTGTATTCTTTAATTTTGCTTTCTCGCTTTTATTCTTTTTATCTGTTTTTTGTTGTTGTTGTTTTGTTGTTGTTGTTGTTGTTGTTGTTGTTGTTGTTGTTGTTTGGTTGGTTTTCCTTCTTTTCTTATTAATTCTTTTGTCGCTCGTGTCTTTACTTTCCTTCTTTTTTACATTTTGTTCTTTATTTCGATCATTCTTTCTTTCTTGATTGCTTGCTTTCGTTCATTTATTTACCTTCGCCATTATCGCGCACTGGAGCCGAAACGAAATTCGAGCCTTTCAAATGACTGCTTATAGATAAGAGCTCAGGTGACTCAGTACACGCTCAAGCGAAGAGAACACACGCCGTGCACCTGTTGACACTGACAGCAGCCCGCTACGCTTTCAGATCAGCAGCCATTTCCAGGTAATAACTTCCTAGGCGGTACTTATCTGTTGCACCCCTCTACCATTACACTTTCTCTTAATTCTTACCTTATTTTATCTTTTTCTTTATTATTTTTGTTTCTTGTTGCGCTTTTCCTTGCTGCTTGTGAATGTAAACAGTACAGGGCATGAGCGCTTTGCCATGGAAAGGGAGACACATTTGTTTCCAAAGCTAATGTAAACAACTCACAATGGCTTTTTTGTGATCAGCTGACATCAGGTCATGACCTCTTCAAACGGCAGCTGATGTGGCTTCAGCGCACTTGTCAACATCTTGCTTTCCGCTTTCCTCCTGTAAATCGTTCTTTTTATGCTTCATTTTTCTATCTGCACGTTTAATTAATTATACGCTTTCCTATATATACATTCTTACATATTGTCTTATTTTTATATTATATATATATATATGCGTTTTATATCTCTTCCTCGTTGAAACTGTTGTAAACTGCGCACTGTAGTTATAAAGCATTTTTGAGAAAAGATAGTTAACACATGGCCTTCAGTAAAGGTTACTGTGTCTCTTCTGAGTAGTTGTCTTTGCCACCACTTCCAGCACTGGAGAAGTTAGGCAGGAGGGGGGGGGGGTATGTCTACGAGCGAGGAGAGTAGTAGAAACAAAGTTGGGAGAGAACTTTGCTATTCACATACGAGGCCATGAATCACTCTCTAGCGTAGACACTTATTTAGGGACGATTAATCAAAATTATCCTGTTTTCTTCCTTTCCCTGACATTCCTTAGACTGTTAGCAGAGAAACTCCAAAGTTGCAATAAAAGCACTTCAAAGAGTAAAGAAAATATCTCGTCACCCATATAAATCCTAGCTTGTAACGTGTATAGAAGAAACATATCAATATGGTGTATCTGCGTGTGTGTGCACGCGTACGGATATGTGGATGTCTGTGTAGATGTGCGTGTGTTAGAGAGAGAGAAAATAGTCAAACAAGGTAGAGAGAACGAAGAAGAAAGAGCAAACAAAAGAGAAGTGATTGCACGTTTTCTCTCTCTCTCTCTCTCTCACACACACACACACACACACACACACACACACACACACACACACACACACATATGAGACCTAAAACAGGTAAATACAAATGCAACATTCAACACCAGAAGTGACAGTTTAAATTGTTTTAAAAGATTTCATTCGAAATTTTCTGCCTTCGCAAGAAAAATCACATTCAGCATCCAACATCCCTCGTGTCAGTTTAAAACATGTTAAGCTTTTCTTTATAAATGTAATTTTCTTCCCTCATACAATGCAGACCGTTTGAGTTAAGATTAGATGCATCCATTGAAGCACAGACGAAATCAGAAAAGCTGCGCAATAATATTGTTGTCTCTGATCTGTCGGCAAAACTGCAGATGTGCACCAACCATCGCCATCTGCTGTCCTCAGCGCTGTACAAAAAGTTCGAAGCGCACTAATTTAGCAAGTTCATCAGACTAAAGAAGTATGAGACACCTCATGCAGATCACTTAGGTTTTTCTTTAGTAGTTCAGCAGGACTGGTACTCGTAAGCAGAAAAAAATGGTGAAGTAACCGATGTTCTGGGCTAGCGTGAAGATGAAAAGTTGTACCCAAAGCATAAAGCGTGTCACAGACACCAACAAATACACAAGCACGCATCCATTCCCCTGTCTGTCTGTCTGTCTGTCTGTCTGTCTGTCTGTCTGTCTGTCTGTCTGTCTGTCTGTCTGTCTGCGCGTTCCTAGTCGAGTATGGGAAGCGAGAATGTTACGAGAGCTTCTGTCCTACTCAGTTAGCTTCATATCGTTTGTATTGCACGTTTGAAAAACGCAACGTGCCGCCCTGGGATCTTTATTTGCACTGAAGTGTTATCCGTATTGCAAAACTTATCTGCATGAAAGAGTGAACATTAGCTTCATCTTGTGACAGCTGCAACCAGGAAGAAACCACAGCAACACACAAGGGGTTGGTTGCATGTGAGGTCTTAAGTCGGTCTTGACGTTAAGCGCAAGTTTGTTTGTTTTCTTTACTTAAAGTCCAGGGGCCAGTTGCACAACACATTTCTAATTTTAAACACTTTTAGACCTTAACTCTATTTAGATAACTAGTTTAACGTGCACACCACAATTTTAGAAATTTTAAAACTAAAACTGCTTTAAGTATGATAAAGACGTTTAAGTCTGACTTTCTGTCCTGTCAGCACAATTTTTTGTACGTTTTTCTGCAATGCATCAAAATGGCCAAGAAGAGATTTTGCTTCTTTAGAACAGTTTTAAGGTTTAGAAATATGTTGTGCAACTGGCACCAGTACTTTTCATTGACGTGTACATGTGCGGTCTTGAAAATGAATCTTATGTCGTCAGTCTCAAGCGGCATGTCGATGTTTTAGACCACATTTCGACTTGCAAGTCAACTTGTGACCGCCGTTGTAAGCATTATTTAAGCTTATTAAGCCTCAAGACCTAACATGGAACCTATCCCAGAGATCTTTTGTTGTGATGAATGCCCATTATTTCTACACACAGCCAACTTAATATCCTCCTACGACATAAAGCTTTTCTGCCCACGCTGTCTTCAAGGGCCAGCAATTCATTTGAGGGGAAAATCCAGATAGCACAGCCCTGTCATACTGTGTGAAACATCAGTCCTCCAGACAATGTGCAGCGCCCTCTAGTTCTGTCATAGAGCAGGATGGGCAGGACTGGCACCATGTTAATTATTCGGTTGTCAACCAGCGCAGGTCTACGTCAGTGATATAATAATGGATTTCATCCTCCCTTGTGGGGATTTATATGTCATTCTTTTTACCTTTTTGCTGTGGACTTGGCTAAATCACCGAGCTTACCTGCGCCAGCATCACATTTCTTGCCCTCCACTTTAGGAGCCTTAAGTCTTAAGCAAGGTCATAACAGACTGTTGTAGGTATGTTTGTGAATGTATGGTCAACTGTCTCGATCTTAATCCACACTGCACGTGCCGGACTTACGGAAGTGTTGATTGAAGTCCTTATAATAATAACATATGTTGAATGGTCAGTTGTCTTCTTCTTTCAAAGAGAACTTTTAAACTGCGTCTTTTGTTGTCACAATAAGCCCTTGCCAATAAACCATAAGCAAGAAGAAATTAATAATCACCCTCAGCTCCAACAAAAAGTGACACAATTTACGAGCTTGTGCCATACTGATAACAATAAATTATAAAAAGCAAACTTAAATAGCATTTTCAACTGTACCACCATTGTACTTTACACAAATAAAACAAAATAACAACTAATTACAGATTTAAAATGTTCCGACCACGAAACAGACCAAACATATACAAAAAATATTATTCAGAGACTAAGTAACAAAAATATAAGGCAGAAAAACGAATGCACACAAGACTTGCACAGAAAAACTGCAATCAAAGGATAAAGGTAGGGTTTCGCAGTCAGGGTTCAGTCTGACTTCATGCGCCTCAAACATCGATTACTTTTCCTACAATCATAATTACCTGTCCACTTCTTTTTCTTTCTTTTTTTTCATTCTTTCTTTATTTTATTTTACGCCTATTTTTTTCCTCGTGCTCTGATGTTCTTCAATGGGGGAGATGACTCTTCTTCAAGTTTCCCACACGAGTAACACTTTTACTCTTCTCCCCCCCCCCCAAGATCCTGACAATGTGACCAACGCTACTGGAGTGACGTGCCCTCGCCTTGTTACACGCAGGATCGCGCAGGAAAATACATTTCATTGACTTGTTGCCGCGATGAGGCGCTGAGACAAAGGTGCTATCTCTACAGGTGATCTGGCACCGCGCTTTTGCCAACTCCGGAAGCAGCGTAATTTTTACTGAGATTAAAGAGGCTGTCTGGGTTGGGAGCTCAGGTAGTCAACATTGTGAGAGAGTGGGGCGGGGGAGTCAGACGACTTCCGGTTGTTCCATTTAACACTGACTCCTCTTTTCTTAGTGGTAAGGGAAGAAGGAGGGTTAACAGCGGGAATATAATGTTAGACATCGAAGAGGCTTTGAACGAAACTTGAGGAAACGCTCTGTCCTTCACGTGTGTGTGTGTGTGTGTGTGTGTGTGTGTGTGTGTGTGTGTGTGTGTGTGTGTGAAGGGGGGTAACGTAACTGCATCGTAGCTTAATAAAAATTAGCAACCGTTCAGCATCTCCCCTACTTTTTATACAACCGTTTATTCCAACATCTCACAGTAATCACAAAGAGTTGTCCACATCAGAGGCAGATGCATATCTTTGGCGAAGACAGTAGTTTTCAGAGGGAGATACGTACTCTTTCGTCGTCTGTAGAGAAGAGCTTGTCGTTATGATGACAGCAAATTTTCTCAAGGCAACAAGATTTATGGGCAGTCAACAGACAAGTTGGGCCAGTCGTGATCTATGGCGGCTGATCAAGTCCCGTCTGGTCCTGTGCATGTAGTATGGTCCTGTTCATACGGGCCACGTCTTTGTCCATGTAATATTAAAACAACCTTTGACCTCTCACCAAAGAAACGGAGGGAGGAAGACGCTTTGCCGTTGAGCTTGGAGCTGGTGAGAGAACCGATCTGTTGACAGGCAGGAACGTCTCATCATGCTCTGCTCGCTTTTCTTGAGAGTGATTTACCTTTAGTTACTTTGCTAATCAGCCCTGACTTTATATATATTTTTATATATTCATAAATGTAAAACTATGTGACGACACAGAAGGAAGGTACATCACCATCAATGGCCCCGGTCACATAAGTTTATCTGGAGAAAGAACGGGTGTCAAAGTGGATAGATAATAATATAAGGAGTTTACTGATACTGAAGCATTTTTATTTTGATTTCGTTGCTGTCTATGGGTTTCAGTCGTTTTATACTGAGAAGAGAATTTAGTTCCAGTGTATACATCTAGTCTTAGCTTGTGTAGTATCTCACTTCTTATTCTTTCCGCTTTTAATGTATAATCTATTTGATAATCTTTAATTCTGTTTTTAAAATATGCGACCTCTTTAAAGTTATAGGGAGACAATAAAGTCACAATAAGAAGAGATTAATTTGTTGCTCCTTTAAATCAACAAAAACAAAAAAAAAAATCAAAGAATATGCCAGTGTCAGGTTCGATCCCAGCTGACTGTTAAAGCTTTATACATTACACGAGCGGATGAAACTGCACGAAATAAAATCGTTTCATAATTAAACGTTTTTACGGGTATCTTTTTGCCAGTCATTTATTTTTTTTTAGTCACCCAATACACGCGATTGCACGTGCGTGCCCGCACACAGGGATGGACACGCTACCGGACGCTCACGATGGTTAAGCTAGCATTGCCTGGCACGCTGACATTGCTGAGGAATCTGGCGATGACACACCAGATAAATTTCCACACAGACTGTGGCTATGGTTTCCGGGGGAGAAGAGTAGATATCAACAGCTGGACAGCTGTCTCTGATGGGCGTGAAGCTTATATCGATAACAGGACAGTTTTTGCGATAGGGGTGGGTGGGTATATGTGGAGAGGAAGGAAAGGCGAATATAGACAGTTGGACTGGTGCTTGACGTGTGCGTCACTCTTTTCATTAAGGGAGTCAATGAAAAAATAACGGTGCGTTGTACAAAATTCTTGCAGGTGTGAATAGTTTATGATGTTTGGCCTTAAGAGACTCATACTCTTTTTGTTTCTTTCTTTTGTTCTTTCTTTAACTCTGTCTTTTAGTTATCTCGTTCTTTCTCTCCACTCTTCTCTCTATATATTCTGTTTTCATTACTGCTCCAAAACTTCGATTACAATGACAATAACAGTGCCAGTGACAATGTCAGTGGCAATGGTAGCAGAGTAGTAATGCAGATGTGCTGTCAAGTTTCTATGTCATAAATGTGGACTCTGTACAAATGCTCAATATTTTAGTTGCGCCAAACATTGCCGATTTCTATTCTCTTTTGAGAGCGCTCAGCCGGTGATTGACCATTAAACACCGTTACAAGCAGCTTCTACGCCTCTTTGTGTTCGGTTCATCATCATCGATAAGCACTGTCATCGCCAATCATCGCAGTAATCATTACTATCATTTTCCTCCCCTTGCCTGGCGTGGTTGTGAAGGCCTGGTGTCAGGATAGCCATGGCACTAACTGACGCACCGAGTCTGGCACTAATTCGCTGGGAGGCTGCGGTTTTAGGCACTTGAGCTTGGTTATGCACATCATCACATTTTTTTCACGGGACATGGGAAAATAACTGCCTGCCTGCCTGCCAGGGCCATTTGCGACGTTCTAGTGTGTCCTCTGAAAGATCCACTGCCCTCCCCCACCCCCCCACCAAACTCTCCCCCTCCCCGTTCTATCACAAAATAAAAGTTTAGACCTTTTACCGAAAACTGACCTCCCCCACCCGTCATCTGAAATCGAGCTTAACGGCACTGACACGTTAACAGTAATCAAACAAGGAGGTGGCTTGTCCTTTGTAGTCACGTGGGCAGGACGTCAATAAGTACCAAGGGGGGTAGAAGCACAGCTTTGTGACCGTCTGCTTAGTCTTTGCGCAATCTTCCCCGCCCACTCCCTGTCCATCTACAGCCTTGCTTTCCTGGGGGTCTCGTCTCCAGGGATTGTCCCATTATCTCGCTATTAGTCTTCTATTTTCTCTTCATTCTTCAAGACCAACTTTGGGCGCAAGGATGATGGCAGAGACGCACATTCTTGTGCTTTGGTGAAAGATGTTAGCCAATCATTTTCGTCAGGGTAATAGCCTATCTTCTGTAAGGTGTGCAGGGAATAGAAAAGAGAAGAAAAACATCTAGCCCGGACACTACAGTTTGGAGGCTGAAAATTGAAATGCGCAGTTCGTGACCGTTCATTTCATGACCCTTATTTCCGGTTCCGGTCTATGACCTTAGTGGATGAAATGCGTGGGGGAAAATACGAGATTGAAATCTGAACAGGCTTTAATGTTTTCTCTCTTTCTCTCTCTCTCTCTCTCTTTCTCTCACACACACACACACACACACATGCGGGCACACATTCACGCACGCATATACCAAACACCAGGTTTCTCGCACATTGATTGCATTTTTCGACTTTTAGATTGCAACATTGCGTGTCATGACTGGGAGGAAGCAAGTTAGTTCTGTGCGCGTATTTTATGTATGTGTGCGTGTCTGTACGTGTGTGAGATGTGCGTGATTTCATCCCATAATTGTGTCTTTGCGTGAGTGTCTGAGGTGTATCGTGTGCATTTTTATGTATGACGCATTTTTATGATCACGTTATACGATCATTTTTCCACCCTCGTTCCCATCCCGACCCTGTTTTATTAGACGTATGTATATTTATATATATATTTCTCTGTAAGAACTGTCATAGGTCCGCTACTGGAGCAATTTGATTCATGAGACCACTTCGTGATAACAAGCCCTCTTCGGGGAGCTGGTTTAGACACTTGACGTAATTATACGTCTTCACTCGACCTGATTATGCGTCCACCCTCGACGTAGGTGTACGATTTTCTGTCCGACATCACGCGCTTCTTTCGCCACTTCTCCCCAGTAAAGTTTCTCGCGCACTTCAGATTACGGCATTTTCACACAGACCGGATTACGCCAGCCTTCTGGGCTCGCCGCCTACAAATACGATTAACAAGTCCGCGCTTGTAATTCAGAGCGTGCAAAATGGACAATAAGCTTACTGAAGCAATCATAAGCAAAGCAAGAAAGCGGTCGGAGGGAAGGCATTACATCTTCGGTAGTCGAACCACGAGTGGAAAAAATATCCAACTCGAGGGTGGAGGGTAGCAGGTGATGGTGGTGTTGGTGGGGAGAGGGGTAGGGGATGGGGAACGGAGGGTGAAGAAGCCAGAAAATTAAGCAGGACGCTGCTTCTCGTCTGGGCTGGCGGAAGAAATTGAGCTGGTTCTCGGGGGCTGGCTGTTATGTGATTGAAGATTAAGAACGGTGTTGAAAGCCAAAAAAAAAAAAGTAGTGGGTGGTTGGGAAATATAAGAGGGCTGAGGTAAGGGGATGGAGGGGTTGGGAAGTTTGTAAGTTTATTGTGGCCTGGCTCTAAGCATGGCATCATTCTGCGTCGAAGGGCGAAAGATAAATTTAGGGGTAGGGCAATTATTTGTCTTTTGACGAAGTGGATTTGAACCGTAAGTCTGCAGGAGAATGTGAAGAGAGAAAAATAATGTAGACGATGGGGAAAGAATTGTTCGCACGTGTTCTGCAAGGCTCGTGAA
Source organism: Marisa cornuarietis (assembly GCA_004794655.1). Classification (NCBI taxonomy): domain Eukaryota; kingdom Metazoa; phylum Mollusca; class Gastropoda; order Architaenioglossa; family Ampullariidae; genus Marisa; species Marisa cornuarietis. The sequence continues at coordinate 486,673 of SMMW01000568.1, read as the reverse complement.
AGTCTGAAGAAATCTGTTGTTCCCGCGAACAATGCTGAAAGCCTTTTCTTCTTTATTTTTTTTTTCTCCTTCTAATTTTTCTTCTTCTTTAGCTGAATAAGGAAGACGATAAGCGAAAAAGAAGAATGAAGAGTTTTGGACGCTTTGGGAGAATTATGCATGTGTGACCTTCTCCCCAAGTCGATGGTAGATCATTTCCAGCTTTTATATCTGCTATTGATATGTGTAGCATTCTTTGACCATGTCGGCTCTTAAAATATAAAATTATCTTCGATATTTCTGTGTACCTCAGTGCACAGTTGAGGCCTACAAATGTCCAAAATTATATTTTCGTGGACTTCCAAAAATGAGTAAACATTGTCTTGTAAATATTCGTTTGGGTGTATTCCTTTATTTAAGCGTATGCATGCATGACACCTTGCCTCCTGCGTCTGAAGAAGGTATTTGTGTACTAAATATTATGATTATTATCATTATTATTAATATCATTGCACAACCACAAACAGAAAATTGTACATAATGGGAAAAAGTTAATTATACTCTATCTTCTCTGAGAATATTCTAATTATAAACATATTTTTACAGACTACAAATACTTGCTTCATTACGCTTTTGCTAATTTAAGTAGGAAGAAAATATACACCGTGGAATTCCCAGATTTTGTATACGATCTTAACACCGTGGTGTTGACCCTGCAATCGTCGTTATTAGGATTTGGTGTAACTGTATAAAAAGAAACGAAATACACAGAAAAAGGAAAAGCATCAAAGGGTCAGAGAAAAGCTGTGATATAATTCAAAAGAAACCCCAGTAAACATGTAAAGCAACCTGGATAACAGGCAATTTACCTCAAAATTTAAACAATTCAGGTTTTCCCTTCCATTACTTAAAATTCCTTTTCTACCATCCAAATCACCCTAATTAACAAGTTTGGTAATCAACAGAAACATGTGAAAGAAAATTTTTGTTTCATTTTCACACATCAAGATATATTTCTTAGAAGAAGATTCACGTTTGTAGTTATGAAGGCATTTGAAAAAAAAAAAAGCTAGAGGAAGCAGAAGACCGTTCAGTGAAAGTTCACCAAGAGACACTTCTAAAAAGAAGACTCGTGTCTCCAGGTAATAATTCGCGAAACCTCACCTTACCACCAAGGGCAAGCAAACTTCAGACAACAGTAGGAATAACACTCCCGGTTATTTAAACAAAGACACATTTTCAAGGCATACAGACAGGTTTAAAAAATTGTCTTTAGCGAGATTTGAGCTTTTCTTTTCGAAACAGGAAAATTTTCTGGGCAAAAACAAACCTAGTACCCTTTTGTTAAAGTTATAGTGCTCTTTTTTTCTTGACTGTTTATTGGTCGTCCTCTTGAGAAAGAAGCAGTGTATCTGGGTGTGAGCGCAGCCAGAGACTGAACAGCTCGGAAAGCTGGGAAGACACGAGCGAGAAGTGCTTGCTGTAGGTCGAGAGGACGTCTCTACTCCTTTGTGTTGTTCTCGCGATCTTAAAATCCTCCTCCCTTACCGTCTTCGGTTAGACCATTCTGACCTGACCTTTTGGACCTTCTAACCTTTCTTTTTAAAAAAAAAACAGACGACGAACCTTCAACAAATTGCTTAGACTGGAAACATCGTCCCGACTTTGTGGACTTAGGAAGGAAGTTCTTTTGACTTTCGCCGCGGCTACATGGGAGGTTGGTGACTTCATGATCAGAAGCCAGAGCCGTTCTGCTAAAAAAAAAGAAGCTTGTTTGAATGAGACGACATCGAGCACTTCACCCTGTCCGTGAAACGCAATTTATTCTACCCTAACTGGCTTTTTTAAGTGTTAATTTTTTTCTATCTTTTGGGCCTAATGATCTTATTAATCAGGTGCCAGTAGGAAGCAGACATTGAGAAAGGTGTTCGCGCCTATTTCTTCATTTTCCTGCCATATGTTACTGACTCACGCGCCTCGAAGACAGAAATACAAAAAAAAAGCCCGAGCTTTGTCTTTCCCTTTACCTCGTTAGACGATTGTAGCTTATCTTCGTCTTTCTTCTTTGTTTCATGAATTCATTCTTTTGTCTTCTTTTTCTTTCTTCTTTGTTTCTTAGTTCTGTCTTCCTTTATTTTTATTGTTCGTTCGTTCTGTCTCTTCTTCTTGATCTTTCTTTTTATTCTATCTTTCGTGTTCCTTCCTTTCTTTCTTCTTCTTTCCTTCTTAGTTGGTTCTCTCTTTTCTCTTTTGCTTCTTTTTTCGTTCTCTCTTTCTTCCTTCCTGTATTCCTTTTTTTCTTTCATTTTTGTTGTCTTTCTTTCCTTCCTCTTTTTCTTTCTCATCTTCATCTTTCATAGTTTTTTTTTTTTGTTTTTGTTTTTGTTTTTTGCTTTCCTTCCTACCATGTTTTTTTTCCCTTTCTTCTTTTTTCTTTCTTTTTCCCTTCTTCTCCTTCTCATCTTTCTGCTCCTGTTGAAACTATCTATCTGTAAACTTACTGTGCGCCGTCAGAAGTTAAATTAAGAATAAATATTAGAAGGGATTTTACGACATGAAGCTAATAAACACCAGGAATGAGATACTGTAAGTGTTCTCCAGGTCAATAAGGTGGTTTTGTTATTTCGCAGACAGAGCACAGCAAAATGATATCATTCCCTTAGGTCAGAAAACCAAATCGATATTTGATGCAACTGTTAATGACATAGGAATCTAGTTCTTGTGAGTGAGTGAGTGAGTGAGTGAGTGAGTGAGTGAGTGAGTGAGTGAGTCAGTCAGTCAGTCAGTCAGTCAGTCAGTCAGTCAGTCAGTCAGTCAGTCAGTCAGTCAGTGAATGAGTGGGCTTGGGAATTATGGTCTTCGGTTTTTTTTTTTAAATAAGCGCCCAGCGAGTTCTCATTCTCAGCTGACTACAGTATTATCTGCCGGCCTGCTCCCAGCGCCACCTATATGTGTTTTTTTTAAACTTTTGTAAAGTGCCAACAGGCGCTGGTTGCAGCATTTTAGTCATCAACGTTTTACAACAGCGCGCACATGGTAACTCTCATGGTCTGCAGGGGACAGCAACAGACCTGATCGAATAAGAAAAGAAAAAAATTAATGCTTGATAATCGAAGATCGAGAGGGAAAATGAGAGAGTGCCTGGCTGGCTGGCTGGATGACTGGCTAAGCACTCACTCTACGGAGCATGATATCGCTTCCACTTCTCTCCTCTAACTAACCTTTGGCACCATCAGCGCGTTTCTAGACATGCCTGTGTTGTCTCCCTTTGTTGCTTATATGTCTTCTCTTTTGATTGGGTTTTTTTCCGAGCAAGTTTAATTTATTTTCAACCCATATGGCCTACCCCATGCGTCTGTCCTCTCCTCCCCCCCCCCCCCCACTACCGTCACACGCGAGAATTCGACGATACAGACTTCCCTTAAAACAATAAATCACTCTAATGAATGACTTGTGAAGACGATCGAAGTTTCGTGACTGCAAAGATGCTAGAGTCCCTGATGTGTTCTTCTTTGATCGCTAAGAACATCTCAAGGGATCGCGAGTCTTTGAGTTCAGCCTCTTGCGCCAAAAAGAATAGGGCTACCAGTTTAGTCTTCCTTTGTTCACTCTTAAAAGAAAATGAAAAGAAAGGGATCCATGGAGCCATAGGCAAGGAGTTTTAATTGTACTCGACTGGCCTCTCCCGGATTTCCGCTTTTCGCAATTGCAACCATTAGGTCAGCAATCACAGACTAAGGTGCTTTTGATAAAAAAAGCCGTGTTTTCAAAAAGAGAATTTAAAATTGGTTGCCTCGTTCTGTGCCGTGTATAATTACTGCCAACTTCTATTTACGTTTCCGGCCGTCGATTTCTGTGATTTCGATTTATACAGAGCCAACTTGCTTTTGATCCGACTCTCCTTTCAATCGTGTTCTCAACACTCTTATCGGTTCTTTATTTCTTTCTTTTATTTCGTCTAGCTTTCTTTTCTCGTCCGTTTTAATTTCTTTGCATTCTTTCCTGTTCACTTTTCTTTTCTTCTCCTTTATCTTTCTCATCTTGAATTCTATTTTGGTTCGAGCTGTTGAAAAAAAAGTCGCATGGACATAATTATCGGAAAAATAAATGTCCCCTACATATTTGTCCCACGTGTATCGGCTGTCCTAGTGAAAGAAGACTTTGTGGATACTGGCAGACGGGTTTCAGTAGGCTGATAGATCACATGTCTTGGGATTTTTTTTTCTCTTCGAGAACTCTCTTCTAAGGCTCCAGATGAAAACATAACTTGCTCCCCTGTCGGTGGATCTGTCATTAGCTCCGGGCAACGAAGGAAAAGCACACCCTGAGGTTTAATATCGTGCTTGAAAACAGGACTGCACATCTACCTCATCCCAGTGTGACTATAAGGCTTCTGCGACGTGGTCGGGATTATTGAATGTAGCCATGTAACCATCTCTGAGACATATGCTCCGCAAAACATGAGGATGCGAAACTTTCCGCAGTATTAAGTGCTGTCAAGTTCAGTGCTCCGGCTTTACTTCATGTGTGTGTGTGTGTGTGTGTGTGTGTGTGTGTGTGTGTGTGTGTGTGTGTGTGTGTGTGTTTACTTCATGTGTGTGTGTGTGTGTGTGTGTGTGTGTGTGTGTGTGTGTGTGTGTGTGTGTGTGTGTGCAGTTCCTAATAAATATTGTTTGTTAATGTTATTTCATTCATCGTCGATCTTCTTGTGATGGTCCCTCTCTCTCTCTGGCTTCCTTGAGATGTGCATTTACATGTGTACATGAGGAATGCAGCATGCACTAGCCACCGATGCATTAGACGACTGATTGATTGGTTGACTTGTCTAGCCTGTATTTCGTGCTGTCTAGCCTATATTTTTTCAAACTTGCAGATTACCTATTCGTGCGCCTGGTTTAAAGTAGGATTTCCTTCTGGCAGTGGGTCAGTTGAATGTGCAGCGGTCCGATGAGCAGGGGCCATTATTACACCATTCACGAGAAGAAAATGGTCCATTTGTCAAGTGCTAATTCTGCAATGATAGCCCCTTGCTATTCCTTACCTTCCTTTCTTTTTTCACTTCTTCGACCCACCTCCATAACGGCAGGCCCCGGGGGAGCAGCAACTATCCCTTTCCCCTTTTCCAGCCTGCATCAAAACTAATAAATGACCCAGAGGCAACAAGAATTCCTTGTTTCTATTACTCTGGAACCGACCCTCTGGGCCAGGCTTGCAAGGAAAACAAGAAAAGCACGAAGTTTTGTGCAAAGACAATTTCCTTTGGGTCCAAATATTGAGGCTCATCGTCGATGATGGATAATTACGTGAGAAAACTCCTCTCGGGTGTGTGCGCGCGGCCTCTGATTGTCCTCTGAAGCATTTTAGCAGCCGCATGTCGAGCAGCAGCGGGAGAACTGTAAATCAGACATTGTCTGATGATGATGATGATGATGATGATGATGATGATGATGATGATGATGATTTAATGAAACAAATTATTACTTGTTAAATTATTTTTACGTGGTCCTTCCCCCCCCCCCTCCAGATATCTCAATAAAAACGTAATCTTCAGATACAAAAGAAACACTTGCTTGCAAAAGTGTGGCATCACTAAAATCCTTTTTTTATTAATGTGGTAGCGGTGAGTTTCTGTTTATTGAAGTGCGGCTCCCAGCCAGGATTAAATCCTTACTGAAATGAAAGCTCCATCCATCAAATCAAAGGTGGCGCCAGCCAAAGATAAATGATGTTGGGTAAATAGGATAGGTTTAATCACTATGGCGGCAAGTTATACCACGTTACATGCCTAAGAGAGAGTGTGTGTGTGTGCGCGTGTGTGTGTGTGCGTGCGTGCGTGTGCGTGCGTGCGTGTGTGTGTGTGTGTGTGTGTGTCCTTTTGCCCTCTTCATAAAAAACACGCAGTTGAACGTATGCCATACAACGTATATTGATACAGTCCGCATAACTTCAAGTATGTTACCAGTTTACCGTATGGTGCAAGGCCTCTTACTTACTTTGATTTAATGTCAAGAATTTACTCTGCTATATCTGTCACGTGATGCATACTTACGTGATTTTATGTCCCTTGGTAGACCCTACTTCTACAGAATGTTAACAAGGAGCCCCTGTCAACACCAGGTCAGCAGCATCGTCAGAAGTCTCTAGAAATCATTTATATTCAGGAGCAAATATACTGACACGCGTGCACGGACATGGGAGCCGTTTAGTACAGTTTTCGCTTTTACAAAAGAACACTGCATGGTTTTTTTGTATCGTGGTGTGTTTCGTTCTACGCTATTGTTTTGCAGTTTTCACTTTGGATGAGGGATGTCGTAGGAGTATAAAAGATTGGCATCCTCCTCCTCCTCCTCCCGACTCTCTATTTTTAACGTCAAGACGTTAATGTGGGCAGAGATTAAATGGCAATTAACGTCTTTTGCACGCCTCAAGAAACGCAGTCTCCGAAGACTTCCATTCCATCCATGTCCTGCCTTAAAGTGCGAGCTGTTCTCTGGCAGCTGCTGTGTGCAGAACGGGCCAAACTACAGCTTTTGTGTCCTTTCTTTCTCATTGATCTAGTAAGGCGGGAGATTACTCTTGTTTTACGCTAGATTTCGCTCCCCTGAAAGACTTCCAGTCGCTCCCTAGTTAACTCATTTGCTCTGACCTTCATGAGCTTGCTCCCTTTGTGTGCATGTCGGACTCTCTCCTTTCGATCTCCTTCCCTTTCTCCTCTATCATCATAATAGCAAATGTATGAAAGTGAAGGTGTCACCCCTTCGTACTTTAAAAAATAATTTAGCGAAGAGAAATTTGAAATTGAGAACATTATCAGGACTTACTAACAAACAAACAAACAAACAAACAAACAAACAAAAAAAGCATTTTTATTTTATTCTTCCTCTCAAAATCCTGGTACGACAATTGTCTTTTTTAGAAGCCTTATACTGCATTCAGAACCTCTCCTTGGATCCCAGTGGGACTTTCTGTCTTAATCGTGTGGTAACTTTCTAATTCTTTTTTTAATCGTGTAATATAGAAAGTGATTGTTTAGGAAGACAGTTTCAAGTGTCCAATTTTGTGGCCTCGCATCACTTTTATCTTGGTTTGACAGGGTTACTCCGGCACCGGGATTAGTTCCCAAGATATCCAGTAAAATATCTGGGGACCGCTTGTCTTGTCGTACCGGGAGACGCAATTCTATTACAGTGTAAGAAGGAAAGAAAGAGAGAATAAACAAAATGTAGCTGGGCAGACATAAGCGCCTGTCACCTTTTCCCTATACACTGAGAGCCACGTGTCTATGAGAGCTGACAGATAAAGGTGAAGGTCGTAAAATGAAAATGGAGAGAAAAGATTGTAGTGGATAAATAACAAAAGACAATTAATCATAACCCCGAACTGTTCTGCCTACAACACTACCATAATAATTGCACTTCAACTACAACACAAACCTCCGCCTTCATCTAAACACCTACTTCGACAATCTTACTTTAAGAACCTGACATCCTCCCAACGTGTGTGACTGTCGTTGCTGGCTCTCTGTGTTTCTTGACGTAAATGGGTAAAAGGAGAAAAAGAGCCATGTGTTTCCCCTTTTTATATACAAGTTCCGGGGGTCACTTTTGGGGATGGCTACCATTAGTCTTCCTTCCGCTGACCAACCTGTCCGAGCAGAGCCCATGCTCATTTGGTCAGCCTTATATAGTTAAGAGCTCCCCGTGGTATCTCGAGAACAGCTTATTGTCCTACACATAAAAAGATATCTGTACTCAGACATGCAGGACGAGGTGCAGCCGAACACCATCTCAACCTTGTTACACCGACAAGAGTGGTGACCGGGCCTCTATGACTCATCCGGTGAAAAGTAAAATCTAACGCATTTAACATAATTTTGTGTGATATTTTAGGTCGGGGAATCAAGAGCATGTCCTTTGGGGACCTGTGTGCATTGACTGAGACAATAAGAGTCTTAGACTTTGACAATGCTATCACGTCAGCGCTGTATACTTTAACAGCGGAGGGAACATTATTTCGCTGCATCTGCATTTCTTTTGGGTTCTTCTTTAAAAAAAAATGTGTGATTGTTTCCTAACTCTCAAACTTTCTGCACTCTCTCGGCATTCGGTCAGTTTCTCGCGTAATTGGGTGTCTGGCGGAAGAGCGGGGGGAGACAGCGGCGTAAGGGGGAGATAAGCCAGAACGTCTGCAATAACACAGGGAAGATTACGATGACTGCTGAGATCTCGCGAGTGCCTGATATCGCCCGAGACTTACGCGCTGATAGGTTCAAGCTGGCAACAGGTGAAAAATTCAAGCAGTCGTGATTGTCAGAGGGCGCATGAGAAACGAGGTCGCAGACACAGACTGATGAATGCACCAGACAGAGACGAATGCAGAATGAGAACGAAAAAAAAAAATAGTCGGCGGGTGGACAGACGTGAGCAAAAGAATAAGCAAACAAATAGATGTCTCAAACGTGGCGAGAAACACACACACACACACACACACACACACACACACACACACACACACACACACACACACACACACGCACACACTTTCAGTGCAATATTAAAATACGTAGATTGAAACGTTAAGAGGAGACAACGCCTCCTTCATGTTGTCTGTGCCATCTAATACTCGTTCCTTAAAATTACTTTTGGCCTGAAAGTAAGTCTGGAGCGGACTGGGATGCGAGCACTGTGCATAATGGCTCAGCCACAGCCCCTCTGATTGAATCCCATGGCGACGATTAGCCAGTTCGTTGCCTCCACCTGCCAGGTATGTGTTTATTTTCCTACACGTTCTCCGGGTCAGGTAAGCTCTGTCTATTTATTTTCTTATCTCGTCAGGTGAAAATAGCGGAGCCTGACATGTCTTCCCGCCACCACCTTTGCTCACCGTGCACGGATTTTCACGCCGCTAGGGGGCGCGAGGTGGTGTTTATCACCCGCTGACGATCTCGTTTTAACGAAATATAGTGACGGCTTTCTGGCGGTGATCAGTTCACACTACTGGTAAAAGAATTTTGATTGAGTTGATAAGGTTTACTTTGAGGAAACATTTTTTTCTGTAATCATTCGTTTTTAGAGGCCGTGTCTTGAACGAGTTAACAACTCCTTACAGCCATGAGTTCTTCCTCGCTTATATAGTCATCTGTCTTATCGTCTCTTTGCTTTCTTGCTTTTGCCGAAGAGGAATTAATAGTCTCTGATGACTTTTTAAATTGCGGTCTCTCGGAACGAACTAGTTTTGGAATGCACCCGCTCTAGTTCTGTTTATACACAGAACACAGTCATGCTGCAGAATACTGTAAGCGAGTCCATAATAAGTGCCCACCCTGTGAACAATATCCAAGAATAAGCAAAGGAAAACTCCATATACATGCAAGATTCCGTGTTTTAACTGTTACAAGCGCGCGCGGATGTGTGTGTGTGTGTGTGTGTGTGTGTGTGTGTGTGTGTGTGTGTGTGTGTGTGCACGCCCATATAGCATGAACCATTGTGATTATGTATTTATTTTTTTTAAATCACGATGTTTCAATGTACCTCTAGTTAGTTCCCTTTTTAAAGTAGCAAACTTAATTTATCCAGACAATTATGCTAGATACTTTCATTGCAGGGCTGCTGATCACATTGCCTGCATCTTTTTTTCGTCATCGTCATCATCGTCGTCATCGTAGTCCTTTTTTTTTCTTGCTTCCACGTGCCCTGTAAAGTCACGCGCAGTTCAGACTTTTGATGTCTTTTTTCTTGAAGTTGCGCTGTTGGTAGAGGGGACTGCACGTGAAGTATGTTGCACGTGAGTGAGTGAGTGAGAGAGAGAAGGAAGGCTGCACAAGCTTCGCGGCTCGTGCGTGGCTCGCTGCACGTGCATTTGACATGTGGGTTTACGGCACGTGAGCAGGCAGGCAGTCTTTGAGGGATGGGTTGATGTCATGTATGCGATGGGGTAAATCAAAAGAAACTTCTTGATCCAGAGACAAGAAATACAACCGAGCACCAAAAGACGTGAGGGTGATTTTTAGTTTTCACTGACACGCAGAAGCAAAGGACTCACGTAGCCTTCATGTTATGCATGGTTTTTTATTTTTAAGGATTTCTTCGGATTTCTCTAAACGTAGTGTATTGGAGGATGGTCTAACTCATTGTCAGACTGCTTGCTTAAAATACCCTGCTGAGGGTGTAAAACACCATCCAACCAGAGTCTCTCTCTTTCTTTCACACAAACACGCGAAAGAGACGGAAAAAAGGTCGCGCGTGTCTGAACATCTTTTTTTCAACCTGCTTTAAAGGCATTCTTAACAGAACAAATTCGTACAAACATTTTCCCAAATTTGGAGAATATTTTTACAAGGTCCTTACATAAAAGCTTTTCCAAACTTGGTCAAACATTCGTCTATTTAAGAAAGGCTTTTAAACGTTTACAAAATGAATAAGAGGGTGAGACTCACGTTCGGGTGGATCGGACGATGGGGGGGGGGGGAAGGGGAATGGTGATCCAGTGGGAGGGAGTGCAGGTGACTAGCGTGGGTGGTGTGACCTTCAACAGACATGGAATATTTCTGTTTTATGTCCCGTTTTATATCGTAATGTGTCTATATAGCGTCCGGTCTCCTCAGTGGGTGGGTGCCACGATTTTAACATCGAATGAGTTTATGGTTGATACTCTAATAACAATGATGGATTTCTGCGTGCACTTTCTGACCCACGTATTAAGTTACACTTCTTTACTTGTGTCTGCGCAATTGACCATACTTTGCATTTCCTGTATTTTCATGATAAATGCCTGTGGCTAGCATGTGCAAACACCAATGCCGTCATGATTTCAACCGTTCGTTCGAAATGTTAAGAGTGAAATAACGTGCACATCTTTGCGCGTGATTTAAAATCAGTATACGAAGAGACACTAAAAGGAGAAAATGGCTTAGAAAAGAAACACCAATCAGTTTTTCTTTTTTTGTGCCCTTTGGTGTGTTTAAAAGCTTTGCTTGCAGACTTCACGTGAGACAGTGTAGGTAATTACTACTTTTTTGGTAGCTCAGAGTTCAGAGCGGGTCAGCAACTGATGGAGAGAGTGACAAACACCGGGTTGGACGGGGAAGAGAAAGAGAAAAAAAAGAAATCAAGGAATGGGAAGAAGCTATAAAGACATTATGTACAATGTTGCTAGCCTTCTGAGCACTTGGTCCGTGGTTCTTTTTACCTGACAATGAAGGGTCGACATTTCACTGTCAAATGTCGATCTGTGATAATTAAAACAGCCAATAATTATTACTAAATTTATTTATTTAAAATTTTAGTAATTTATTTTGGGGAAGTTTGAGAAAGGGATGATCATTCAGACAGGAAGACCAATAGCCAAACAAATATTCATAAACTTCTCCCCAAAAATGAGCCGAAAAATACTCATCACGTCCATTATGCACGTGTGACCCGTGTATTTGGGAATTGTACCCGACGATATTTTATTTAGTCTTCAGTAAAGAAATTCCCGTGCACTTATAGAATATTCTTATTGACAATACACCTGACAATGATTAAAAATATATCCTTTATCTCAGGTGTACGATTTACAGTAGGTCTGCCCACAATGGCAACATCCCTGGCAACATGTAAAAATATACCCATTGATATTCAGGTACCCGTGTATTTAGCCTGTCTGCTCCATGCTGGATCGCTTCTCTTTCTCTGCCTTCTTCTCTTCCCTCCTGCATTTTTCTGTCTTGTTTCATTTCTTTTCCTTCCTCCACACCCGTTTGAAGTACCGCATGCATGACATCTACAGCTTCCTGTAGTTATCAAACATTCAGTAAAGTTCAAGTTATGTCGCAGCAACCCTGTCTCTCTTGTTAACCCTACTGGCGCCATCCCGTCCACCCCTTTGCAAGAAGAATGCAATTCCTAGAAGGCGTCATCTCTGATTGGCCATCGAAATGTTGTCGGCCTAAAATATCACCCCCACCCCTTCCCTGCGTTGGGCTACACGTCTACTTTCGATTTGAGGGCAGGGGAGGGGAGGAAGAAATCAAAGCATCAGTCCAATCGCCCGTCAAAGAACAATTTAAGTGATTTACGCTTCCATGTCACTGATAGTGGAGATGCAAGGTAGCACCTTGTGAAAAGAAAAAGATACTGCTTCCAGACTGCAATCTGCCGTTTAATGCGATTAAATTGAAAAGATAAATGTTTTTAGCTGTGTTTCTAACTGGCTCTTGTCTGTATTCTTGTTCCTATCACTATGTTGTTCCAGAGGCTAGCATTTTGTCCTCTAAAGATGCTAAGGCTTCATTTTATCTAGATAATCTTTCTTCCTTTCTTTCTATCATATGCCGCGAGACAGCCATAGTTGCTGCCATGGCGTGAAACATCAACTAACTTCTATCATATTTTTATATTTCTTCCTATTTTTTTCTCTATTTGTTTTACTCGTTGCATTTTTGTGTGTGTGTGTTTCCTATTGCGTGTTTGTCTGAGTACTTTTTTGTGTGTATTCATTTTTTCTAAATTTCTGTCGCAGTTCCATTTAATCTTTTCCTCTTCTTTTTCCCCCATCTAGCCAACATATTGAGCAGGGCACATTAATCCAACTTGAACGTCAGCGTAGTATTTGTCCGTGAGATATTGAAAAGCATATCTCTCCCACTCTTTTCGTAATGCATTTCTGACAGCTTTTATACGAGGTGGGAAGAGGAAAAGCAGAAATATTGCAAGCTTAAACTAAATAAAAAATCCCGAGAGGTTCAGTGCAATTTTTTTTACACATTCTGACATAGAAAAGTAAAAAAAAAACGATTATATAGTGGGTTGTTTAACAGAGCCCACCCACACACGTCCTCTCTCTCTCTCTATCTCATCTGTTCTCAAGACACACGCCTACACAAACACCCCCATGTACAGAAAGAGATCAACATCACAGACGTCATGATTGTGCGTAGATGAGCTCCCGTTGTGAACGACAGCCAGTGAGAAAACTGGGACCACGTGTTACTAGAGCGCATCTGCGTGCAAACGTGACTCTGACTTCTTTCTGTACACGATAATGTAGGCGTCTATCGTGAAAACATAAGAGATTGTATCTGCCCAGATATTGCACTGAGCTTTGCCCAAACATTCTTGGGAAAAATGCATCCCACTAGTCGTTTAAGCTTTTGATCCATGGAGTTTCTGTTCGGTTGCACAGTTAAATATTTTCAAACATGACGAGGCAGGGGACATGACAAAATACGTTTCTGCAAATGAATTTTTTTTTCCCTGATCTTGAGAACTCTCAAGTGTTGGTGGACAAAAGGGGGGGGAAAAAAACTCCTAGCGGAACGTTACTCAGCACGAGCCTGAGTTGCTCGGGTCCAGAGGAATGAGATACTGGAGTCTCGCCGAGTCTCGTGCTTGGACAGAAGGACGAGGTCCCGCGAGACTCTTAATCAAGACAGGGCTCTCTGCAGGCTGGGTGAAAAATAAGAAATGTACAAAGACCAATATTTCTACACTTCTTGGTCTGGTCGCCTTACTCCCCCCTAACTCCCCCCCCCAACTCTCGCACTTCAACACACACTCACATATACACACATAACACACTCACATATACACACATAATACATTCCCACACACAAACTGTCTCTCACACTCAAGCACACACTCTCTATGTCTCACACACACACACACACACACACACACACACTGAAAAAGACATACATACATACATACATACATACATACATACATACATACATACATACATACATACATACATACATACATACATACATACATACATACATACAGAAGAGTCTGCCCATGACTTTGTAACTGTCATCAGGAAATACAACAGCTGCACACAGAAGTCCAGTGAGGCCAGTAGTAGTTGAATATCGTACACAAGACAGTGTAAATTGACAGGTAACTAACTTTTCTTTCATGAAACAATGCGAGGCGTTCCCTGTAAACAGATCCATGAAACAGGCACTTATAGTGTGTGTGTGTGTGTGTGTGTGTGTGTGTGTGTGTGTGTGTGTGTGTGTGTGTGTGTGTAATGTGATATATATATATACCGGGAGTGAATCTGTAAAAACTCCTCTCTGTGTCTCTTTTAACTTTATCTTGCCTTTAATTTTTTTTCGTCCTTTCACTCGTTCTCTCGCTCTAATTTTGTGCACACACACACACACACACACACACACACATTCATACACGCTTTGGAGCAAGTCTTCCTATAATATCTTGTGTTACTCGAAATATTTGCCGTATTTTTTTGCTAAATATCTGCCAAAGTCTGTTTCCACATTCCTCCTATGTACATAATCTTTACCTACACTCAGATTCCCCCCCCCCACCAAAAAATAAAATACTGCGAACCAGCCGTCCTTCATCGAAGCCGCACTTGCTCATGCACTTCATGCCCCCCCCCCCCCCTGTCGGAGCAGTAATTTCGTCCCATAAGTCTCCATTGTCGCCTCAGCCTGTCAAGGTCAGTTTGGACGGGTTAACCCTTTCGTTGATCGATGTGGCCCCAGCCACAGTGAGAGCTCGCAAGTACATGGGCAAACATTCCGCCCCGAGACCCGAGCTTCCTGTTTGCTGGACAGACATCCAGTCCATTTTTCTACTCACCCCCCTTCCCCACCGATCCACTGTTCCACCCCGACACCCACCCCACGTCACAAATCCGAGGCGATTGTTTGGGCTTGAAGGCCGGCGGACAACTCCATTAGTCGTGAGCCATTTATTAATAACTTATTCCCTCCGGCGATACGATTGCCGCTGAAAGCAGTCCACGATCACCTCTTCGGTGAGAGACAGTGCAGATGACTTGTACACACAGAGCTGTCCCCTCCTCCCTCCCCTACTCTTCTCCCTCCTTCCCCAGTCATAACTCACCTCACTCTTTGTGACCTCAACTCTCTTAAGAGCAAACGATACAACGGTGCGTGCGAAATAGAGTAGAATTAGAGCTTGCGATGTGGGTAGGAGAGACGATTTGCTTCTAAAAATTCTCAGTTTCGAGATATGGAGGGAATGTTGTCGGGCGGGAGGTGGGTGGGTTAGAGAGTAAGAAAAAAAAACCAAACAAGTACTGGTGGTGGAGGATTCTCAGATGTCCACAAATCTTCTGGTGGTTCTGAAACAGCTCTGCAGGTCGATGCCGTGGTTTTTACAGGCAGGAAGAACCGGACATTAAGACAGGCGCTGGCAGACCTAATGCTGCCCGAGGAGGGTGCGAAGGTTTTTATGCCGCAGGAAAAGTCAGGCGTTAAGTGAGCAGCAGTCAAGGCTCAGAGATGGCCGCCACCTTCGCTAGACCGAGTGAGCTTTTGTGCACATGGTTTACGATGGACCATCTGACCCGATCTGATTGGTGGCTGTAGGTTTTTCACCCGTTTTCATCATTTTGCTCCCACGAAAAGACCCTTCTAGTTTTATGCCACACTTCTTCTCCTCGATCTGCATTCGGTGGCAATTTGAGGTTTTCTGATTGTCTTGACAAATGGTGACGTTGGGGTCTACGAGAAATTTGCTACACGCACAAAGGGAGCCGATACGAATAAAAAGAGTTTTTCGTCTATTTTAGCTTAAAATTATTATTACCAGAAAGTAGTTGCGAGTCTCAGACAGAAGTTTGTGTGTGTGTGTGTGTGTGTGTGTGTGTGTGTGTGTGTGTGTGTGTGTGTGTGTGTGTGTGTGTGTGTGTGTGTGTGTGTGTGTGTGTGTGTGTGTGTGTGTGGCGCACAAGCATCCCAAACCCATAACACATCCTACAAGGATGCCCCCCCCCTTTACGTACCCAAGAGATCTGTTGTATGTCCTAGTGTTGGGTGGCTAAGGGACAAGCTGTGGGGACTAGATACGAACTCGACACAAGCACCCAGTTTATAAAGACTACAAACACCTCTATGTGATACCCGCGGCAAACATTTGAAGTCAGGATAAAAAAAATACTTTGCATTTTATTCTATTCGTTTCCGGAAGTAAAGGAATGCGAGTTCTCTTCCCTGGGTGACGTAAGAGCGCGAGCAGTTGCCCAGCCGCTTGGGACGCCGACAGCTCAATTTTGGAAATTGATTCACTCCATCACTGCCATCAAGTAGAACCTTTATAACCACTTTTTAGGCAATTGTTTCCGGCGCTCTTGTTGCAGTGCAGACAAGATGCAAGAATTGTCAAAATAGACTTTTCTACACGAGTCAGCTGCTTCAACAATAAAAGAAATACACAATCCTCAAATACACTCGTTTAGAGAATTTCACGGTCTTGGGAGAAATTTTATTTCTAGTCCTTAAGCTTTTGTTTCCTCTGTACAGTTACGTCTGCTTGCCTCATATTCAGGTTATCTGTTTTATTAGTTTCCATTTTTCCATCAACACTGTTTGTACAGACGTAGTTTACTCTACAGACACGATCTGAACAAGTATACAGAGGTCCTTATAAACTTCTAAGGGGTGCAGGGTCAATTATTTAGACAAAAATCCGGTAAAGGTTGTTTTCCGTCAAGCCTTTTTACACTTGTCTATATTTTTCTCCACGATAAAATATTACCTCTTGAAAGCTGACAGTGTAGCCACGTGACCTCAGACATGCTTCTTCCTCGAACAAGTAAACAAAGTTCGTGGGTAAATGAGGAAATGTGTGAAGGATATTGAAGAGGGGCAGTGAAATATAGTTTTCCATTCTGATTACCTGGTATCAGTAATGACAATGGAAGCAGCCTGTTTTCAATGAGCGAGTGTTTGTGGGTGAGCGCGTGTGTGGGGAGGGGGAAATGGATGCGTGCAGGTTTGTCCTATTGTTTTACTCTGTCACTTCATGTATTAAGGAAGAAGACAAAGTCAGGAAGAAAGGGTAAAATGATTGAGCTTCCAGAAGAGGCTGTCTGTCGCAAAAGAGGCGGCGACTAATCACTTATTTTCGGAGAAACGCTTTCTTCTTTATTTTCCTTTCTTGACATTTTCGCCTTGCCCTTACGTTGAACGACTTTGTCCCCATGTAACAGTCTCCAGAACTAAAAGTTTTCCGTTCGTCTGTATAGGTCACTGATCAACAGAGCTATAACAGATGTCTTTAAAACATCTCGTGACCTTCAACCTTTCTTAGAGTAGAGTAGACACAACAGAGAAGTTCATAGGTGGCATTGTAATCACAACGTCGCCTTGGAAACGTGACAGGAACATTCTGTCGGCAATCCCGGGTTAGTTTAGATGGAAGGGTGGAGGGGATATTAAAAAATTCTATATAAATGTTATTGTAACATTTTCGCATTTTAGTTAGCTATAGCATGAAGCAAGTGAACTGCTACTGAAGATCTGGGTTATCGACAACATCACTGAGAATAACGTCAATGCCTTAACATGCACGTCAACGCACATTCACCATTTCCCACCCACGCCGCCTGTGCACGTGCAGGCCGCAAAGCAAGAAGTACGCGCATTTTTGGTTTAGCCTGGTGAGAGCGCGATCTACAGCTAAGAGGAAAAAACTAAAAGCGTCATTTACCGCACAGGAAAAGCAGTTTAATGCTTTATTATTGTGTTTATGTGTATGTTCCCACGTGCGTGTACAATTTCTCACCTCAGCACGTGCTTTGCATGTCAGCTACTTTGTAGCCACTCTTTCTCTCTCTCTCTCTCTCTCACACTCTTTCTCTCTCTTTCACACACTCTTTCTCTCTCTCTCTCTCAGGGTCGTTTTAAATGGTAGTGAATCACAGAGCTGCACCCTAAGCGAAGTAATATACAGGATACTATTGTCCTGAACGTTCAGCCGCCTTAAGTCATTAAAAGCAAAAGCCGAGGACGTTTCAGTATTCAATATGACAAATTAATTATAAGTTAATTAATAAAAGAAGCAATGCCAGTGGCTAGTGGCAGCTCATAAAATGTGAGACATCTGCTGTGTACAGAAGAACTTAAACACAATGTACAAGATGTGCTCAATATAAACAGGCAAAGGAGGCAAAGAGAATTGGATTCCTTCACTTAACATCAACATCGTCTACAAACCCTAATGGTTTCTTTTGGAATTGGTTGGGGGGGTCTCTTTGTCTGTGTTTTCTTGCCTGAAATGCACAAGAAGGGCAAACGCCTTTTGCTCTAAAAGCAACTAGTTAACTGTCAAGGTGTTTGTTTTTCAAACCTCATGCGTAAATGACTGCATATTTTCTACCCGAATCTCGTCTGGTGCTGGCGAGATAGCGTTCATCAATAAATTATTATCTTTTTCACTTTAGGTGGAAAAATTCTAGTATAAAGAAGATCGATGAAATGTGCGCCACGGTGTCACTGACAAACACAGCAGAGAGGCAGCACTAAGGGCTTCGAACGGGTGGGTGGGTAGAGCATAGCATCCTTCTCAGGGTAGGAGCCGCTCAACAATCATTAAAGGTCGGGTAATGATTGATTGACGAAAAGGGATGTAGCAGCCAAACTTCACATGCACATCTAAGAGAGGAGTTAGATGTGTTTTGACTCTGTATGTCTGCCTGTCTGTTAGACAGCGTGTCCGTGTCACCCGATTTCCTGCGGTGTATCGCATTCTAGCAGTCTTGCTCTATACACCATATTGGCTTCTGACCCCAGTGAATAACAAATATATCCGTTGCACAATGAAATGTAAGCCACCTTCACCAATGATAGACACATTTGTTTAACAAAGGGTAGAGATGATGATGATGTCTTTAACAAGGTATATATATATAATATCAAGGACCTCTTACAGCAATAGTGGAAAAGAAATTTTAAAAAAACTAACCGATACAGCTCGTACTCTTTTCACGTCACTTCGATGGCTACATGGCACTGAGATAAATCTACAACATTTGCTACACAAAAATATTTATTTGTACAACAGCTACTTCAGATAGTCCTCTAACGAGCAAAAAAAATTTGCATGAAAGAAAATACAACCTGACCTTAGCTCAATACTTTCGTGCTCAGAATAGCAAGCAAACATCTGGGACATTGGCCATGGAGATGGAAAATGTAACTGACAGCCTGAAAAACTGGTTTAAAAAGTAAAGCTAGTGGGCCTGCCTTCAAGACATGAGGGGGAGGAGAAAAGAAAAGGGTAGCATAACGAATCAATTTAAAACGAGAAACGCCGACGTTCCGAAGCAATTTTGTGTGAAGAGGAGGTCTCTCGCGAGAAGATGCGAGGTCTTCAAGGCGGGAGGTTCAGTTTGGGTAAAGTAGCCGTTAGGCGATGTGTTACTCCAAGGACCATCTCCATGATGAAATGGACTGTGGGAACTTCAAACTTTTTTTCCAGAAAGACATCTTTCTGAGTGCTCAGTATTTCTAAAGTTTTTATGATTACTGATTGTTATGACCACACGTAGAGAACAGAGAAGTTTTCAATGCTTGTGAGAAGAATGTAGCATATGTATACACTTGTTTCGTGTATCGTGGATGGTATAAAGACAGCAGTCGACTTGCTACAGATCTTGCCACTCATGGAATGCTTTATTGCAAATTCATCGTTAGTTCTAGAGTGACAAATCATACTACACGTTCTATGATGCAGTGGTAGTGATTATGTAGACCCCACAAACCTTCGCAGTTTTAAATAATCCGATTTGGTTCTGTCAGCAGCTTTCTCAGATTAAATGCACACACACACACACACACACACACACACACACACACACACACACTACCACAAAGCAGCTTTGCTATGTATATCTTACAAGATCATGGTACCACCCGAAGCATACAGTTTGTTGTGTGTTGACCATTTTGCTGATCCTGCGAATGCAGGGCCCAGGATCTACCTCCATATTCTCCTCCTTCTAACTCGTCCTCACGTGACTCTCCCGTCCCTCTTTCGGATAAACATCGCCGTTTCATTACTTATCCAGGACAAAAACAGCTCTCATAAAGATCATTAATCCTAATGAGGACGACAAAAACAAATAATTTGCTCGTAAACAATGTTATTTTTAGCTTGTCATCACAAAAATTTTTCATTTTTGACCTTAAGCAAACCGATAAAAGATAAAAAGATGAAAGATGTTTGTGGATTTTTTTTCAACCCCATCACCCACCACTCACTCCTCGTGACGACATCGCATGCACAAATGATGAAAAGAGGACAGAACTGTTAACTCAGACCCCGTAGTTTGCTTCTGTTAATAACTATGGCCAACCGTTGGCTTGGCTCTGGACCAGCAATGGCTGTTTTTCATAAACATCACTGTTGTTTTCGCTCTGAGAGTGACAACAGGAACATTTTCCCCGCTCCACCACAGCCCCAGCTCCCGCCCACGAGCGCTGGACTGCGCAAGAAACGTGCATGGACCGACGAACTTCACGGACGAGTGCTGCTGATGAGAAGGACGTCAGGCGAGCTGACGTGATTACAAGTTTCCTTCTCGCGTCAGCGCATGCAAGCGCTTTGCCAGTTTCCTGGCGTTTAACGCGTCACAGCTTTGTGCTGGGGTGGAGAGAGGGAAGAGGGAAGGAGCGGGTAAAGGTTTAGTTGTTTTATTATTATATGTTATATTTTTGTTACGATCATTTGTCGTGTGTCATTTCAATGTCTTGGTTAGTTGTTTATTGTATTCTCATTCTGTAAATTAATGCTGAAGTTCCGGTGGCGCTGGTGTCGATCACATGACTGAGGAATGGTTGAATTTTTTTGGCTGGTGTTTAATTGCCTTACGTGCTGTATTGTCGTCACTTAATTCTTGCTCAGTCAGTGGCTGCATGTGTATTTCACAGTTTGTCATTGTGTTAGTTTGTATCTACTGTTTCTGGTTTCTTCTGTAACACGTAAAAGCAAGGACACAGACACACCGAAGCATCTTCAACAGTTTACAGAGTGAAGATGAAAATAAGCATTCGGGTCGTCGTCATTGCGCATTACTACTGTTGACCATCGCGTAAAACGATCTTTGCAAACGAATGTAAACAAATAAAGGAGAAATAAAACGTGACAACGAGGTCACGGAGAGGCTGTTTCAGACGACCGCTGCTGCTGACACACCACCATCGCCGCCAAATAAACAACTCCTGGTTCTCTCGCGATAGCGGTTGAATTGTCTCCCCTTTTATCCAAACGAACAGTCAATCTTGGGAAGTAAATGGTCCATAAATAGTCTGTCTATTGCAGGAATGCTTCTGGAGACGAAAGGCGCTTGAGGTGAATGTTCTTTATTCGTTTCCACAAAGCGGAAATCTCTGCGATATCTTCGCATTCGTATTTTTGTTCTCGTTTCATTCGTCTGCAGAGTGTCAAAGGGCAGAGAAGCTACATTCTGCGTCGTGGTTTCCAGCAGAAGTCGTGATGGCATTCTTCCCAATGCAATGGACGACTTCAAATAAGACGGTATAATTGACAACCCGTCGAATGATCATCAGTATCCTTATTGTCAGTAATTATGTAACAGATTGCATAGCATCCGTTGCAATGGCATCGTGTTACCCTCATGACGTAACAGGACCAATGCGTACAATTTTTGGCGTCCTAAATATTTCACCCTGGCTCGGTGTAACATCTTCACACTCAATAAAGTAAAAGGGACTCTGAGGTGACAAGAATGCATCCAAAGAGTCCGAGGAATTAATTTTTTTAAGGTCATGAGTACAAAGTAAAGGGGAAAGGGGGTTTGAAAAGTTGTATGGGGTATTTTTCATACACTTGTGTTGGAGGTTGTGGACCCACCATTTCCCAGCAGCAGAGGAAAATTCGTGAGTCATGATTTCGTGTGTGTGAGCGAGTGTACGGGTTGCGATCTTTCTCTCTCACACACACACACACACACGCACTACACACACACTCACACACACACACTACACACACACGCACACACACACTACACACACACGCGCGCACACACACATATATATATATATATATAAGATGTAAATCTTGACCTGCAGTCAAGAAAAACCCTCGCCAAGTGCGCTCCGCACGAACTATAAAAATGAAGTGTGTAACCTGATGATCCAGCAAGTATGTTTTTTCCCCAGTAAATCAAGTTGCGTAGATGCATCAACATCTTTTTTTCTGGAACCGCGGGGAAAAAATCCTTTGCCCTCTCTCCCCTCTTCTCACACGCAGCATAGGCGTTTGATGCCGAAATCTCAAATGGGAAATATGTCCGATTGGCGGTAACGCGGGTTGCTTTCCAATGAAGATATTTCAATCTCCTTGTTGACTGAAATTTGGTTTTGATGATATATTGATAGAAACTGCTCAGCCTCAAGGACAAGAAAATGCACAGATATAGATGTGCCCCACCCACAACACTAATCAGACCGGATTCAGTCCTCGAATACAAACTAGAAGAAGACCATCAACAGAAACAATAAACTTGATGAAGGTGACTCTTAACTCCCCCCCTCTCTCTCTCTCTCTCTCTCCCCACGTTTTCTTGTCCCGGTCTTGAGTCGCACTATACTAATAGACATCATAACTTTCCCCTTTTCGTTTCCTGAAGATGGCCAAACTAGCAAAACGTTGGCTCCCAAATCGCGTGGCCTTGCCCACATGCAAGTTCTTAGACTGCACCTTTTGAATTGTTCAGTTCTGTGAGAGTTGGGAGGTGGGGGTGAGAGTCGAGCTGCTCCAGTTTGTGAGTGCTGCCAGCACAAGGCAGGGAAACTGGAGGAAGACGGAGAAACCATGAGAGGACTAGTCCAGCTCAGCAAACTGTCCAGAGCAGCTGCTTCATCCTCTAGGCTTTTGATCTTACCACTCGATCAACAGATCTCTTCACGACACCATTGACACGTGTCTGGTGCAGTCGTTGGTGATTTTGATATAATTATATATATATATATAGCTGGCTAGCTATCTAATGATCTTTATTTTTTTATTTACTATTTGCCTTGCCACATAAATACGTTTTAACGAGCAGTGACTACTTAATTATAATAAGTACTTATTATAAATCTACATATCTTTTGTGTTTTCTCTTATTATAAATAATAATAATCTTCATACTCTCTCTCTCTCTCTCTTTCATCGTCTCTTTTTCTCGTTTTCTTTCTTCTCCTCTTTTTTCACCTGTTTTGTCCTTATATATTTTCCCTTTTTAACCATATCGTCTTAATCCAAACTTTGGCATCACCTTCCAGCGTTGTGTCAAAGATGTAAGGTCTGCGGTCTTGTCTTTCCAACCGATATCTTCCACAGTGAAGTCACTAAAAATAATACCAAGATTTAAAAACAAAAAAAGCTGCAGTATCAGCCTCTTGATGTACAACTTTATACCCGACACCCTGCCTGCCTCCTATATCAAAGATCACCAAATAAAACACCCTGGTAGACGTAGCAGCGCGAAATCAAATCAGGGCTGTGACGATAGATCACAGAGATGAGCCCCTTGATATCGTTGGTACAGTGCTCTATATCCTCCCGCTCCCTCCCTCCCCCTCCCCTCTATACGCCATAACTCTTGTCATCACAATAAAGAGCTCAACCTCCTCCCTCTCTTCCAAAAGATAAAAATATCTACCCGGCGAAGGATAGGGGTGGATGAGTGCGGTCGGGAAAATTCTCAAACTTGAGAAAGGATGCAGTGCAGAAGAATGATCCCAGATTCAATTGCCTTGATGTGCGCAAGGGTGTGTTTGCTTCCCGCCTGAAAGGCAACAATCTGCATTTGGTTGAAGCTGTTGACAGGACATCCCTCCCAGACAGCCTGTAACAGCTGGGAAACTGTGTAATCCCAATGAAAGCCTGTCCGCGGCTTAGGAATCATCTTGAGATAAGGCAGTCGAGTTTAAAATCCAGTTTTTAAAGCAGATTTTGAGACACTCCTCTGGTGGGCGTTTTCTCCATCCCTCGGGGTTTAAGACATTTCTGCTGCATTGTTTCCAACCCTCTTTTCCTTTGACCTGATGTCAAGCTGTTGTGTGTTTTGCTGATTAAAGGCTACGTTTATTTTGAGTGAAAGGATTTGTTTGACAACTGGGTTTGACAATACAGTCCCTTCGCTGACTTTGAATCTCTTTTTTTCCCCGCTAATATTTTAGCACATTATGAAATGCCCTGTGATCTGATACTTAGTAGATTATCAAAAAAATCTGTCTCCTGATTATCTTCTGCGTTATTTCTTACTCCTCTGATTCCTTCTGTGTTTTAATTTTCTTTCTTACATTTAAAAACAAAACTTTTAGTCTCCTCCTTTCATTCTCTGGTCTGCTTCCTCCCTCGCCTTTCCAGATTCGTTCCATCTTCTTTGCTGGCGAGTTAATCCACTTTTGCGTCGCTTTATTCTGCTTTATTAACCCTGTCAAGACCCTACCATGCAGGGTTACGAAGGGCGTTTTATTACTGTCTATGACAGTAACAATTTTGAATACGACCGACAACCTTGTGACTAATGATGGACTGTTCGCCCCAGGCGATGTGCAGTCTATTTTATATTAGTCATTCATATTAATAGATTATGGAAAGAGACGACCGAAGCGTCTGAAACTCGCTCGTCTTTCTGTTGTTATTTTTATTAATGTAATTTTTTTATTCGCTTTTTGTTTCACTTGGTCGTTTGCTGTTTGGTTTTTAATTTAATACCTTAGGTATTTCGAGATAGTGGTGTAGTTTGTATTGTTTGTGTTTAAAGGGCAGCACAATCTACCATTGGTAAATATTAGCCGAAAACATAATATGCCATTATATTCCTTTAAAACATAGAGCGAGCACAAATAACTTTTTTTTACTAAGGTTCTGACACATGGGCATTCCCTTTAGCTGTTGAATATTGAAGCATGCATGCACACAGTGACTGACAGAATTTTCTCACAACAAACGAAATAGTTTAAACCTTCCCTGGTTATAGGATGCACGTCGGGGAGATTGTATACTTTAAACTAGTTCATATCATGTGCATGCATTTCTTTGTCTGCTTCGTTCTCTGCACAATACTATCAACCCTTTCTCTCTCAACATTCCTGTCAACTTTCAGTCTCCTTCGCTCCTACAACCCTCGTGTGTTATTTTCGTTGCCTAGCAGACTTAGTAACAACAGGATTTCTCTCTCGTACTAGGAGCTGACGGGACGTTTACAAATGGCGAGGTGGTTGAGGACGAGGACACAACGAAATCTCTCTGCGCAGAGGACTGGAGCTTCAAGTGTGATCAAAGCATGCAGGAGTGCATTGACCCCAAGTTTCTGTGCAACGGGATCTCTGAGTGTCTCAACGGTCGTGACGAGAGTGTGGAGCAGTGCGGTAAGTCACGACATCATCATGATGTCACCGTCAGTACTGGTTACATTTCCTTGTCGGGGAAACGACTAAAACGACTGGCTTCGCAAAGACAAGATTTCATGCAAGTAAACCTCACATATACACCAGAAGTGGCATAGGAACAGAGATTAAGGTGGGGGGAGGGGGAAGACACACACACACACACACCAAGCCGAGCATCTTCCTTCACCACTGACCAGTTAAAACATAGCATGGCGCTCCGCTTAGCAGGAATAGAAATAAATATTGTGGTGTTTCTGGGTGGGACTGCGTAACATTCCTCACATGAGTCCAGTTCAGACCCAAAAGGAGCATGAAAAGGTCAGAAGATGGTGAGTCTTATCAGACTAAAACAAAACATACGAAAGACCTCGCGAAAAAAGGTGTTCTTAGTAGTGTGTTGTAGTGTGTTAGTTAGTGTTTTAAAATTGTATTGTGGGTTAAAGTTTTTTTTAAAACAAAAGTGCAAACAGTCGTGTGTGTCACAAATGAAATTGAGAATTTTACTCAGATGGGGCTCGTATCAGATAGTGAATCAATAGCAGTCATTTAAAACCAAGTTTGCACTCGTGTTTGTCTTTAAGTTTAAGAAGATTTCTGATGCAGTTTTTGCCGTACTGCATAGGATAGATAGATAGATAGATAGATAGATAGATAGATAGATAGATAGATAGATAGATAGATAGATAGATAGATAGATAGATAGATAGATAGATAGATAGATAGATAGATAGATAGATAGATAGATAGATAGATAGATAGAAAAACAGAGACGAAGGAAAGAGGAGAAACCCGAAAGAAAAACAAATGAAAAATAGATTTGAAAAAAATTATTGTAGACGTGTAGTTGAAACCTCAACAAACTGGCCCATCCTCACATAAAGTGATTTAAGAATCGGTCTGTGTGTGTGTCTGTGTGTGTGTGTGTGTGTGTGTGTGTGTGTGTGTGTGTGTGTGTGTGTGTGTGTGTGTGTGTGTGTGTGTGTGTGTGTGCAAATTTTATGCTAACGGTGAACGATGTTCATATTCTTGCCTCCTCGGTACCTTTTTTCTTGTGCTTGCATATATGTGCTCATGCGTGCAGTTGTGAATTCTAGCATGATGCTTCGTGTCACTTTTGTGTTGGTGTTCCATTTCCACTTTTTCTCCCGTATTTAGACATTTTTTCACACCTGACTATGATTCAAGACGCATTACGTAAATTGAAAAGAAGCCAAGACAGCGAGGACGCCCACTTCAAAAGACTAATGGCGAGGACAGGAACCGATCGCCCACGAGCCCTCGTGCATGAGAAGTAGCGTAAGGCCGATGATTCTGTGTGGGTGACGCCTTCTCCTGTGTCAGACTTAATAAACTAATGAACCCTTTCACGTGGTCCGGATACGTGTCCGCGCCACTAGGGACACTCGGTAACCTTGCATGACCCAAATGGAAGATCATCACTTTCTCGTCGTTTTATTCTTTCCCATCTCTTCTTTATCTTGTTAACTCGCGGATATGCATGTGCACGCACACGTGTGCATAATAATCACAACCACACACACATATATATATATATATATAGCAATATATTCGCTCTCTCTTTCTCTTAGTCTTTAATATTTATCTTTCTTTGCCTATCTTTCATTTACTAATCTACCCTGGTAGCTGCCTGTCTGTATATGTACACATTTATGAATATATCTATGTAGCTATCCTTGTTTATATATGTATTTATCTGTTGATATACCTATCATCTCAGTATCTATCTATTGATTGGTAAGTGGATATATAGTTATATATCGACCTGTTTGTGTGTGTGTGTATTTGTCTGTCTTTTTTTTATCTATCCATCATCCATCCACCCACTTGTCTATCTCCTTTCTCCACCCACAAAAACCCCAACTATACCTCCTCTCCTTTCCTAAAATCCTCCCAGTCGCTGTCTGAAACCTTGATGTTACGACCCCGTTAATGTGGATCCCTTGAAGCAGCAGCCAGCCACGTGAGTTATGCGTGCGAGCAGCTGCACGATGGACTGAGGGGCAGACAGGCGCTTCACCAGCCAGTTTCAATTTGAAGGCTCGGTACCTAGATACCCAAGTGCGTTTAATCGGTTAACGATAAATAGATACAAATGAAAGTGGAAATCTTCAAGTTAAAGAAAGAAAGAAACCAGAAAAAAACAGTCCTCCCTGTAAAATATTTCATCAACATGATGCATAATTTTAAAAAGTCATATTCATCGAGGTAAAGGAAATCGATTACGAAAATAATAAACCTTAGCTTTGCGTGGCACCACAGCAGATGAGGTTCATTCGAGACGAGAATGTTGCCAGTTGAAAACTAAGAACTTAAATAATGTAAGGATCTATGAATAATTAAAATGTACAAACAGTTCGCGTCCATCCAAGACGCAGCACAGCCCTCACCCAAAACTTCCCAAGAAGAAGAGAGCTTTACAGCATGCAGGCAAGATGGGCGACAGAAAACTACACCCCGACACTACGGTCTTATGGAAGTCAGGCAACGACCCATTCCCTGACACTCCCTCAAATTCCCTCACACCTTTCACATGCGTCACTTCCCCTCCTCACATCCCCATCCACCCCTCTGTGAGGTTAGCCCCCGGTGGAAGCACTTTCCCACAACAACATTGGCAACATCTGCTGCTCATCTGGCGCAGAACATGTCGGGATAGAGATTGAGGAGGATATGGGGGTATGGTAGGAAATTTGCAGGTAGACGTAAAGAGGTGGAGTCGATGGCTTCGCGCCTTAAACTTAAAGGCAAACCCGAGCGCAAAATTGCATTCGAATGACTGGGTTTGATTAACTAGTGACACTAGTCTCCATCTGAGTAAAATCCTCTGTTTTACTTGTGAGGCACGCGCCTCACGTCGCCTCACACATCGTAATTTTCACATGGGGATTGGAAACAGGTCATAACATTTTCTTTCTACCCGTCCTGCAACATCCCAGAAGTAGGTTAATTGTTGGGTAATGCCTCATTAACACACGCTCAGAGTGCTTACGTTGGATAACCTGTTTCAATGCTGTTAATATCCATTCACGAGTGCTTTTCGAACAAAATCACAGCACATTTTAGTAACAAGCTAACCCCAGCCATATGTTCAATTAAATCTTGCTAGCAGTTTCAAACGTGATGCTGTTTCTGACTTGGGTTAGCTTATAATACTTTGTAAGCCGCCTGCCGCACAGTAGATTGGCCAAGCTATGGTCTGAAGCGTAAGATCCACCATGTCTATGATTCTCACCCCTGTTCCCAGACTCTAAATAGTTTCAAAAGTTTCCTGTTTCGTGTATGTAGGTTTCAATCATTCAACTGGAAAAAATGGAGTTTAATTTTAAGTCAGTTTTGTGCTAAAAGTGATCGTTTACGGATCAGGCATGAAGAAAAAAATATTTTATTGTCAATCATCGGCAGAAGAGTTCTCGGGGGAAAAGATGCAAACATCATGGAATAATTCAGATGCATACAAGATTTATAGCCATTTTTTAAGAATATTATCTCGTCTTTCTCTCTGCAATAGTTCCTATGTAATAAAATAGGTGAAGTGTAAGAGAAAGCCTGAAAACGTAAAACAAAGTTCATAAAATGGTAAACCTGTTTATCCAAGATGATTTTGCGAACTGTTTATCTTCATCACTGGCTACGGGCCGTTCTTAACTGGGCAATGTGCCGAAGCATCAGACCTCCGAATCGCCCTAAAGTCCAACAAGCTTACTTTCACACCACAGTATGGGGTAAGTCAAGGATGTCCCCTATCACCGGTGCTGTTTAATATATTCTTGGAGAACATTATGCTCGAAGCTTTTCACGACAGTCATACTTCCATTTCAATCGGTGGAAGACCAATCTGCAACCTAAGCTTTGCTGATGACACAGATAAAAGCTCACACCATATATATATATATATATATCTGTTAGCAGGTACTAACAAAGAACTGCAAGACCTCACCAACAGACTGACAGACAGCTCAAATGCGTATAGAATGGAGACCAGCACTGAAAAGAGCAAATTTATTATCCCTGGCAACGGCAAAGCAGAGATCTTTATGAACGGGTACAGCTCGAAGAGGTAAGCAGCTTCAAGTACTTGGGAGCCACTCTCTCCAAGGACGGCAGCTCTACTCCGGATATCCGCATCAGGATCGCAACAGCAACAGCGGCAATGGCTAGGCTAGATAGGATCTGGCATAGCCACAAGATAAGGTTCACTACCAAGTACAGGCTATACAAATCCCTGGTAGTGCCGATCCTTCTCTACGGATGCGACACGTTGACTCTACTTGCCGAAACGGAAAGGAGAATCCAGGCATTCGAGAACAAGTGCCTGGGGAGGCTGCTGCGGATCTCACACAGTGAGCATAAACCCACCGACTTTGTAAGAAACAAGATTGCCACACTCGTAGGACACCAGGAACCTCTACTATCAACAGTCAAGCGACGTAAGCTGGTCTTCTTTGGCCATGTAACCCGGCACGACACCTTGTCGAAGACTATCCTTCAAGGCACCTTGGAGGGTGGCAGACACCGCGGTGGCCAGAGAACTGGCTTACGAACATCAAAGACTGGACTGGTCGTCCTGTACAGGACCTGCTGACTATTGCCCAAAATAGGCAAAAGTGGCGGGCCCTGTCAGCTGCCGCGTCTATCCATGTGTTACCCCCAACGACAGGTGCCGGCCAAGGGACGACTGACTGACTGACTGACTGAAAGTCCAACAGTATTGTCAAAAGTGTTGGCACCCAGCAAGTTCTGGACTTAACATGTTGACTAAAATTCCAATCTCCTGCAACATTTGCCCCCAAAACCATGGCTTCTTATGTCCTTCACATACAACTTTTCTAAACATGAAGGAACATTTGATGACCTTTGTCAGTTTAAGAACAGGTTTAATTAGCGGCAACCATAAAACAGCTTCGCTTGAAAAAGAGGTGGTGACTATGAAGTTGTTATTTATGAAGGACTGCAGCAGAGCCACAATTGTAACCATGATAAAATCTTAGGAAATATTTTGCTCTCTCTCTCTTCCTATCTCTCTTTCTCTCTCAACATCTCTCCAACTCTGTCTCTCCCTCTCTCTCATCCAGAAAATAAAAAGGAAAGTACCTGACTCCTGCATGACTACTCTTATCCTCTCTACATTATTCTCGTTTTCTTCAAGAAGCTTTATTTTCCATTTCTGTTTAGGACAGAGGCAAACTGACCAACAGAACAAAAAAGAAATGAAAAACAATGAAACACAGAAACGCATGCTTTATCGATCTACGGAATGTGATACATATGTGTATAAGTATAGATAATATACACAAAGTCTTAAAATCTCTCCCCCTCCCTCCTGTAGTTCTGACGTCTTCGTCTAAGGAAGAAGTTAATGTAAGTTTGCAGGTGTTTGAGACTGGTTTTTTTTCATTCCCGCCAACGTTTCGTCTTTACACTTTCAGATATGTTGATTAGGGATAAAATTACAACCATAAAAAAGAATTAGCAAATCATCAAATCAGTCTTTCTCCTTTCTCCCTGTATGAGTGTGTGCGCGTATGCTTGAGCGTTTGTATGGGGGAGAGAGACAAAAAAAGGAGGAGAATATAGTTCGCGCGTGTGTTTCTTGTCTTGTTGGAATATCATTATTTTCTTACAGCTAATCAAATACATTTTTAATATTTCACCATCTTTTATCCTTACTTCCTTTCTAGTATTGCGATATTATTTACATTCACCCACCAGGCTGCCTACCGAACGAGTTCCAGTGCAATCACTCGCACTGTATTGATGTCATCAAAAGATGTGACCTGACTGAAGACTGCCAAGATGGAAGTGATGAGAGGAACTGCGGTAAGTGTCATTTAAAAAAATCTCGGTATCGTCAGTATATGTTATCTAAAGTCAAAAACCAACAATACTGCGTTGTTAGAAGGTGAGAAAATCTCCTTTACTGTTGTGCTTCTGATTTTTTTTCTCATTCTCTCATTCCACTTGTTATATAACGTACAGAACGTCCTACTTTAAAAATCTACTAAATGAATTTTTTTAATCAAACATAATAATGATGTGACTCCTTTGCTTTAAAATCAGAGTTTACATTAACCTCTTTTTTTGTAGAATTTGATACTTAACTTACCTGGCTATAATTAACTAGAAATTTTCGCATAGGTAAAATCAAGAAGAAATGTCTAAGTAACCAGGTGAAAACATTCAACGTCGCACTATTAAAGTCCTTCATCGGACACATAAAAATGATGAACTTTATTAAAGTCGATGACATATATTATTAGCCTACGGTCTGATTGGTGCCTGCAAATTGCGATATTTCACAGACACTCGAGATTCTCTCAACACCTTGTTAGGGAGAAAGTCATGGCCACATCATGTCTGAAGTTTATTTAGGAAAGGATCTCTATCACCACGACCGAAATATTTCTGCCCTGCAAAGTTTCTCACAAAATCTTCTTGAAAGCTAAAAGCCTCCTGAAGATGCCACTGCTGTTAATGAGTTTTGTCTCCATTATTAATTAAGAGGTTTATTCTCAGAGGGTGTGATTAAGTGCGAAGAAGGGCTGAGTCCATGCTGATTACTGGAAATGTATTGCATTTTGTTTTAAACAGAAACCTACCTTTGTCCCTTGACGCACGTGAAATGTACCAACCATTTCTGCGTTCCTCGAGATCTCATGTGCGATTACGTCGATGACTGTGGAGATAATTCTGATGAAGCGCAGTGCGGTAGGCATAAAACTTCTCCTCGTCTGTATGCTTTGTGTGTGTGTGTGTGTGTGTGTGTGTGTGTGTGTGTGTGTGTGTGTGTGTGTGTGTGTGTGTGTGTGTGTGTGTGTGTGTGTGTGTGTGTGTGTGTGTGTGTGTGTGTGTGTGTGTGTGTGTGTGTGTGTGTTTGCGTGTGTGTGTCTCTGTGTGTGTGTGTGTTTGTGTGTATATGTGTGTATGTGTGTCTGCGTGTGTGTGTCTCTGTGTGTATGTGTGTGTGTTTGTGTGTGTGTGTTTGTGTGTATATGTGTGTGTGTCTGCGTGTGTGTGTCTCTCTGTGTATGTGTGTGTGTCTTTTTGTGTGTGTTTGTGTGTATATATATGTGTGTCTGCGTGTGTGTTTCTGTGTGTGTTTCTGTGTGTGTTCTGTGTGTGGGGGAGGGGGCTGTGTGGCTATGTCTCACTGGAAGTTTTATCAACACGCGGGCATGCTTGTGAATAATGGCAGAGACTTGGCAGTGAGTTGAAGAAATGCACGATACCCTGACGGTTACAACTGTCTGTGTCTACAAACTCCAAGTCAATCGCTTTTTTTTCTGTCTAGAACCCAGAGACTGCGCTCAGACCGAGTTCAGGTGCAACAACTCTGAATGCGTGTCCATGAACTACATCTGTGACGGACAACCAGACTGCAAGGATCACAGTGACGAGTTGCCAGAAAGCTGTGGTCAGTACAAACTCTAAGGTTCTGGTCAATATAGACTATAGCTCTCCCTATTGTCACTTTGAGGTCCTAGCTATTTTGTTAGCTATAGTCGACTTCCAAAGGTAGCTATGACCAATATAATCTATTATCAGTGTCGACTATAAGGGCCGAGCTTTATTAAAATAATTGTAGATTTAGTTTATTTCATTAGAGTATGGTGCACGCTGCTGTCATCAGTCATTTGTAGCAGCTGTCTGTATAGAACATCTAAGTTGCTGGCGAGTGTCTTATTTTATCCTCCATCCTGCAAGTGAGTGTATATGTGTATGTGCCTCTGTACAAGAGGAAGTGAGTGTGTTCGTGCGTGCGTTCGTGTGTGATGGATGGATGGATGGATGGATGGATGGATGGATGGATGGATGGATGGATGGATGGATGGATGGATGGATGGAGTACAGGGAAGATCTATGTCTGTACAGCTAAAGCAACAGAATACAAGGGTATTCCTATTTCTAAGACTCCCCTCCTCTCTGACTTCAAATGCATAATAAGGCAAAACACGTGATTTTCTGCATGTGGCTTCACTGTGTGTGGACAGAAGTAGTGAAAATCTGAAGAGACTTGGGTTTCTAACATATTTACGATCGATGCATTTTACCCTGAGGCCAGCTAGACATGGGCAGACAGATATACAATGGATTTCGTCTTCTTGGCATGTCCACATAGTGGGTAGAGAAGATTTTCCTTCGCGTGATTCGTGAATGTAGAAACTGATTTCACCAAAAGCATAATCAGTGTGCCCTGCTCGCCTGCCCCCTACAGCAGTTTGAGCCACGAGTGCTGACACAGGCGTTGGTCAGTGGTGAGGCAGGAGATTCTACGCCGTGTGTCAGGGGCGGAGTGTCTCAGGAGCGTAGTCCCCGGATGTTTGGAATTCACTCCCCCCCCCTCCGTCACCACATCCCTACGCACCCCACTGGCTGGTATCAGCCATCGGTTCTTCCACATCATGAGTCTTAACTGTAGTCATGACGACCCTGTAAAAGACCTGCCGCAGTGATAACCGAGGGTCATCTTCTTCCACACTACGTTGGAGATGCTAGAGGTGCGCACAAACACAGAATGACACTGATAACATTCTGTTGTGAATAACCCTACATATTAAGTCCACCAACTTGTGAACACATGCATCACAAGTTTCATTCTCAGATTGTGGGCTTGCATACTATTTAATCTCTCCTTGACTAGCCCCCAATCTTGTCTATCTTATCGCCTATTTCTTTCACATATTCCTGCATCCTCTCTTCCATGTCTTTCACTGCACTGATTGTCTTTTGACAATCATCTGTCATTTCAGTGTTATAAAGCGAGAGTAAGTCGTTTCCCAATGGCAAAATTTAAGGAAGACAGTCGTGTCTCAGTTATAAAGGGGTATCCAGACCCTGTGGACACTACTTCATGTTTCTTTGCCGTAGGACTCCTTTAACTCCAACTACTGATTTGGGGTTAAAACAACATTTGCAGGGTCTGGGCACCCCTTCATAGCTTCGGAAACAAGATGCTTGTTCTCGAGTTACCCATTTTGCCCCAGGGCAAAGACTTGCCCTAGCTTCATGACTAAGGCCCCAGAAGAGTTAAAGATCACCAATGTCTTCCCACCATCACCACCACCAAGAACACGGTATCCGATGATAGTTGTAATTGCACAGAGTCTAAGCCTGCTAGCAGTTTCTCTCGCTGTCACTCTAGCTTGTTGCCACCATCTGCTTGATGTCGTCGTCGCAATTTCCCCTTCCCACAAAAAATACAATATACGAGTTAATCAGTTTGTAATTAATATACAATAATTATTCCAGAGCTAACCATGGACTGAGAATGCGTCTATTTTGGGAGCAGAACTCAACCCCCACCTCACTACCACCACCGTTCAAAGCGGGTTATGTGCCCAGTAAAGAAAATCACGGGAAGCAAGGCGTTGAAAGTACTGATGCACAATTCTCACACCACTCGCCACTTCGGTTACGACGATAATGTCGGCTATGAATACGTCGATATGCACGTGCTGCAGCGACTCTGATGTGTGACTTGCTGCAGAAGCATTAGCTTTGATCTCATATCTAACGATGTTATCACTCAAAGATGAATGCCGCCCTTCTCCGCTACTTACGGAAGAAGGAACGACCGCGCAGATGAATATTAATCCGTCGATGGATCGATTCACAGCTGATAATTCTATCGATAAATCAGTGATTTCACCAACTTATAAATCACTGTGAGAGACTATGACTGTGAGAGCGACGATGAAGTGTGAAAGTGTTGACCAATTTGACTGGAAATCATGATAAATTTTTAAACACCAGGGTGGAAAGCTAACAAAAGCAGCAGACATCTCAGACAGCATGTCAGAAATTCATTTCCACGTGCAGTTTTTTTTTAAACCATAACTAATGCGAGCTACTTTACATGGAACTGTCGTCTGCCTTCACTTTTTCTTCCCGGACTTATTTTCATAAGAATGTAAATCATTTCTAGCGTCGTAATACTAAATCTCCGGTGACCCACTCGATGAAGGTCCTGTCTCTGGAACAGTCATTATAAAGTTACCGCAATTTACATCTCTGTCATTGTGATCTGCAGGAGAACGACCCCAGGGGACATAACTCGTATCTCGGTCTTTCGCTTCTTCATAACCCCTTGCTGACAAGCAGCATAATCATGAAAAGGAATATGTAGAGAGATGCCCGCGTCTTCCCCACAGCTTTGTGTCATCTTCTTAAATCCCAGAACATTTTAACAAGATAAGCTTCCCTGGCTTGGCTCCAGAAGAACACTAAATACTTTAACAACTTTCATAAGCTTGTGATTGATTCAAACAGCGAATTTCTTGAGGTGAAACATCTTTGTTATTAAAGGTAAGCCATGACTGCATTAAAAATGAGGTTCCACTAAAGAATCTGCCACCCGTAAGATCGACAACTTGAAGAACACCACCGGAGCATGAATCAACACTTGTGTCTGGGCAGCTTCTGCTGATGAACGTCGTTTCCCCCAATTGTTTCCCCCCGAGATTTTCCACTGAGCTTGTCAAAACACCGAACCATTGAATATGTAGAAGCAGAAATGATTTGTTAAAATGCCTGGCTAAGTAACCAGAGAGAGAGAGATTGACAGCTAGAGAGAGAAGGAGAAACAATGAGTCAAGAAGAGAGAGAGAGAGAGATGGGGGTAGGGGACAGAGTAGGAGCAGACAATACAGGGTGCATGCTCCAGCACAGGGAGAGCTAATAAACGATGATTTCGTTTAGGAAAGAAACTCGAGACATGTCAGGTTATCTTCGGCTGGACAGGATGCCTGTCCCCAGACATAATCAGCTGCAATTTTATAAGCGACAGCACTAGACAAGATGGCGTCCGCCAAACCGCGTGTGAGCTGCCATATTGGAAGCAGGCATTGATGAACGAGAAAGACTTGATCCGCGGAGCTTAATAAAACCAATTAAAACCACTGCAAAGCTCCGCGAGTGTGACATATAAATTTAAAAATACAACAGTTGGAGAAAATGAGCTCTTTGTACCTTTCTGATTATTTTGAGTAAGGCTGCAATATGCAAGAATGTTTGAGTTATTCGAGTGAAATGTGCGAGACGCATCGAGATTTCGAGAAAATTGGTCAACGCACGTCCTTTTAAAAAATTTTGAGATACTTGTGCGAGACAAATCGACAGTTTTTTTTATATCAAACGCATGTCAATACTTGAGATGTTTGGAATAATCCGTATCATAGCACATCGATATCGGTGAAGGTGGAGCAGTGACGTCACAGGAGGACAGGTTGTAGTCGGATTTTGCTGATGACCGTAAACTAATGTCCTGCACTTCAGGTGCCATGCTGCAGGGGAATCGCACCACACTCACAGGATACCTTGCCTGCTGTCTTGGTGATGACTCGGGAAAGACTTGGGATAACAGATTAGGGGATACATCGACTGGAGACTGACAGTGTCACACAATCTCTGATAGCATGCGTGAGTGCATGTGTGCGCGTGTGAACGTATATGTCCGTGTGAATGTGTGTAAATGTATATATGTACGATGTGTTATTGCCCTGACCAAGTGTCACTTAACTACATTTACTTGGAACACATGCAGTTTTCCAACAATAAAACGATTGCCGTTTTGGCTTTCCAGGTCGTGTAATATTTTAGTATGGATAATAGTACTTGGGATAGAACGACATGAACCACTGCCTCCTAAAAGTATTCAGTTCACCTCTACATTCAAAACACAATTAAAACACACACCAAGCATATAGAAAAAAACGTGGTCAGAGGGAGGAAATGCGAATGACATAAAAATAACACTTAAAATAAAAAACCCTAAGCTCCTACCCACATTCGGTTTCGACCTAAATAATATCTTTAATCAAACAGTGTAGTGCATTCGATAATATTTATAAGCAAACAGCAATGGGGAACCATTCTTTCTCACCCTTAATCTACTATAACTGCGATGTTATGAGAATAGAAGGTGGGGTCTATCGCCTGAATGTCTCCCCTAGCAACCGATAATTGTCAGTACTATGCAGTCGTGCGTTACAAAAGGTCAGGGCTGTACCTAAATGTCCATTGCAGTTACATTCACTTTAATTAAGATTTAATCCTACTGAGGGCACGATTAATCAGGACACGAACTCGAGCCTCCCTTTTCAACGACGAAGACGACGACGATGACAACAGTGGAGTGTGAAAGAAGGCCACGTGGCGTCGATGAAGCGCACTGGATCTGGCATTATGATTTAATGCACTCTGTCCTGTGATGCTTAGAATATACCCTCGTGCCCCACGAAACCTTTCATTTTAACGTAAAGCTAATGCCCATATATTTTCTCATTATTAAATGATAATAACTTTTTACAAGGCGCACATGGTCTAAAATGCCCGTTAACCCTCTTAGCCTGTCATAAAAATATTTCTCTGTTCAAATTCGCATCACATAAACGATGCATGATCACGAGTTTCTTTCATACATAATAATACAAAAATACGTTAAACACACATAACCAAGATTGATATGTATCCATCTTTAACTAGATAATAACATAAAAATGCTCCACCTTGTCTTTATCGTATTAGACGAGGTTATAGCAGACTTCATTCACAGGCCGTGTGGTACACGTCTGACAAGCACGATGATCGATCTCCGGACGCTCGCCAGGACAGAAATTTCCTGTTTTCTCACTTAGTGAATACACTGGTCAGCCAGAGCTCGACAATGTTCTGTTTAATCCTTTGTACCCGCACGTGGTCAAACAGTCCTTTGTTTCTTATTTAGAACTGTATATAACATGTCAAATTATTTAGAACTGTATATGACATGTCAAATTATTTAGAACTGTATATGACATGTCAAATTATTTAGAACTGTATATAACATGTCAAATTATTTAGAACTGTATATAACATGTTAAATTATTTAGAACTGTATATAACATGTCAAATTATTTAGAACTGTATAGGACATTTCAAAGTTAGGTGTAACAGGGACTGATCCAGGGCATCTTTTCCCTGTCTACGTTTGAATCGTTTTCCAAGGCACACAGATAATGCCATTTGGGGTCATGCACGTGCGTTCTGAGAAGTACCGACCGGAGAACATGTAATTCGAGCGTCACGATTCAGTGCACTGCTCTATGATACTTAACTTTTACTCGTCCCATACAAGAGATCTCGTTTTAACGTTAAGCAAATGGCCACATACCTTCTGATTATTTATAAATAACTTTTTTACAACGCACAAATGATCTGGTGTGTCTCTAAGGTTACACAGACGCATTTGTCAATATATGTATGTGTGTTTTCATGTATAGGCTTGTGTTCAAGTGCAATATATGTCAATATATATATATATAAAATACAAGGGTTTTTTTTAATTGTATTTTTAGACAGGGATAGCTTTTACTAACTGGTGTACCAGATAATGTCCTGTATGACATCACGCTACTGTTGTAATAACTGATGTAACACATCCTCTGTAGGTTATTACCAGAGTGATTTTAATAACTGGTGGAACAGATGGTGTACTGTAGGATGTTATGTTAACTATTATAATAACTGGTGTACCAGATGGTGTCCTGGAGGATATGAATTATAGTCCGCAGGCCGCCGCCAAACTACGCCGAGGTCCACCAAGTGTGGATGCCGGCACATTCAACTATTAACTCTCCTTTATCTGGTGCGACACCAAGGGGATCGCCACCCACAGCCCTTTAGTAACAGGAGAAATTATTCCCAGAATTCCCAGAGCCTAGTAGAAGGGAACTCTGGTCCTTACGTAAAGCAAACACGGCCGGCATGTCTTCACAGACATTCGAGGCAGAGACCGCGACAATCCGAGTTTACGACCTCCACAAATGGAGGCCTAATAAGAGTCTAATACTTAGGCAGCCCCGAAGTATCCCCACTTCGTGCACGCTGCTTTCTTTTTTTTTTTCTTCTTCTTCTTCTTCTTCTTCTTTTTTTCTGCGCCACACCATGCGCCCCCATGTGCGCTGTGAGGGATTTTTCGGAGTTATCTGAGACTTATGAGGTGGTCTACTTTCATGCGCTAGATTCACGCACAACAATAATTGTGTCTGACTTGGTATTTCTGCGCCAAGTTCTAATTCTGGAAGACTTGCCTTAACGTGAGTGAGGAGGAGAGGTCGGCACGCGGAGAGAGAGAGAGAGGAGAGAGTACGTGTGGGTGCGCGCGTGTGCGTGTCTTTGTTTCTGCTTGCATGTGTGTGTGGTGTGTGTGTGGGGGGGGTCGTTTTTATGTCTGCCAGCTGTAGGCACCATATCTTGTTTAATGTTTCTTATTCTTATTTGGGAGTATTCGGGATGCGACATTTACTCTCATCATTGGAGTTAAGTTTTGATCTCATTTTACCATCGTTTTAAACATATTCGTGCCTCAGCCTATGTGGCGGCTGTTAATTACCTCATTATACGTATAACTGGTGAGAGCTACAGGTCACCCTTCAGAACCATATCGAGACCAGGACTGTCGAGGCTGTCAGCACCAGATGAGTGCGCGTTGCAGAGATAATAATTTTCACCCTCCCTGTCGCCTTTGTCAACACAAGATGCAAATATGAGCATTCCACACAAGACCCTAACCCTAATCCTAACCCAGCAACCTTCAGCTTTTTATACGATATTCTATTTTAAACTTGATTCAGCCATCTGTTTTGTCATGTTGAGACTGAGGACGTTGTCCTTTTCCAGAGCGGAACTTCAAGTGTCCCACTGGCCTTTACATCCTCCAGTCGCTGGTGTGTGACGGGTGGGAGGACTGCCTTTTCACACATTCTGACGAGTTTCACTGTGAGCTGCTTTCAGTTTTTACACACCTACACACACGCACGAACAGCCACGCACGTACACACACGCACGTACGCACACGCACGAACGAACACGCATGTACACACGTGCACGCGATAAGCACGTAGATAAGTCCACTCTAAAATCATTTCATGTGTTCATGAAAGGTCCTAAAGTAAAACTGTCTTATCTTGATGTCGAAGTATTTTTAGCATAAAAGTGAACGTTAAGTATTTTAACACTGGATGATCAAAACTTCATATTAGTGGTTTTTCTAGTGAGCATTAATTACTAAAATAACAAATATGTGACGAATATGTGACTATGGTATGTCTTCTGTAAGACTAGTACCTTCATGTCAATGTGCTTTTAAAAAAAAGTAACATATTTGACAATTTGTGTCGGGTTAAGATGGTCCTTCCCACGACGTGAAGGCCAGTACCACATGCTTACTAAAGACCGTTCTTAGCAGGACAAATAGGAACTAATGTCTCGCCAAGTCTAGCAAAGATTTTACATGCTGGTCATTTAAAAAGTCTGTCTAGGTGGGTCAAGCGTTCATTCAAAAGTCAGCAGACAATAAATTTTCTTTGTGTGAAGCTAAATCACGGACAGCGGAGCTGAATTAGGTTTAATGAGGGGCAGTAATTCGTCCCGCTGGGCGCCTTGTATTTCACGAAGCAAAACTTGGGAAATATATCTGATGTCTGTGTAAGCTGGACTGGTGTATGCTCAGTACGAAAACATAAAACCCGTTTCATTCTTATGCTGATCAAACATTATTTGATCGTAAAATAATTATTGTGCTATATAGAGCACTGCACTTTGTTGTCTTCCATCTATAATGAATTTCACAGATACTTTTTGATAGGACAAAGTGGAAAGGAAATATATTCAAAATAGACTAGGTTCTTCTCGCTTGGCTGAAAGAACAGACCTGCTAACAGACGGATAGAAGAAGGCAACAAGTATGCAAGGTGATGGTCGCAAGGCTACTGTTTGCAGGTCGAGTATGTCAGAGCGACGAGTTCCGGTGTAACAGTTCACGATGTATCAGCCGGAACGCCGTGTGTGACGGGGTGTGCGACTGCCTCAACACCTGTGAGGACGAGAACGGCTGTCGTAAGTAGTGATCACTCATCGCCAAGCACGTCCTCTGCTCGAGGCACTCAGACATTATCATAAGAAGCTGTGTAGTTCTGTGTGTGTGTATGTGTGTGTGTGTGTGTGTGTGTGTGTGTGTGTGTGTGTGTGTGTGTGTGTGTGTGTGTGTGTCGAGACATTTGTTTCGTGCTTCCAGCAAGTGAACTTTCTCATCATAAGCGGTGTTTCGCTGTCTCGTGGTGTCTTGAGGTCTCTGTAGATTCGCCCCTTGCTTTTCCCTTCCTTCTTTCCTTCCTGTCTTCCTTTCTTAATTTCTTTCTGTGGTTTCTCCCATTGCTTCTCGATTCCTCTATCTGCGCGTGTTTACTACGTGTGCTCATCTGTTCTTTATTTCTCTTTTTGTTTCTCTCTTTTTTTCCTTTCCATCTTTTCTTTTTTTCTTTCTGTCTCTCCGTCCGTCGGTCAAACTTCCTTTAACCACGTCGGTGTGTACGCGTGCGTGACTCTCGTGTCGTGTCTGTTCATGTCTCCTGGGGCTTCTGAACCAGTCCCTGTCGGAATGCTTGTCGGATGCCTGTCAGAATGACTGTCTAACGCCTCGCGCAGGGTTCCAGAACGCTTGTGTCACGTGATGATCTTCCCATTTAGCAGCTCATGGTGTCTCTCTCGTGCCATTGTACCTTTTTTCTTGACGGCGTTGCAGGTAACTACGGCTGCAAACTGGGAGAAGGTTACATGTGTCGCACGACCCACCGATGTCTGGCGCCGGATCTCGTCTGTGATGGACACAACGACTGCAAGAACACACAGAACGGAATGGACGAGCACTTTTGCCAGACAGGTAAGTCAAATGACTGGAAACTTGTAACTTTCTTCATACCAACAGCAAAAGTAACAACGTTAGCAGGGCTTTAAAAAAAATCACAATAAAATTGTTGCCATACCACATAACTGTGATGCGTGACGCCCTGTAAGGTTTCAAACATTCCTTTTGGATGTAACGATCTTGCTTTTGAAGACTTACTCATTACAAGTTCAGCAATTGAAAATTAGGCGTTGACGAAATTCCCACCTCCCTTCATTGACCGAGGAATCATCTTCGTTTGCAATCACTAGAAGCCAAAGGGAGACAGATGTCAGTGCGGCTGAACAGGAAATGAGGTGGTCCATGCGG
This sequence comes from Marisa cornuarietis, assembly GCA_004794655.1. Lineage (NCBI taxonomy): Eukaryota > Metazoa > Mollusca > Gastropoda > Architaenioglossa > Ampullariidae > Marisa > Marisa cornuarietis. The sequence continues at coordinate 444,476 of SMMW01000568.1, read as the reverse complement.
GTGTGACTGGTCCTGTGGGAGAAGATTTGATCCAGCTGTTGGCAGAGTTCTGGAGCCTTTGCAGCTCAGAAATGATATCGAAAAGGTTTTCAGATAGTCTTCGATAGATATTTGCAACCTATGAGACCATGTTGTGCAGCCCACTGGGACACTACTAGCACCTTTGTGGTTGAACGTCTCGCGAGAGGTGGAAGTAGTCGTCATGGTTGCGTGGTGTATCATGCACAGACATAGGACGACGAAGCCCGCAGTTTGGGGATAACAATGAAAGACAAGCAAAGAGCAAAACAGGTGATGGAAATTAGTCAGAGACAAACAAACAAACGAACAAACCACAAAACAATTGAATGTAAAAACAAATAGTAAAACAAGTGAGTTTAAAACAGGGATAGACAAGCAGTCAAACTGGAAAATTGAAAACTAGTTTATTTTCATTCATTCGTTAATCCCTTGTACCAACTGATGTCCAGCTATGTTGGGCCGCAGGAACTGGTCATCGGGGGATCCTAGATAGACTCAGCGGTTGACCAGGCTCACCACTTAGACCTGTCTTATGGAGCGGTAAGGAAGTATTGCCAGTCCATTCTTTTATTTTAGCCATTTAGGCAACTGCTCCGAATCTCCTCCCAAATATCAAAAAAATGTACGAATCACAAGGTGAAGCCCTGGTGGGTCAGCAAAGAAGTTCTCCCTGCATCGGTGTAGCGGTGCGTTTGTGTGGTTTGGCCTTGTCGCGCGGCACGACACTCTGAGGACCATCCTGCCAGGTACAATGGAGGTGGTCGATAGAGAAAATAATCTGGAAAAATAGAGACAAAGAGTGAGACAGATGAAAAACACAAAACGACAGGACGATAGATTGATAGATGATTGCGTGTTGTGGTTATCTGTACACGTGTTTGAGGGAGAGACAGAGCTAGTGAAAGGAGAAAACGAATAGATCAAGACTGCCACAGAGAAGGCTGGAAGGGCTGTGGTCCCTGTCCTGTATGTTTCTAATGGGTTGGTAGCGGACTAAACTATGGGAGGCAATGACAGAAGCCTGGGCACGAGGCCGTGTCGCCATACTTGTTGCCGAGTGATTGCCGGGACAGCTCGCCCTGGTCGTCCGCGCGACGGGCGAGGAAATACGTCCGGTGTTTAACGTGGTAATTACGTTTGAACCATATCGTCTTTATTGATCAGCATAGCGGTAGCTGCTCTCTGCCCACTCTCCTCCCAGTGGTCTATCTTTCCTTCGAGGTCCTGAACACTCTTGTTTGCCCTTTCTATTGCTTCTCTCACTCACTCACTCTCCGCCCTCTCTGCCCCCTTCATCCTTTGATACCTTTGCACTCTTCTAATCTTCTCTCTTTCTCCCCTCCAGTCTGTTTTGTCTTCATTTTATGTCCCCGCCCCATCTCATCTTTCTCTCTTTTATCTCCACCTCTGTTCTAAATCTCTTCTGTTTCTCCCTCGGTTTCTCTCTCCAATCTAGTCTGTTTTGTCTCCATTTTATATCTCCCTCTCCCTCTCTCTTTTCTTTTTTTTCGAATTCTTTCTTTTCCTTTTTTCTTATATTTCTTTTCCTCTTTATATTTTTCCTTGATTTTCTTTCTTCATCCTTCTCGTATTTTCTTTCAAGCTGGTCTTTTCTCTCATTGCTTTCTTTTACCTTTAAGTACATATTTTTTTCTTTTCCTGTCTTTGCTTCTTTCCATTCGGTGGTCTTTTCTTTGTCTCCATTTATTGTTCTGGTCTTGGTAGCGCATGTCTAAACCTTAAAACTCTTTTGCAGAAGCAAATTTGGAAGTGCTTTTGTCAGACTGCTTTTAAGTGTTGTATAAAAATTGCTTCACTTAAGACCTAAATGTTTAAAATTCGAAATATGTTGTGCAGCTGAGCTCTGACCTGTTCTCTCCCATCAATGTTTGCCAGTCTAACAATTGCTGCCAAATTTTTCTCATTCGCCTCAAAATTAGTTAATTTAATTTATTAGTCGAGTTGTTGATATCGGTGCTAGTTGAAGTCAAACGAGAAACGAACGAGGTTTTCACTTTTATTGCTTTTACTTTTATTTGTATTATTATTATTGTTGTTGTTGTTGTTGTTGTTGTTGTTGTTTGAATCGATAATGCTGCGTATTTAATTCAATGACTCGTAAAATGCAAGTTGTCTGTCGGACTTGATGTGGCTGTTGTTTCAGCTAAAGATTTTCTTCTTTTCAATATATTTATATACAGAGAGAGAGAAAGGTTGCCTTTTTTTTCTTTTCCAATCAACATTTCTTTTCAATGATACATTTTTTTCCCTGAACGAGCACAGTAAATGCGTATTTTATCGCTATAGCTTACCCATGAATGGTGTTGTCCTTGTCCGTCCGTCCGTCCGTCCGTCCGTCCGTCCGTCCGTCCGTCCGTCTGTCTGTCTGTCTGTCTGTCCCAGTCCACCATCCGTTATAAATTTTCCAAATCCCCGTTTGCATCTTTCTACACATTTTTTGTATCGTTTTTACAAACTTTCCACCACGGACTTTAAATGTTCAAGAACTACCCCGGGAAGCAAAACCAGTTCCACCGTCCACTCACCACAGCCGCTGAAATATTGAGCAGAGAAAAGATTATTTTGACATGCTTATGGCACAGTTTGCCACGCTCCTTCAGCCACACATCTCTCCGGTTTTGCAAGACCAGCTTCATTTTTATTTTTTATTTTTTTTATTGGGTTTTTTAAATTTTTTGCAAAACGTTACCAAACTTCAAGCCCAGCAGCTGAGCCGATGAAAATTGTAACTTAATTACCAGCAAGGGGCTGGGGTTCTGCAGCGTGGAAAGCATTTTAGGCAATTGATTTTGCACCAAATGTGTCCGATGCGGACGAGTGGGAAGATCATCTTTGTTCTTGTGCCGTAGTTTCGATCTCTTATCCGATCGCTTGGTTGCAGACGAGAGAGTTTGTGAAAGCGAATCACCTTTCCGATGAAACTGATGACAGGAGGTATGGCTGAGCAACCTATAATATTGCGACTTACTCAACGGTATTATGTAGTTATGTGTTCAAAAGGAATATGGGATTTTACATTTTAATTTCTTACATTATAAGGTTTTTACCGACCTGAAAATGTCTGCAAAGATATACTTACAGTCTACCATTAATTACGAGCCAATACTAATTTTAAGGTAGATATGGTCAACATGTGTTTTCCAATCAGTTGATTGTTGTGCCTAAGTCTGTTCTTGACTTAAGTCCAGCTTTAGAGCTGTTATACAACGACTCCATCCACCTTACTGATTAGACAGACTTGAGGGCAGTATTTATGAATTTCTTTTCTTTTGTTCAGCAAACTTGTCTTTATGTTTGAAATGTTGATATGCTAGTTATCAGAAGACGTGGATTCAATTAAATACATAGAGTAGACAGAGGATACACGGGTGTGCTGATGTATGTGTGCGTGCAAGCGCGCATGCGTGTGTGTGTGTGTGTGTGTGTGTGTGTGTGTGTGTGTGTGTGTGTGTTTTCGTGTTTTAAGAACTTTGTTCTCCTTTTGGTTCGTGTTTGTGACGCATGCTTACACTGGGCAGTTGCCTTTACTATTTGGTGTTAAAGTGGGAAAATGCATCGGAGCGGAATAAACGAGTGAACAGCTACACTTATACCAATAAGTGACGTGGGAACAGTGTATGCGAGTGAGGTTGCAGTTCGTGGAGGGGTAGGTACGGTTATGGGTTTAGTTGATGGCGGGGTACATGGGGGGTGGGGTGGGCGTAGTTGATAGAGGCGTATATGTGCATGTGGGTGCAGCTCATGGATGTAGCTGAACTTATGAATGGGTATTCGGCAATGCGGGGTACAGTTCGTGGATCGGTATGTCGCGATATTTGTGCAGTTCATGGAGGAATATGTCAGCATATGTGTGCATTTCATTAAAAGGACATGTCGTGATATTTCAACAGTTCATGGAGGGTATGTCTGGATACGGAGTGCGATGCTTCGAACATGCACATGAGTGTGAGCGCACGTGAAATCGATTGCCCGCATCTTGCCCGTGACAGCACTTGTTGCTGTATCTTCCTGAGGGCAAAAACTCTGATTTCATTTACAGTGCACACGGCCGGTGTCATGTGCCAGAGGGTGCGCTAGCAACGCTGCGCAATGATTGGGGTGGAAAAAAAACCGCATGTGTCTGCTCAAATTAAGACTCTCACGGACCCAAGCTGGCCCAGGGTGCGATAAAACTGGAAGATTTGCTCTTCTTTAGTTTCCTGTTCTTTTTTCTGTTATCAAAAATCTCTTACTAAATGAGACAAAAGCAAGATAGGAGTCAAGCGAATTTATCTTTTGCAACAAACTGTAGCTTTTTAATGATAGTTTAACCGACATTTATGAATATCTCACTTTTGATTTATTGTTTTATTCCATCCTTCTTTATGCTGCTTTCTGAAAGCCTTTGAGCGTAGTTACTCTCTAGAATTGTAGGTATTAAGCAGCTTCAATATAACACGCTTATAAATTGATTGAACAAGTCTCTGCCGCACTTATATTTAAAAGGCGAATCTTGCAAGAATATTTTTATTATTCTACTGAATCGGGAAAGGTCAGATAATATTGAAAATGTATTTCCTTCAAGGCTTATTTTGATTTAAAACAGCAAACGAACTCTGTCCAAAAATAAATAATTAATGATGCATAAAACATAAGAATTCGCGAAGTGAAGAGTTCTTGAGTGCCCAGAGATAAAACATTTCCTTCTGACAGAAGGTGAGGGCCTGTATGAAAATGGTGGTGTGACAAGAACATGCAAACGATATTTGCATACTGAAGACCCGGGAAATGTTTCAGGTGACTGCAGTAGCGAGGTTAACAAACACGGGGAAACATCATTTGCCTCTCAATGACCCATCACATTATGCAAATGACAACATATTTTCCTGCGTGCCGTTTGAATCTGCGTGATGAAAGGCGACAGTTAAACTGTTCGACGTCAATGGGAAATTTTGTTGCCGAGTCACCAATAGTAGTAGATGTACTACACCAGGAGAGTTAGCAAAAGTAGTAGACGTACTACACTCGTAGAGACAGCAATAGTAGTAGATGTACTACACCAGGAGTCAGCAATAGTAGTAGATGTACTACACCAGGAGAGTTAGCAAAAGTAGTAGACGTACTACACAAGTAGAGACAGCAATAGTAGTAGATGTACTACACCAGGAGACAGCAATAGTAGTAGATGTACTACACCAGGAGAGTTAACAAAAGTAGTAGATTACTACACCAGGGGAGACAGCAATTGTAGTAGATTACTACACCAGGAGAATTAACAATAGTAGTAGATGTACAACACCAGGAGAGTTAACAAAAGTGGTAGATGTACTACATCAGTAGAGACAGCAATAGTAGTAGATTACTACACCAGGAGAGTTAGCAAAAGTAGTAGATTACTACACCAGGAGAGTCAGCAATAGTAGTATATTACTACACCAGGAGAGTCAGCAATAGTTGTAGATGTACTACACCAGTAAAGACAGCAGTAGTAGTAGATGTACTACACCAGTAAAGATAGCAATAGTAGTAGATGTACTGGCCCAGGAGAGACAGCAATAGTAGTAGATGTACTACATCAGGAGACAGAAATAGAAGTAGACGTACTACACCAGGAGAGACAGCAATACCAGTAGATGTACTAAACCAGGAGAGACAGCAATCGTAGTAGCTGTTCAACGCCAGGAAAGAGAGACCAATAGTAGTAGATGTACTACACCAGGGGATAGCAATATAGTAGATGTTCTACACAAGGAGAGAGCAATAGTAGAAGATTACTACACCAGGAGTGTCAGAAACAGTAGTAGATGAGCTACACCAGGAGAGACAGCAATAGTAGTAGATGTACTACGCCAGTAGAGAGAGAGAGAGCAATAATATTAGTACTACAGTGGAAATGCAGCAGAAGTAGAAAGCTTGAGGAAGAAAAGTAATGCTAAAATATCAGCAGAGGTGGCGTGTTGCTATAGCACGAGCAGTCGCAGTAGTAGTAGTAGTAGTAACAATAATGCTTATCTAGCACTTTTCTCACACTATAGAGCAGACTCAATGTGCTTTACACAAATAAAAAACGTCGAAATATAGAGTCAACTATAGTAGGAAAATAGAACGACTTAAGTACGGATTTAAGAAAACAAAGAAATAAGATCATATCAAGTAGAGTATTAACACAAAAAAATGGAGAAAAGAAAACAGAGTGACAAATTTGTATAAATGGTGAGATTTATTCATGAAGTCCTTCCGTTTCGTCTCCTCAATGCAGGCGGTGCTTACATCAACAGACGAGTGTCCTCTATCATTTCATCAGCCTCGCTTCCATTATCGCCCAGTTTCTTTGGTCCCTTTTTTGATTTTTGGAGAAAACTGGGTGATTGACGGGGCTCTTTCACTACTTCTTTCGCCCAGCATTGTTCAGTTAATAGATCTTGGCAGATGATTTTGCAGCAGACGGCTTGTTGAAAGGATGGAAAAAATGGTGTCGCTAATTGGTCGACACCTTAAAGTTCTGGAGTTCATTATTTTCTGACAGATAATCTGCTTTTAAACATGCTGAATGAACTCAAGCTACACATTTCTTCAGCAACTGAGTGCTGCTTTTTCGTATTTTTTCAGTTTTTCTTTAATAACTTTATTCTTGGAGAGCACTTTCTACGTTACAACAAGTGAGTTATAATGGTTGTGTGATGATTTCCTGTGTGTTTCCCTTTGTGGGTGGGTGTGTGAATAAAAGTGACTGTGTTACGAGGTTTTAGATCTAAAATGTCGACTTAAATAGTTCCCCCTTCCATATTCAAAGAAAACTGATAAGTTGTAAGGAGCTGATAAGGATACTGTGGGTCAAGATGGCCGAGGAGGAGAAAGACGAAGGAGGAATAGGAATAGGAATAGGTCAGCAACTAAAGCCATAGCACGGCCAATCAACCATCTCTGTAAAATTAAAAAAAATAAAATTCTGAGGAGGAAGAGACGAGATAGGAACCTAGGACTGTCAATCCTCAACGAAGAAAAAGAAGAAGAACAATAACAAGAAGAAATATCAAACACAGAAATATAATTCTGAGGAGAAAGAGACGAGATATGAACCTGAGACTGTCAATCTTCAGAGAAGAAGAAGAAGAAGAACAACAACAGCAACATCAAACACAAAAATAAACTTTTGAGGAGGAGGTTTGCTTTTTTTCTTTTTCTTGTGTCTGTATCCTTTCCTCCATCTCCTACTCTCTTTCCTTCTTTTCTCCATCTTTTTTCGTCAGATCAATTCCCCGACTTGATGCTGTCCCATTTTGAAAAGTGTGGCTCTTCCTTCGGTCCCACTCTCCCCCCACTCTCCCCAGATAACAGTACGGAGTTATCTGCGCTGCATTCTCATCAAAGGCCTCTTTGCATTTGCATCTGTAATGTAGACCGTTCGTTTTGACCAAGAGTGAAAGGTCATGCTGCACATGACGCTGACTAACCAATGGCGCCCAGACCTTCTCGAATGTCATTGCTGTCTTTTTATCTTCCCTGCACGTGCCTCTCCAGCATCGGGAATAAATGTTTTGCGACATGAAAGAGGGTGGGCAGAGTTGCTGCTGATAGCCTCAGCGAAACGAGGGATTCGCGAACATTCCCTGATGCCAGCTTTTTTGTGGGACGAAAACAAATATGTTGGCTTCGCTGTCATGGTGGCTGGTTAGACCAGCCACCATGACAGCGAAGCCAACATATTTGTTTTCGTCACAGAAGTGAATAAAACAAACCTCTTAACTACAAACGTACTGAAACGACAAGGTTCGGTTTGGCAAATGAAAGACCGTTTAGAGAAAAAAAAACACGTTTCATCAAGAAGAAAAAAAACACACACCAGATTGGATCTTAAATAAGCTGTCAACGGTTCTGTGTAATCATTTTATTTTAAGCCTCGTTTTCTAACTAACACGATTCATCGAGACGTTTTTAATAATATGTAGCTGCATCAACGTGTGTTGAAATTTAGTAATTAAAAATTGTTTGATAGTCCTATTAAAACAGTCCATTTTTATGATCTTTAGAGTGATCCACAGTTATTGCATATGTGCTGCAGTTTAGAGTGAATATTTTTCCAACATTTAGTCTGTTACACAGATACATAAAATATAAACTAAAATATAAACAGTCCTTTAGTACATCCATCAGCCGAGCAAACTGTCCAGAAACAATGTAAACAATTTCTTATCAGATTTTGTTCCAGTCACGGAGTTATCTAAAATATTATCATCTTCGTTTGTTCTTATCTTCTTTTTATCTAAATACTGCTCCACAAATTTTTTTACACAAGGTCGTGGGAACGTGTCATCCTCTTTTTTTTCCTAACATGAGAGTAAAACATCATTCATTATAATATTTTCTCAGACTGTCACTCTTGGTTCAAGATTCAAGATTCTTTTAATCTGTCGCCCTCCAGGGGGTATTGAGAAATTCGGAAATATCCATGCATATTCATTCATGTTCTAAGACAGAAGCAGCCACTGCAACCAAGTATTATGTTTGTTTATATTGAATATAACTTCTGGCCGTTTTAGAATCAGTCTTTATTAAGGGAAGGAAGGGTTAAAGGTCGACAGGTCTTTTTTGTGATGATTTCGTCTCCCCTGTTTTGCATAGTTTCACCCCGCACGAAATATGACCTTTTGTTTCTACCCATATCAAATTTTGCAGAGCTCAAATAATTTTAGTCTGATAAGTGAGCTCCTTTTACACATTAAACAGTAGTATATTTTAGTATATTTACATATATTTACATATTTTAAGCCCCTTCTTGACTGTTGGGACTGGCAGCACGCCTTATTGGTGTGAGTTGATGTCCTCACTTCAACCCTTTGACAGCGGTTCGTGACACATGGGAATGTCTCGAGGAGAAAGACTGGATTTTCATCGCCCGGGGCGAGATAGTTTACATGGGCAACGTTTCACCCAATGTAATCGAAGCAGAGGAGCTTATTGCAGATGGAAGGAAACTTTTTTTAAATCTTTTTTTAAAAAGTAGAGTCCAAAGTGATGGCAACGTGCTTGCTTGCCTGAAAGCTAAATCCCCAATAATCTGCAACCTAATATTGTGAACATTCTTTATGTCAGCCTTGATTTTTTGTTCACCCCTGTTTTTAAATAAAGCTTCTTTTCTTTAGTCTCTCCCACCGTCTTTCTCGTTCTCAACGGTTAGCGCTTGTCACCAATACAGTGAGGACTGGTTGCCATGGGCTCAAATCTCATCTCGGGCAATCTGTTCTTTCTCTGCATGTGGCATCTGTTTACAGGGCTAGCTGCCTTGCCGTGATATAGCCTTAGCTGCTGGTACAGCGTAAAACACCATTCCTCTCTACTCCAACTATCATCTCTTCTTTCTTTCTGTCCTTTTTCTTTTGTTCATTTTTTTCTTTCATTCTCTCTTTCTTGTTCTTTTCTTTCGTATGTTTTCTCTTTCTCACTTATTCCTGTTCATTCTTTTTCTTTCTTTCCCTAATTAGTTACTTTAAAATCCACGGTATATAAATGTTGTGTCATTTCTGCTTCTCGGCAACATCGGTCACCATGTGATGTCACCCGTGTCTACATTTTCCACCCCACGCAGTCGTTGCTACTTTCAGTTGACGACATTATAGATATTGCATTCCTTCTCAGCTGCCTGCGCTGTTGCCGCTGACTGGTGATATTACAGAAATTATTCTAGTCGCACAACTGGCTCCCAGACGGGCGCATGTGACAAACGCCATGCACGTGTTAATGCAGATGTGGCCGGAAATAAGTTCCAGAAGGATTGAAAAAAACAAAACTCAGGAATAAGTGAGCGGCCTTCACCTCAGGATGTGATGTCATTGTTGCCAATTCTGCAAATGTTTTCCTCGAGGGCAGATAGAGCGTGGACACAACTGTGTTTTGTTCTTATCATTTCTTCTTCTTTATTCTTCCTTCTTTCTTTCTTTCTTCATCTTCTTTCTTCTTCTTGGGTCATGGAAGAGTCCTCTGTGGCCAAGAGCACGTGAGAAGTTGAAGTTGGAGTTTGCCCTTTTGTCGTCCCAGGAGGACAAGGACAGCTATGGCTTGAAGTGCGAAGGATGTTTGCAAAATAAATACTGAGAAGGCAAGCGGTTGGCGTGGCCATATAAAATCATGTACAATGACAAGAAATGTTCCTTCAGGCAATGTGCTGCACTCGCCACCCTTCTCCTCCCCTTCCCCCACTTCCCTGTCCCTCCTTTTCTCTCGCCTTCTTTTGCTCTCTTAGAATGAGGGAAACAGTAATCTCTTAATTGGATGGTCTCTTGGCGACATGTTTGTTTTCGTTGCTACGTTTTCATCCTTCCCTTCAACAGGACATGATCTTGTTGAATAAAAATCGTGCTCTCTGTTTCTCTCTGTCTGTCTCTCTCTCTCCACCTCCGTGTTTACATAACCTTAATAAGACATGGTCTCAAGTTTGTCGGATCCACAGCAGAGATCCGGGGTGTGATCATGCAAATATAAAAACCCATTTGCAAACTTTCTAAACGTGTATGTGTGGATAATGGAGACCGAAGACATTACTTTTTCCCCTTATATCCAGCTGTGTATTACATTAAAGCTACCCAAGTGATCATCGTTGAGGCGTGTGACGCAAAGCAGTCATAAGGATGAAACGACAGCAGTCAGCGAGAAGCTTTCATTGCGGTTTGTTGACGGGCTTATCATCGTGATGATAAGGCTTGCTTGCATAGCGATGCGGTGAGAATCTATCCCCGCAAACACGGCCATACTACACCAATCTTCTTCCCTGAGTTGCAGAACTGATTGACAGTTCGGACTCCTCTTGACTACAAAGTGTCCATGCTTTGCTATCAGTTGCGTCCATGGTCTCTCTCTCCTATTGATACCTCTTTAAAATGTGAGGGGCGGGGGAAGGGGAATGACCTTACCCGCCAAGTCGGTGACCCCGATCTTGCTCATGTGAACCTATGTATGTGCCTCGCATCCGACGAGACTTATCTGAGGGCTTCCTCTTCTTCTGTGGCCCGTGTCTAGAATATCTTGGATGTCGCATTGTGACCACTTTCGACGTTGTCAAGGCAGGTCTTAAGACCAGCCTCTTTCGTGAACACCTCCAGTAAATGATCTTTCTTTTCCACCGGTTTGTTTTTTTCACTGCAAAGCGTGGGAATGCGCTGATTAAGTGCTTGTATTTTTTACTCAGTATTAACAGACATTATTATTAACATTATCATTATTGTTGTTAAAGGCCCAGTGTTGCCCTTACACCGAATACGTTGACATCTGATTTCTGGCATGGCTACTCGACAGTGTTGACATCTAAAATTTTGTTTCAGACAACAGGACAAGCTGCAACGGTCTTCCCGTTGCCGAATTTGGTCAGAACCCTCTGCTGTGCGACAGCGGTCAGTGTGTACCAGAGTCCACCATCTGTGACCACTACATGGACTGTCTGGATGGTAAAGACGAGGAGAAATGTGGTAAGGGGCCTGTTTCATCAGACACCAACTGTCAAAACTGTGTGTTTGGATATTTTTACGACATTTGTCTTGCTCTCGGTCACATGTTTGGCATATTTTGGTATCTGATTTAGCGCTAAGAATGGTGTGAGCAAGACAATAAGCGTTCGTCTGAAATGTTTGAAATGCTTGACATTTTTTGTGTCTGGCTTTGCGCGAAAATAGTGTGAGTAAGACAAAGTGAACGTTCGTCCAAAATGTTTGAAATGCGAATGATTCATCAAGAGTGGACGTGGAGAGTTTTTCCAGTTGATTGAGAGGTTATAGATATGTGCAATGTCACCGACTGTCACTCTGTGTGACGTCCAGCTGATAATAAAAGCATGTAAAAAATTAATGTGGTAAATACTCCCTTAAATAAGCCCCAGGACTTTCCCTATGCAGAGGTAATTAGTTAATTGATACATCAAAGGAGCATTAATGGATCCAATATATATATATATATATCCTATAGTAGCTTACATTTGCATACAAACCTTTCAAATACTGCATCTCGATTATCAATCGAACTTTTGCAGACGTCCTTGTGTTGTTGTTTTTTTTTGGTTTTTTTTTGCTTTTTTTTGCAGTTAACCTGGATATTTAAAGAATAATTAATATTTAAATATTTAAAGAATTGCTAACAGATGCTTTTTCACCCCTGACTCTAAGCAATTGCATAAACCCATTTTCGTGCAAACGTTAGAGAAGGTTTTAGAGATTCGCCTCAAACCCGTTAATACACTTCACGGGGAACAATTTTCCATCTTTGTCATTTAAACTCCGGAAATGGGGTTGGGGGGGATGCATTTGTGACACTTACAATGAGCGCTTATGAACTTTCTATCGTTTCAGCGTTCAAGCCGTGTGCAGAAAATCAGTTCCAGTGCGCAAACAGACAGTGTATTCATAAGAGCGCGAGATGTGATGGGAAACCAGACTGTATCGACAGAACAGATGAAGTGGACTGCGGTAGGCGTCACGACAGTTTTCTCCCCATCATGTTGAGGCCGGGCAGCACACAGATAAAAAGTCTCAGAATAAAATAACGATGGATTTTATTATTGGAGAAGGTGTAGACTACAGAAAACTATCTAAAAAAAAAACAATTTTCTCATTATTTTGAACACGGAAGAGAAAGTAAAAAAAAATCGCTTTTAGTCGTTATGGAGGGTGATAGATACGTTAATACAATGAAATGAAGGACAGTTTTTTTTAATGGTTATCCATCTTCATACCTTGCTGCTCTTTTCCAACCCTCTACGGGGTCAGGTGTCTGTTCAAAATAAAGTTCAAGTAGAGGGAAGTAGTTTGCGCCACAAGGGCATCGAACCGATCAGGTTTCACTTCTAGTTTCTAACACCTGTGTTCTAATCACTTGACCCCAGTAGGCTGAAGACCACACGTATTAGCTCAAAATAAATTCATTTCCTCAAAATAAGTCAGTGTGTTAGCAATAACTACAGGGAGCATGCAGGTTTAATAAACTTAGCCGTGAAAATAACAATACTGTCTTGAAGCACAAAGATATCCAGCAACAAGTAAAACATTAGTTCTATTTGTAGAAGGAGAGCACATAATTGAAAAAAATACTTCGAATTTAGAGAGTAGTTTAATCTAAACTTTAGTTCTATTTGTGGAAGGAGAGCACGCAATTTAAAAAAAACTTGGTTAGGTGAGTGAACACAGATTAAAGAACTCTAGCCTCGTATATTGTGGAAATATTTAAACTGTAGCAATGAGGTTGACTAATTGACTGTCATCGTCTTGTAGCCCTTAATTGTATTTGTTAAAAACTTTAGTTTAATTTGGTCTTTAACTTTTTCTTTCGCTCGTTTCTTTCGTCGGCAAATTTTCCTTTAAGGTCGAAATTGGGGTCGTGTCAGTTTGTTAATGACTTCAGGCCGACCCACATTCTAAGCCTCCATTTAAATAAAGAAATGTAATTATTATTAATTAAATGTAATACATTTCGTTATTTAAATGACAGACGACCTTTATTTTCATATCCTTGTCCTTCACTCTCCATTGTAATATAAATAGATATTATGTGACAAATGTGGATGCCTAGACGGCAGAACTCGGTGCCTCATCTTTTTTGCTGCAGCTGATGAGCCGTGTCCAGAACACACACGCAGGTGCGGGGGCGGCCAGTGTGTGTCGGTGACTAAGTGGTGCGACTTTGAACGGGACTGCCCTGATGGCTCGGATGAAATGAGCTGCAGACCAGAGAGTGTGTATATGCAGAGAGAGAGAGAGAGGAGTGGCCATGTAAAAAGACCTAATAGTGTGAATCCTGTCATCCACGCACGCACGTACACATGCACTCTTTTACAGAGATAGAAGAATGCCCACGCATAGAAAGAAAATCAATTTCTCATCTAAGCACAGACAGGTTCTGAAAAAAGAAATGGCAGGTCATTCAGTTTCAATCTGCGCATGCACGCACGCACGCACGCACGCACGCACACACACACACACACACACACACACACACACACACACGTACGTACGTGTATGGACTTGGCAAACATTATGGTTTGTAGCAAGCATCGGAAGATCATCATCATAATTATTAATATTACTACCCCCACTCATTCCCTCTTATGCATGGTTACTATGGTTACTGTACGCGTCACTCACAATGGCTAAATGGCTACTGTACGGGTTTGTTTGAAATCCCTTGTTACTTGTAACCATACAGATAACTCTTTATTCTGACCATAGGAAGTCAAATTTACTGTAATACTTCTAATGTGATCCGTGTTGGCAGGCTGCTGATGCTGTCTACTGCTGATTTAGTTGGGCATTTCTTATCACTAAAGGCTTCAACATCCGTTTTCACATCGCGCTAAACGTAGGGGTGGTAGAGAGAAACGCTACAGACACGTTCAGGTTTATCCCAAGGTTTTGTCTTCTAAAACGTTGCTCTTATTTCAGTGTACCCACAATGCACTGCCTCGCAGTTCCGGTGCAGCAGTGGGCAGTGCGTTGATCTAGACGTCGTCTGCTACGATGGTAAAGCGGCCAAAAACCGGGGATGTAAAGACAATTCTCATCTCATCAACTGCAGTAAGTGACTAGCTTTGGCTGCAGGTTCTTCCAGTCCACGCCTCTCTAGTCTGGCCAGTGACCAGGTCAGCTGAGGACAGTTTTCAAATGGCAAGGAGCGAGGGGAAGCTAGGCAGTGACATCTGATTATAAGCTAGGCAGTGACGTCACGGAACAGGCTGGACAGGGGAGGGAGGACAGAGCTCTGAGACTACTGCCTACCTTCTCTGGGGGCGAATCGCCCATGCTTAAAACTGTTCGGTGCAGCCTGTTCATTATAGCACTGGTCCTTGTCGCCTGGTTATTAATAATGTTCCTTATCGCACGTTTATTTTTTATTTATTTATTTATTTTCTTTTTTACTGTTCTGTACCGCCTGCTTCGTAGGCATGCTGCTGGACTTACCAGTATCAGCTTTGTCTTCTCTGACCTTTTTGCACCAGCGACCCACTCATGCAAGGAAGGGCAGTTCAAGTGCCGGCGGTCTTACTGCGTGGACAGTGGTCAGCGCTGTGACGGCACCGTGGACTGTTTGATGACGGCGTGGGATGAGTATGGCTGTGGTAAGTCCGCCTGATGACCACATTGTCGGCATTTATAAGAAGATAAGTCACTGCCCCGTGGCAAAAAGGGGAAAAAAATCAAGGCCAGGCCATCTTGTCTCCGTGATTATAAAGCGGGATTCAGACCCCGCAAATATTGCTTCACTGCAGGAGCAGTTGCTAGGACCTAGTGGCACAGATGCTCTGGGATAAATCAGAAGGGTAGGAAGATACTCGCCTTTAGGGGTGGGGACCAATGTCATGCTGGCTGTGAACGACGCTCACACTCGCACATTATGAAAAGAAAAAGGAGGGAGTGCGTGAGTGCAGCCATCCACACACACACACACACACCCATACACACGTATACGATAGTAGCATCGCAATCACAAGAATTTAATTGGTATTCAGAATAAGATGAACCTTAAATCATATTAATTACATTCAAGGTTTACAAGATAGTGTGCCAAAAAAACCACCTGCATCTTCTTTGATTAATGTCTTTATTTTGTAATACCTGTAATTTAGTGTTGCTTTTTCCTTTCTTTAGATCGAGTATTAGATGTTCAAAAGTATAAATTTAGCTTATTCTATTACACTCGTAAATGAAGATTTGTCATTTGTCTGTCTGTCTGTCTGTCTGTCTGTCTGTCTGTCTGTCTGTCTGTCTGTCTGTCTGTCTGTCTGTCTGTCTGTCTGTCTGTCTTTATTTTTTTGTATTTTATGAAGAATCACATCTTAAGGACTGGGTTGGCGTGTGGGAGGAGCAAACAGATGTTCTTGTCACCTTGGTATCTTTTCAAAGGGGCGGATTACCCCCCTTGCCTACCTGGTTCAACGACACTGTAAAGTAACATAACGTAATATCCACGGGGACACGAAGCGACACGTGCACCCCCTAACCTGTCTACGCATGCGCGAACAGCCACAGGCGGCTGCCAACCTAAGAAACCTTCACCTCCATCTTGTCATCATTTCTGTCCAAAACAAAGACCAGCACAAAAACTCTCACTCAAACCTCGCAACCATCTTAATAGCGGACGTCGAGGTATCACGCGAAAGCGCTAATACAAGCTTCCCAAAACGAAAAAGGGAAGTATACCGAAGAAATAATTAAGAGATTCCACAAAAACCTTCCATCTTCATCAAAGATTCCATCAAAAATCAATTCTTCAACCCAATCGCTTTACCCACTACACTTTAAGAGTTGACAAAAAGTAACCACCAGTTAAGCTATTTGAAATATTGCATTTACATTAGACAACACTAACAAACACATCAAAAGATGGTTTACACGTGTAGCAATAGTCAGAGTAAAAAGTCATCAGGACAACGCTTTGTAATTAAGGACAAAAAAAGGTGTCTACTTAATTTCGCCATTTTGGCCTTGATGGAACTACTGACCATCTTTTCATATAACTACCCTTCTGAACATGTGACCAAACATGCTTTCCTGAGAGGCGGGGCGGACGGGTGTACAAGTGTACAAATAGATATGATATGAACAGCCTGGAGAATTGTGGACGAATAAATGATAAGGGGATAGTTGAATGAGCTGAATGATAACTATTTTGTGATAAAATAATCAATTTTGCTTCAACGTAATCTCGTGTCTTTGTCGCAAAGAGCGTGCAACGTCCTTAACCTTTCGTCTGGATTATTGTTGTTGTTGTTGTTGTTTTCAGCTTTCAGGTGTCCGTATTATTCTCCGGTTTGTATCTGTGACGGGGAGGATATCAATTGTGAGAACAAACAGCTCACAGCCCTGCCGCACATCGAGACGAGAGCAGAGCCCTTCTCTAAGTTGTAAGTTTTCTTGGGCCCTGACAAGCAGACAATCAGACTAAAGGACCTTCAATATTGGACACAGTTAGCTAGGATGGTGGCTTCGCTTGGCCAACTTTACACGTTATGTGTGACCACGATAATCCCGACTGATTGATGATAAAGTGTTTTAGGAGATATGTGTAGAACGGTGAAACAGTCGCTGTTATGTCGAGCTGTGCGTGTTACTGGAAAGTGGCCAAATGTACCCGGTTAGCATCGTCTTTGAGACTTCAAATTGCAGTTGTCCTCATAAACAAACACGTGTCCGCGCGCACTTTCTCTCTCTCTCTCTCTCTCTCTCTCACGCACACACACACACACACACACACGCGCGCGTATGCAGGAATATGCAACTGCACAAGCAGACAGCACGAACTATTCTATTCAAGCGCATCCACAATTTTTGTGATAAAATGTTAGCATTTTAATGTTATCAAGAAAGAAGCTTCGTTTTTCGATGAAATAAGGTTTTTCCGCCTCTAATTTATTCTATTTGTTTTTATTTTCAGCCACTTTTCTGGTAATCGTCTAGAATTGACGGCAGACACCTTTGTGGGGCTGGACAGAATGACCTACCTGTACGTTCCTTGTGTATTGTATTCGTGGTAGTTTCTTACCGGTTAGCAGTGAAGATCACGTGATCCGTATAGCTTGTTCTCGAGTATAGCAAGAAGACCTTTGTCCATCATTACCGTGTGCAGGACACACATCTAGCAACGCAAATGTATCTGCAGGCTCATCGTGTCCTGTGTTCTTTAGATGCGATGATCCCGCATCAATTACCGGGGGTGACTGGAGTCATCGCAACAACTGTGGAAGATGGAGCCCTAACTATAGATGCAGTCATAAAGCAAACATTATCATTGCCTAGTGACCAGATCGTGATGTTTATTCCCGAAGCTTCGATTACAGATTGTTTGGCTTCACACCTTTGAAGTGGTGACAAGGGAGGGAATCTAGATACGCAAGGGATCGTAGCGTCAAATTGTGATCACATTACCCGACTTATCTGCTCTTGACTTGTGTCGAGTTTGCTGTTTGCTGTACGTTTGAAAGTCTGATTTTAGAAATGATTTATTGTTGCATTTTAAAGACGTCTAGTTCGTTGAGGATTACGACGCTTTCACTGTCCTGTTGTTTTACAACTGTGCACTATGTTGTATTTTCACAATGCTATTCATTTTCAGGGACCTCAGTAATAATTCTTTAGAGTCCATACCAGACGAGTGCTTCCAAAAACTCTGGAGGCTAGTTTACCTGTGAGTATTCATTGTCTATCTTTACACTGATGTACTTACATATGTAATAGCTGTACGATTTTACTTGTGTCCACAACACATGATGTCTTAATGATCTTCTTTTCAAATGACTGTCAATACACTATTTACCACATTCTGACTTGATAACTCCTTTCCGTTCTCGAAGTACACTCCTACATCATTGTAGACTTGTACCTTGAGAGAAAAATGGTGTACATTCAGGTTGTAGAAAAAAAAATAACTTTTACTGAGATTTGTCCACTTATTTGAAAAGACTTTGCTCTCAATTACACTTTTAATTACAAGTTAAAGTACTAAGTGAAATTGCTATGCTTTCGAATCTCACATGGAATACGATTATTTTGCGACAATTGGAAATTTAAACGAAACAGAGTAATCCATTACTGGGAACGTAGAAATGACAACAATTCCCTTTTCCTAGCCTGGATAAATCGTTTGTGTGTGATTGATTACGAACTTTAATTTTCTCTTTGTGTGTCCTTAGCGAAATTTAATTCGCCTTCCTCCTTTTTTTCTTTTCAGAAATCTCAAAAACAACAAAATTCACATACTAACGAATGGAACATTTCAAGGACTGTCCAATCTAAGGACATTGTGAGTCAATATCTCCATTTCTTTGGCAGCATTTCCATCTTATAAGATAAAAAAAAATGATCAAAAAGTTATGAATGTCATTCAGAAACGACAAATTTTGTCAGCGAAATCGAAAAATGACACGAAGAGAAAGGATAAGGTCATTGTATTCTTAGTGCATAACGCTGTAAATCTTTATCATTATTATCATTATTATTAAAGGCGTTCCCTAGACTTTGACATCAACAGACCTTGAAAACTGTGCGCTCCTTTTCAACAAACAAAATGTCGAATTCATGCGACCTGAAGAAGGAGGATATTAATCACGGTCGAGAAAAGAGGGGGTCTGGCCATTAAAACGTCATGGTGAAAATGATCGGGAATGGGGCTGATAGCAGACGAAGAGGAAACTCGACTCGAGTTGTTGTTGAGTCGGCTCCATGGTGCCAGGCTCTCTTGCGAGTGAGAGAAAGACTGCCTACAGCCTACAGGAAAGGCAGGCTGTGAAGAACAGGTTATCTGATACGGACAAAGTCAAACGTTCCGATAAAACGTGTCACGTGTGCGCTGTGGGTCATTTTTGGGGTGAAGATGAAAGCGAATTGTTGAAGCTGAGACTGCAACATGAACTGCCGTCTGCCCGAGTCGGCATATCCGAAAATAAATGAAATTTTCGACTATCGGAATGAAAATCTGGATGGAGGAAAAGGGAGGAAGGGAGTAAAAAATAATGAAATAAAAGTATTCTTCGGTCATCTCTTTTGCTTTTTTCCGAATGTGTTTCTTTAAAGACATGCTGGGCGCTCCATAAAGAACTTGCTAACGACTGGCTTCTTGGCTTTCACAAAGTCCTAATGATCCGCCGCACTGACGCCGGCCAGTCTAACTGTAAAAACTGCAATCCTCAGTAGTATTTCAAGTTTTTGACATTTTTTTTCTAACGAAAAGAGCCTATAGGAGAAACTGTTTTGTTGTTTTGCCGCTGTTAGAGATTTAACAGAAACCCAAAAGGAAATAACGTCTCTAGGCTTCATAGCAGTTTTCTTTCTTCGTGTCCTTTTTTGACTTTCCCATTAGCTGTGTTTGGATGCGTAGCAAGGCGGATAAACAGACAGATTTACAGCTCCAGTGTAGCTGGACTTAGTGAAACTCGTCTTGAAATCGTTTTTTAACCCATAAGAAACCTCTGGTTGCAGATTTCTGGAAGGGAACGAAATTGGCACAATCGTTCCTCATGCTTTCGTTGGACTCGCATCGCTCACGTCCTTGTAAGTCAAAAGCGTTTCATTTGTCTATAGCTGTCTCATTAGTCATCCTTGGGTTTTTCATTTCGTCATGATGATGATGATGATGATGCAACACACGCGCGCACACAGACATACACGATGTGACGTCACATAGCAGCACCTGTCGATCCTTTTGTAGATTGAATTTACGTCACTCTGCGTGCTTTCATTGTGTGTGTGTGTGTGTGTGTGTGTGTGTGTGTGTGTGTGTGTGTGTGTGTGTGTGTGTGTGTGTGTGTTCCAGAGACTTGAGTAAACACCACCTGAGCAAGATTCCACAAAATGCCTTTGTTGGGCTTCGTAACCTCCACGCACTGTGAGTTTTTGGACAGCTAGACCTGCTATACAGCTAGACCTGCTATGTTTACACGACAACGCCTTCAAAATAGAAAAAAAGAAATAACACCAAGAATGCCCAATGATGTCTTTAAACTTATTTGCTAGTTGCTAATTTTAATTTTACTCATTATTCATTTTAATCATTCAGTAATGTTTTACTTTCTCCGTTGTCTTCGTTATTTTTAAAGGAAGTTTTCTTTAAAATAGTCGTGATTGATTATTTATATCTTAATGACCCTGATGTTCTTATAGTATATTATTTTCAATAATTTACATGTAGCTGATTTTTCTTTTTTCTCGTAACAAAATGTCACTAGCTCAGCTTTGTAAATCGTTAGAAATATCTCCATTCTCATTTCGCCTTTTGATCGGTTTTAACTTGTTTCAGATATTTGTCTCAGAACGTCATACACACCATAGCAAATGGTGCTTTTAATGGTCTCGACAATTTACTGAGTCTGTAAGATCCTTTCTCTGAGTTTTTTAACTGATCATGAAGACTACTTGCATTTTGTAGCTACTGTTTTTATCTCGTCCAATATTGTTTCATCTCTTAAATGTGCAGTAAAGTACTGTATGCGTCACTGGCATAAATTGTCTCCTCGTACGTTTGTATGCATTTTCGCCAGTCTATAAAGTACATCGAGTTTCCCCACAACTGACTGGTAATACCAACATAAATATCAAATATTAAAATATCAAACGTGGAGAAAGACATTCATCGAGAAAATTGCATCTCTTTATTGCAGGCTATAAATGAAAGTGTTTGCAGATCCTCTGCTATTATTGCTTGTAGAAATGTTGCAGCTAATAAGTACCAAGCAAAACTTTCAATGGGTTCCTTTGAATATTTTCAGCGACCTGTCACAGAATGTCATTGTCCTGGTGGAAAAGAATGTTTTTCATGGAATGGGCAAGCTGGACACTCTGTACGTGAAATATTCTTAAGATCCCAACCCCAAGACTCCATCCTTTCATTTTCTTTGTTTCTGTCACACTCTCCGTTAAGTTGCTATAAGCGAGTAAGCGATGAAGAAAGAGTCACTGGATGGATCTGCTCCCCCCAAGTGGCTAGGTGTTAAATTAAATGATAAATTAAATGAAAGAAGGTTCCTAGTGCGTACTCTATCCGAGTAGATAACTGACAGCTTTGTTTGTTTGTTTGTTTGTTTGTTTGTTTGTTTGTTTGTTTGTTTGTTTTACTGTGTCACTGACATCCAGGTACACAGACGGCTTCTGGTTCTGCTGTCTGGCCGGAAGTGTACCCCACTGTTACCCGGAACCCGACGAGTTCTCTTCGTGCGAGGATCTCATGTCCAACTACGTCCTGCGGGTCAGCATCTGGGTGCTGGGGATGGTAGCATCATTTGGCAACCTGCTTGTGATTGGCTGGCGGGCACGTGACATGCGGTGCGGAAAGGTAATCCTTTGTTCATACTGTCTTGAACTGACTGAAACTGGACTCGTGTATCTTCATATTGGGTGAGCGAGCAGTTTTGGGGTTGCAGCATTCTCTAACGAACAAAAAATTCGCCGGTTTAACGCCAACACATCAGACAGGGCAGGGAACTTAAGGTGGTGAGAGACTTCGACTTCTTTATTGACCAAACCGTTTAGTTTGTTTCAAAGGGGAAATTATATATAAAACAACAACAATATTTTATTTTACATGATAACATTTGCTCTTGTCCATATTCATGTTCTCACTTCATTTCTATTTTTTGAAATACTTGGTACAAATATCTAGAAATTTGTTTGATGGCTGCTTCAAAGTTATCTAGAAAGACTCGCGTGACTCCATATTATGTGTGACCTGAGTCGTGTAGATTTTAACACATCTACTTTCAATCTATAGCTGTCATAGGCAGCACAATTAAACAACACGTGTACTTCATTTTTGAGAGAGAAAGAGAGAGGAGATGGATATCGCGCTCACACAAAGCTGGCCCCGAGAAAACTGGGGTCTCTAACACCTCAATGAGTGTGTGTGTGTGTGTGAGGGAGGGAAAGAGCAAGAGAATCCTTAAGTGTCTGAGTACATGTTTCAATAAGAAATATCGTCGGTAACAAGCAGAAAGACATCGCGGGAGACACACTGTCTGCCCAGAGCGAGAGCAAACTGCACGTCGCCCTGCTCTCCTACTGCGAGTGTCAATGATCACAGCTCACCCCCGATAGCCGCCTCGACGCTGATTCTTCACGGCCTTTATAAAAACTCTTACTCTCATCTCTTTTCATCTATTTTCCTTTTCAGTCCTTTAACCTCGGCTCCGACGTCTAATTTTTTCACGTCACAATTATTCTCCCCGCAAAATCGACGAGAAAAGAACCAACACAACCTTTCCCTTTTGTCAAAGGTTCACTCGTTCCTCATCACTAACCTCGCCTTGGGAGACTTCTTCATGGGCGTATACCTCCTCATCATCGCAGTTGTCGACTCCTATTATCGAGGAGTCTACATTATCTATGACCGGTCATGGCGCATGTCTGACCTCTGTCGTTTCTCCGGCTTCATCTCGACCTTCTCCAGCGAGCTGTCAGTCTTCACGCTGACAGTCATCACTTTGGACCGCCTCGTCTGCATCATCTTCCCTTTGAAGGTGAGAAAAGAAGTGTTAAGACTGTTGACCTCAGACTTTTAGGGACGCAAACAAATTGCCTTGTCGTGGTTTGAAGTAAGGGGTTGGGGGGTGTTCATAGCCTCTTATTGATGTTTAAAACGGTTGTTTGGTCTCGCATGGGCTAACGCTAAGCAACCCTTAACAACCAACGGTGTTTTTGCAGTGGACAATATGTGACAGGCCAAGGTGTAAGTCGGGTAGACTTTTCTTTGAGTGAGTTGTCTTCCGCTTAAGGGGTTAAACAAGTCTAGGTTAGTCCCTGATGTGACTAGAGCGCTTTGTGCAGTCAAAGCTTACAAGCATGTGTAACGTAAACTTGCATTAAACCTACCGATCACACCTGTCCTTATCTCACCTGTTCTGTGTGCCTCATCTATCCTGTCTCACATTTCGTGCCTCAACTGTCTTAGCTGTCACTTACCCTGCCTTCACATGCTTGCTTTATCTCTCCCGCTTTAACTGTCTGATCTGTCCTTTCTTTTTCACCTATCCTGTTTCACTTGCCCTGTTCTTCTGACCGTTTTCATTGAACTGTTATGTGGAATCTACCTTTTCTCGCCTGTCCTGTCTCACCTGTAATGCCTGCTTCGCTTTCCCTGTCACACCTTGCTTGTCACACTTACTCTGTCACCTGTTGTCTCACCTGTCCTCTCTGACCTGGCCTCAGCTCAAGCGCCTGGGCCTGAAGCAGGCCACCATCGTCATGTTGATGGTGTGGCTCGCCGTCTTCATCGTCTCCATCCTGCCGCTCCTGGGCTTCGACTACTTCCGGGAGTTTTACGGTCGCTCAGGAGTGTGTCTGGCACTCCACGTGACTCCAGATAGGCCTCCAGGCTGGGAGTACTCTGTGGCCATCTTCTTGGTGAGAGCGCATCCGACAGCTGTACTTAAGTAATTTGCCTAGCTGGGAATTGTGACATAAACGTGAAAACGTTTTTGACACAACGTGGGAGGGGATTGTGACGTGTGTTGAGGGAACTGAGTGAAGTACCGAAGGGGAAAACCTGAGGCTGGCTGCAAAGTCACTCTTAGCAATCAGCTAATATTAGCAGGTGATAGGAGTCAAATTCAGCCCCGGATGTGAGAAAGTAATAATTCGGCCATAAATGTGAAAGCTGCAGTACTATATTTATTTGTTATATGGTGAAGTAACCTCTATTGCCATCTTTTATGGCAATGAAAGAAAATTGTAGCTAAGGACTGGCAGCTCCGGGGGCTGTGACAGCTGTGAAAATAACCGATGTTTAAAAAAAGACAACAACTACGACATTATGAGTCACACGTTAGCGAAACAATGACTTGATTATGAGATCGTTGTAAATAACGTCAGTAGTCTTTACAAGGGGTAATCATCAATAATGAGAGAGACAGCGAAAGAGCGAACAAAACAGTCATTATGCTGATTTGTATTAATGTTAATTATGAGTATTACTTTATATTCGTACTTATTATTAAATTTGTATTTCGTATGAAAAAAAACACATCTTGATTCTTCTATGTTTATCTTCTTTTTATTTTATTTTATTTTACAATCTTTATGGGATTCATGCTACTGATACCTGGATTCTCTTTACAACTTCTGACTTTTTTTTTAACTGGCAGGTTCTAAACTTCGCGTCTTTCCTTCTCATATTCTTCTCGTACCTATGGATGTTCTTCATCGCCAAGCGGACGAGGAGCGCCGTCCGGTCCAGCGAGTCCAAGAACGACTCGGCCATGGCCAGACGAATGACTCTCATCGTCATGACGGACTTCTGCTGCTGGATTCCCATCATCCTCCTCGGCTTCGCGTCTCTGGGCGGCGCGCGCTCTAGTAATGAGGTGAGAAAACGTGGACTCACGCTCATACCCACGAAGAAAATTACAGAGAGGTTTAAATAAGCGAATGATGAGAAAGAGCGAGGACCTGAGATGGTAGAAAACAGCAAAATTAAGAATGTTTTGAAGACAAAAAATATGACATAGAAAGACAGGATGATTAGAGAGACAGGAAGAATGAAAGAAGAAGGCAGTCAGAAATTTGAGACTGATTGAGAAGTTAGTGTGACAGAGGAGCTCGTTTGCAAGAATAATACTGTTTCTTCTATAGATCTGATGATGAAAGATATCTAGTAATTTAAGAGGAAGCAGAGACAGTAGTGCTCAGCCGTTTACTATCGTTATTTGAAGGACACTGCAACATCGATGAAGGAAAAAAAATAATAAACGTGAAAGAAGTCGTCTTTTATCTTCGAATGTAAAATTTTGAAGCCGCTTTAAAAATAAAGTCTGTTATTTGTATTAACTGATTCAAAAGCCAAACTCTCCTGTTAGTTATTATGAAAAGATGATTACATACTGTGTCAGTGGTCCTGCGGCGAAATCCGTTTTACACTGCAAGCTCCATGAGGTTTTTCTTCTTGCACAACAATTTGTTTGTACATTGTAATTGACTACCCATGTGACTAAATTTCTGCATGCACAACACACACGCATGCACGCACACAAGCACACACACTGGGGTTTTTGATTGGTTCGTCAGTATTAATTTCGAATGGTTCATTAGGTTTCCTTGTGACAGGTCCCCGAGTGGTGTTATTTCTGATTAGTCTACCATATCGATCTGACTGGTCCCTATTGGTCGTTTCTGACTGGTCCTCCATGTCTGTTCTGATAGTCGTTTCTGATTGGTCCAACCAGGTGTACGCATGGATCGCCGTCTTCGTGCTGCCGCTCAACTCGGCCATCAACCCCATCCTCTACACCATCTCCACGGCGCCTTTTTTAGGCAACGTCCGCAAGCGGGCGTCGAGGTTCCGCAAGTCCTTCATCAGCTCTTTCACGGTGGACAATACCAAACACAGTTACGTCGGTAAGTTTGTCCCTTCTCCGGTATCTTTTTTTTTAAGATCGTCCCCACATTTCTGGGATGTATCCGCCAGGTCTTACCCATAGCTACCCACTTTATCCATGTCTCTCCCATTTCTCCCCTATATTTCACCATATCTCTCCCCATCTTCCCTGTCTTCCCATATCTATCCCATATTTGTCTTCTCTTTTTTTGTCTCCATGTTTATCATCTTGTGCCTCTTTTTCTCGTTGTTAGGGCTTTATTGTTGATGTTTTTTGCGTTTATATTTTGTATTTTTTATTTTTGTTTTATGTTTGGAGTATGTTTTACTATCCAAATCAACTTATTTTGTCTTATTTCGTTGCTGCATATTACTGGGTTTTTTTAGTTCTTTGATCTCCAAATCTTCTACTATTTTCTTCTCTGCATCATTTTGAATGCACTTTATACACTACAGTCAGCTGAAGACCACCTTCACGTTTCCACCAGCTGTTATATTTGCAGATATATTTATCACACGCTTCGTTAATGTTACTTGTTTTAATAATATTGCAACTGACTTCAATGCTCTTTTTTGTCCGCTTCGTAAAAACTCACCTCTCTCCATTTTGTTTTATTGCAGACGATCGAACAACGAACTCTTACTATGATCGGAAATCGCCGTATCGGCAGATGGATTTAATACGCATGCGAAGTCTGAACAGATCACCTCTTAACTCCCATTCAGAATCTGACATCTAGAAAAACCCATGCCCTCGATGGGTGATCTTGTCATTGAAATAATCAGATCTTTTCACGCATTTTATAATTTGTGGCTGGTGGGAAGCAAAGTGAAGATGCAGGTAAAAACTCTTGACCGACAAGCAGGAACTGGGTTTGTCTATACCTACTGGTTTCTGAGAGTCATCAAGATGGTTTTTGGCAACATCTTTATCCCCTTCCTCCCTCCCAAGCCCATTTGAAAGTGATTTGTGAGCTACTCATCTGAAAGATGAAGAACACTCTGTGTATGTGATAAGGACACACATTGCACCATGACGACAGAGTAACCCCCTGCGTGACTTTGTCACTGACCTCGTAAAAAGGCGACGAAGTGCTAATGTAAAAAAAAAATAATAATAAGTGCTTCTTAACTTTTGATCAAGTCCAAAAGCAGAATCTCAAACATGGCTGGGCTGTTTTTATCCCCGGTGACGTTTAGAGTCAACAGACGGTGGATAGGGTTTGTGTGACGTCACTTCGCCAACTGTGTATGTGGTGCATTGTAACGGGTCTACATTATGGTATTTTGAACATCTTGTTTTATGTTGTGGCTGTATCTTCTTTATTATTGGTGGGGCGGACGCTCGAGAAAGATACGTTGAATCATTGTTAGATTGCATTGATTTTGAACTCGATATCATTAACTCACGATGCTGGTACAGCGCGTGCTTGTTTGTTAACGGTTGTTGTGGGCTGCTTGACTGACTGTTTGTAGATTTTGATTCATGTGGAAATGGTATTTGTTATTATCCAAGGATCCCCAATAATACAAAACCAAAACATTTCAGCGACCAGACGATTAAGCCACTCTTTGATCGAAGACAAGCATACTGTATATTTACCCTGAATTCTAAGCCGGCATTTATTTGCTCTCCAGGATGACTTTAAAAAGCCTAACTTTTCAGGTCTATACACACCCAAACTTAATCTCAGACCGAACAGTGTGGGCAAGTACTGAAACATCTGGACAACAGAAAAACTCTTAGCTTTCACGGACGGTCTAGACAGTAAAGAGATTCCACGAGAAACTCTTGAGACTGCTGTTATACTAAGTACTGACATAGAGTCTGGAGTTTTACGAACCCTATTCGGCGACTTCCAAAGCGTTTTAGGGCATGGCCGAGAACAAAAACGACGGGTGATTGGTCTGACAAGTTCCTTTAATGATTCCTACTCTTGGTCATATTCGCTGTCTGGCACAAGAAATCTTTCAATGTCCTAGATTCGTACGGGTTGAATAGTGATGCCAGTTGTGATAAACATTTTTTTTTCGGATGCTGAACAAGCATTCCATTGCAGTTACTTTTCCCACTTTAACTGCTTCTTTATTTTGTGCCCAGTTGAGACGTGCCTGGCGAAATAAGATATTGCTTGCTTAGAGACTACCATAAGTGACAAATATTGTAATCGAAATAATTAGTCAGTTCTCTCATCTGATGATGTAAACAAATGAGTCTGAAAGTAACCAGTTTAGTTGTTTTTTTTCGAAATCTTCACTGTGCAAAGATTCCCTGCTCCCGTCCGTCACCTCTTTCTCAAGACCGAAAACTATTCGTACTCTAAATAATTAAAATTATAAAATTCATTTTGGAGATTTTATGTGCAAATTACCTATCGCATGTCATCATAAGTCATCTGTTTCAGTGCGTCAACGCCTTCAGTGTATATGTACTATTAGCTTGAAGAGTATATTAGCTTGGATCCGTACAATTGTCACTTCAGCTAACTGACCGCCATACTTCGTCTTCTTTTATTATTCTTTTGTCCTGTCAGAGGTAAACATGTTTACTCTCCACATCGCTTTGCATCGCTGCCAAAGTTTTCTGTCAAGTTCTTTTATTGATGAGTCTATTTAAAAAATATCTGCCTGAGTTGAATATTTTGGTGGTTATGTCAACTTACAGGCTGGTCTCCTATTTTTGAAGTCTATTCAATACTCAAGGTAAAGACGAGATCGTAAAAATTACTTCCAACACTTGATCCGCTCTGTAAAAAAAAAATATGTAAAAACGGGATGTCGATGTTTTACCTGGGGGATCTGAACAGGAGGAGAACTAGTCTCTCAGGAGGGAGATATGGGTGATACGCTTGTTTATAAATTACTGATTTTTTAACAGGGACGATGATGACAGTGACAGTTATTTAAAAGTAAACGCCGCCTGAACTAAACACAGTTACAATACAGTGGCAATCATTCCTCCTTTCCACACATTCTACACTCATGTACATCTTCACAAACATTCGATACGACCGATCACAGCAAAGATTCATTGATTAACCTCGTAAATTGAAAAGTCTGACTGCTGCCGGAGTACAGGAGTGTCTAGAATCTCTCACCAATAGATGTATGTTTCAGATTAGGTCGAAAAGATTTTACTCAAAATATTTGTTTATCATTCTAGATATCTTCTTTGTAGTTTCAGGTCGTTGCTCCAGCCATCTTTTGGCATTGTTAGGAAAGACAAACTTTACACTTAGCTTGTACTTATGGAAAAACTATAACATCGCTACATTTTAACTTCAGTTTTCTCTGAAAAGCTGTGTGTCGAAATCGCTAGGTCTTTGTTAGAGAGACGGTGGTGAGATTCCATCAGGTTAACCAGCTTTTCATTCTGTTTTTTTTAATGTGCAGATTCATTCTTTTTTTTTTTTTTTAAAAAAGCTGGCTTATTCTCCTTTTGATGTGGGAGTAAGGTGCCACACGCTACTGATAAATCTGTGTATATCCGCCCACTACAAGGTTTACTGGCTGTGTTGATTTTGCATCTTTCTCTACCTGAGGTGTGTTTTGTTTAGGAATAGGTTTCCTAATCGGCAGACGTTTGGAATCACATTTCCCCTGAAGTAGAGAAAGCTTGTGTCTGTAGTTTTCATGTTCAGTCTTAACTGCCTTGTATTAACTGCTTTGCTGACTGGTTCTCT
Organism: Marisa cornuarietis; assembly: GCA_004794655.1. Lineage (NCBI taxonomy): Eukaryota > Metazoa > Mollusca > Gastropoda > Architaenioglossa > Ampullariidae > Marisa > Marisa cornuarietis. The sequence goes on along the minus strand of SMMW01000568.1, from coordinate 414,945 downwards.
CGCATTTCTGGTTCCTGTTCTTTGTGACCCTGCTGATATTCAGAGTGATCCATTCGGCTTAAACATGTTTACTTGTCTCACCGGTAACAAATAATTAACACAAAAAAACTGCCGGTGTCAGAGATGAGCAGGCGCTGTTTTATGTTGGGAGGGTGGGACATTGTCTGGCAATAGTCTGGTTATCTTGTTTCATGAAGAAAACTGAAAGCATATCGCACATTTTATTATTCTTATTATTTTTTTATTTTTATTTTATGGTACATTGTCTGGCAATAGTCTGGCTATCTTGTTTCATGAAGAAAACTGAAAGCATATTGCAATTTTTATGATTTTATTGTTTTTTATTTTAATTTAATTTTATTTTTCCGTTGTTAATAACGTTTCAGGTAGGTAGACTTTAAGTTACATCAACGCTAATCTTGGTATATCAGTGTTTTAGTGGAGTGAGAGAGGCTCAAAGAGGTTTTTCCTCTTCTTTTCCAGCATCAAAACTAACGCACATATAATGAAGCACTAACCACTTATAACGACAATCCAGTCGAGAAAAAAAATCAGTCTCTAAACTCGAGGCGTATTTTTCCAACAAAGCTTTAACTTTCGGGCTGGAACCGCTGAGCCACAGATCCATTCTCGCGCGGGAAAGGGGTGGGACCGTGGGGGGAATAAGACTTGCACTCTACGGAATCCAAGCTCAGCTTGTTAAATGAAATCGGAGGAAGCCAACGAGGCAGCGGTTCGTTATTACGGGGAATCTGACAGACCAGACAGACATGAGATCGATCACTAGAGAGAATCTATCATTAGACATGAAGGGTGTCGGCGGAGGGATATGTGGTCAACCTACTAGTTCTGTCGAAATGACTCGACAAATTCACAATTCCAACTTCTCTTGCTTTCTAGTTCTCATTATTATTATTATTATTATTATTATTATTATTATTATTTGTGGTGGTGGTGCATTAATCTGTTTCTGTTCTGTTCCTTCAAAAAGACACACTACAGTTCAGCATGGAGTGTATCCTGCTTCCTCCCTTTCTCAAACCACAGCCAGTATGTTTCTAAATCAAAGATGCTGTGCCAGCCCTTATTTTTATCGTTCGTGTACATATTGAGTTGTGTTATTTTTGCAGCTGCTGCTAAACTTGGTTGTTGTTTTTGCTGGTTTTTGTGTTTTTTTTTAACTTGTAACACGCAAACGATGCACAAGCAACGAAACAGGGCTGACTGAACTTTCTATGCCGATCACCTTTCTGATGCTCAAAGCCAGCGGCGGCGTTTGGGGGTGGCAAATGGGGCGGCCGCCCCAGGCCCCGCTCTCGAAGGGGCCCCGCGCTTCAGCCCCGAGGTCATCTTTATTAAGGTGACCAGACGTTTAGACGGGACAGTCCCGCTTTGGACCTCGTGTCCCGCCTGCTCATAAAATGTCCGGGCAGGACGCCCAATGTCCCGCCTTCTGGCAAGTCCCTCAACGTCCCGCACGTCTTTAAAAATCTGAGTACCCTCGCCGGTGGTCGTCTGCTCGTTCCTCTTAAGGTGTCATCTTCTTTGGTTACGGTTGTCCGAGTTCCCCCACTTTCCAGTGGCATTAACTTTCCTCCCTACCCTAACCCCACGCCAGCTGACTACACACCAAACCTAGGGAGAATGGAATGGACAACAAATGAGTACATAATGGCCTTCACTTGCCAAATTTATAGTGTAAAGTGTAGCTGTTTGAAGTCGCTCACTTTCCTTTGAAAGCAGGTGCCCCCTTTGCCCTCTGACGACTCTATCAGACATGTCTGTTATTATTTTTTTTTAATCTTTTTACTTTCTCTGTGTATAGAATGCTACAGACTGCCGATTTCTGCTCTGTTGTACTTGATATAATATATTTTTAGCAAATTAACCTAGGATGATGTTAAAAATATGAAAACAAGTGCATTTGACATTTTGGCAGACGATGCCGATCCAAAGGCATCCACAGGCCGTGTTTGAGCCCACCCCTGGTATAGAGTTGTAGACTAATGTAGTTTGTTTGGTGATGGAAAAACGGGAAGAGAAAGTTTCACTGTGTCGTGAAGTAACTGGAAACAAGCTCCTTTCACATCTGACCTAGGGCTTAGAGGTTGCAGTGCCAGCGGCGGGCCCCATCCTCTCCATTCACAGAGTGGCCGTGCATCAGTAACATACCCCTCTCTTTACTGTCAACTCCAACTTGCTTGCAGGCCCCTTCAGTGGCACATTAATTCAGAGACCTTAATGCACGAACTTTCTTCTAGAATCTAGACAGTTCATGCGCGATAAATCCTGGGTGTACAGCGGCCTTCTGACAAGTGGCCCGCTACCCCGACGGCCCCGCCTACCTTCAACATGGAAATTGTATACTGCAGACTTGAAACTTAACATCAGCAGGTGTAATGCTTGGGTGTTCCTTCTTCAGACCAGAAAAAGAAGAAGGAAAACAATATAAGGTAGGAATATTTATATTTAAATTTTAAAAAACCGTTTTTCTTTTTTAAAATGGAATACTGTAGTGGACAGATCTGCCGTTGAAAGCACCACTACTCGGCAAAGTCAAAGGAAAGGTTCCCCCCACCCACCTCCTTTTTCGGCGTTCTTTGTCGGTGACGACACCATCATCTGCACGCGTCCCGCTTTCGCTTTACCGAAACGTCTGGTCACCTTATCTTTATGAGTTTGTCAACTGAAAATATATTTTGTGTTAAATGAAAAATTACTGAGAGGGGCTCTTTAAAATCAGACTTTTTTAAGGTCAAAGTCCGAAAGCCTCGTCAATCGCCTCTATGTCTTCGAAAATATAATCCTTTAAGTGGTCGCAGGTGTTCTTTATACAAATACCCGAAAATTACAAAAGGTGTGGATGGCTTGTCCGTTTTTATTTGGCTGGTGAGTCATAATCCTGTACAGGTACCCGGATAACATGTAGCTTTAGCTAGAAACATATTCCAGTCTGCGTCAGGGACCTGGTCAGAGTACTAGGACTGAGTGCATGTGTGCGGACGAAAGTCATGAGTGATGGGAGTTTCTGGAATGTGTGCCTGTTTGATGTTAAAGAAGAAAGAAAGAAAAGGTGTGACGGGAGAGGGAGAGAGCGGTCAGCGAGGAGAGATAGGGGTAGAAAGCAATGGGCGAGAAGAGGTGAAACTGGACGCTAAATGGAGGGGAGGAGGATTGTGTTTCCGATGGAAGCGAGAAGTCACTGCCGGGACAGTGTACTTGTGGGAAGGGAAGAAGAGAAAGGGATTCGGAGAGAGGTGGACGCTTTTTAGGAGTAGAGAATCATTGCCTAGAGTTTAGACATTGAAACCGTGCGTTCAGCTAGTGTCTCGATAGTGGTGCACACGGAAACATTAATTAACGGTGTTTCAAGGTGATTTTCACCATTTCGCATCGACGCCATGAGTGGAAGGCCCCGAGATAGATTTCGCAAGTATGAATCAGGTTCATCAAAAGCGCAGAAACGCAAGTTGAGAGAAGAATTTGTTAAAAGTCAAACAGGAGCGTTGGACAAGTACATGTGCTTTTCAAAGGAGGTCGTTAAACAGCAAGAAAATTTTGATTTAGTCCTGGATTCTAACTTGACATGTGAGGAAGGCAGTGGGAAAAATGACAATGATTGTTGTGATGATGGTGATAATGAATCTTTGAGTGATTTATCGTCAGCTGCGAACTCCCAGAACTTAGCAGTTAGTGAGGACAAAAGCGGCTATTCTGAAAACATTGATGCAGGAAATAGTTCATACCCACATATCGAGATCGTAAAAGATATCTACGATCCGGGTCATTGGGAACATGTAACCAATGACGTACGGGATTTGCTGGTGGAGAAAGGTCCCATCAGATTACCTGACGACTATGAATATCCTATAAATGAAGAGAAGAGACATTTTTCACGGAATTTTTATATTCGGAAGATGGCAAACAACGAATGTGTAGATAGGCGATGGCTGATTTATTCGCAGTTTAAAGATGCAGCATTCTGTTTTTGTTGCAAGCTGTATGGAAAATCTTCCGCGGGAAAATTGTCAAACGGAGGTTGTAATGATTGGAAACATCTCGGAGTAAAACTGCAAAAACACGAGCTTACTGCAGAGCATATTAACAACATGAAAACATGGTTTGAAGCTCTAAAGCGGATGTCCTGGAATGATGGCATAGACAGTATGATGTTGAAGCACACAAAGAAGGAAAAACTTCATTGGCGTGCAGTCCTGACAAGAATCCTGGCCGTCGTGCAGTATCTTGCTGAAAATAACTGTGCGTTTCGTGGGAAGACAGAAAAGCTCTATCAACCGAACAATGGTAAATTCTTAGGATTAATTCAAGTACTTGCAAAATTTGATCCAACCATCCAAGAGCACGTTCGTCGTATTAAAGATGGGGAAACGCATGATCATTATCTAGGGCACCAAATCCAGAATGAGTTCATAGAATTGATGGCATCTAAGGTGAAGAAGATAATTATCGATAAATTGAAACGTGCAAAGTATTTTTCAACGATCCTTGATTGCACACCTGACGTCAGTCACAAAGAACAGCTGTCTCTGATTGTGCGCTTTGTCGATATCGATGACTGTGACATAAAAGTAGTGGAACATTTCATAGAATTTTTTATTGCTGAAGACACTACAGGCAAAGGATTGTCGGAATTGTTGCTAGCAGCACTCGAAAAACTTGGCTTAAATATCGATGACTGTCGAGGACAGGGATACGATAATGGAGCTAATATGAAAGGAAAACATCAAGGAGTGCAAGCCCATATACTTCGCGAGAATAGTCGGGCATTTTTCACACCCTGTGGCTGCCACAATCTCAATCTTGTGTTGGGAGATATGGCCAAGAGCAGCTCACAAGCAGTGACATTTTTGGGGGTTCTGCGAAGAATTTATGTGATATTTGCCGCTTCACCAGGAAGATGGAAGATTTTGGAAGATGCTGTCCCTTATAACACAGCAAAATCACTGTCGGACACAAGATGGGAATGCCGTTTACAGAGTGTAAAAGCATTGAGGTATCAAATGAGCGAAATAAGGGAGGCCCTTTTCACTGTAGCGGACGAGTCCAGGGACCCTATGGTAAAAACCGAAGCCGAATCTCTTGCAAATTTTGAGGTGGGAAATTTTGAGTTCATACTTGCCACGATCATATGGTATGACATTCTGTTTGCTGTTAATACTGTGAGCAAATCGCTACAATCTGCCGACATGCAATTGGATGTAGCAATACAACAAATTAAAGGACTCGTGACATACTTAACAAAGTATCGGGACACTGGTTTTCATTCTGCTATGATTACTGCAAAAGAAATTGCAAGCAAAATGGATGTGGAACAAGTATTTAAACAGAAAAGAAACCGACGAAAAAAGAGACAATTTGACTACGAGAGTACGGATGAAATAACGTCATCAGGTGAACATGCTTTTAGAACGGAATATTTCTTTTCCATAATGGAGCAAGCAATTATGGCTATGAATACACGGTTTGAACAACTACAACAATATGAGACACTCTTCGGATTTCTGTACAACATAAACACCATGCGACAATTGAATGATGAAGACTTGTTAAAATGTTGCATGGACCTTGACTTAGCGTTGCGCTCGGAGAGTTCACGTGATTTAGACGGTGCAGATTTGTGTTCAGAACTCAAGATTTTTCGAGAAATTTTGCCCGAAGGTGTAAAGTCATCCATGCAGTGCCTTCAGTACATTTGGAACATTCGGGATTCATTTCCAAACACGGCAATAGCGTACAGAATCTTGCTAACAGTTCCAGTCACAGTCGCAAGCGCCGAAAGAAGCTTCTCCAAATTGAAGTTGGTCAAGAACTATTTGAGGTCAACCATGTCTCAAGACAGGCTTTGCGGCTTGGGGATTCTTTCAATAGAAAAAGACATTGCTTCCAATCTGGACTACGAAGACGTCATCAATGAATTTTCCACACGGAAGGCAAGAAAAGTGGATTTCATAATTCATAAATAAACATTAATGTAAAACTTTTAGCTTCAAAACTCTGAGACTGACGTTGATATGCAGAAGGCTGCTATGTCCACATACAGCCTAGTCGTCATATCTTTATTGCATGTCTCGTATTGACTCATTGCTAGCTGTGTTAAACAAGTTGTGACAAAAAAATTGACGTTCAGAAAACACTTCTAAGTTCTAATTAAGCAAATTATTGAACCCATGTCTTCACGCTACACCCGACAATAATAAGAAGCAGTTTTAAGTTATCGTCACCATATTATTTCGATTTAAGAAAAAACCGCTACTGTCACAAACGGTGGGAAAGGTTACGATCAATTAAAACACTAAATTCGTTCGTTATTTTGCGAAATTGATCCAGCCTATCTAACTGTATATAAATCAGTGCTTCCGGCATCATATTGATATTGATACACGTACTCCATTACCCCGGCCCCGCGCTGATGGTCGGCCCCAGGCCCCGCGTATTCCTAACGCCGCCTCTGCTCAAAGCAGAGGCTGCTGGCAGACCCTGAGACTCGGATTTCCAGTAAACCTCTCCGAGACGAGTGATTGGAGCCCATTCCTTTTATGCGGAAGGGTACCTAGGGAGATAAATAAATTCACGCGTTTCCCTAGGCCGCGACAGAACCTCGCCACTCTCCGTCGGAAGAAAACCCCAAAGAAAAAGCTTTGCCTTGGGAATGGGGTAATCGGAAGTAAAGGCACAAATTGCTAAACTGCGCAACTATTTCCCGCATGGGGGGACCTACTGCATACCGCTAGACACACAAACACCTTTTGTTCGCATCAGGCAAATTGAAAAGGGGGTTTCTCCAGGGTTAGTAATGGGCAGAATGTCTGGTGAAGTAAATTTTCGCTGGATATCAAAGGATTCTGTCGCGAACACGGTATAGTCCTTACAACACGTTTCAACTGTTCGTTCTTTATACTACTTCAGAAAGGTTAGTTTTCACCCCACCCCCCTTGAGTTTATTTAGAATTCCCCCCCCCCATAAAAAACCCAGTACATCAAACCTTTATTATTTAGAACAACACACACAAATCACAGTTGTTTCGTTTGGGAAAGAATTCCCGCAAACAAGCGAGACAAAACAGACATGTGTTTTTAAGTTCTAGAACACCGGAGACTTGTTTCCAGTGTGTCTAAACTACAGAGGACAAGCACCTATGTTATGCCAAAGGGTTTGAATATAACTATACATTTTGCTTAAAGGTCACTTTATAAGTAACCGCGATTTTTTTTTCCCAGCAAAGTATGAAGGTGCGAAAATCGGAGCCCTCGCTGGCAGCTAAAGTCTCTCTCTCTCTCTCGCAGACACACGCATACTCTTCTTCTTCTTCTCTTCCTCTTTCTTTCTTTCTCTTTCCTATCAGCTCCATCCACCCCCACCCTTACCCCATATTCAAACGCTGTCTCTCCCCCCTCTCCATTTCTCCGCTTTCTCTCTGCTTATCCTCTTAACTACCTACCCTATATTCTTTTCTCTCGTTCTTTCTTGCGCTATAAATCTTTACGAACTAATTATAGTCTGGGTATATAGTTTGTTTGATTTCTCCCCCTTTGATTTATTGAACTTATTTATTGAATCTGAGTTCTCGGCATCTTCCTTCTACAAAAGAATGAAGCAGGTCGTGCCATGAACAGATCTTTACCGTGATAACTGCTACAGGCGTTGTGTGATATAACCGGTGCTGTCCAAAAGTGTCAGAAATATGCTCAAAATTCAGGACACTGAAGTGTGTTATGTCCTCTGGCTTAAATCCTTGAAATTTTCTTCTATGACCTTTTCGTGCATGCTGTCGTGAAGTATCACTATAGACCTGTTGTAAACTTATTTATGAAAAAGTCGGTTCTTGGCTATCTGATCAATAACTGGAGAAACCGTTGAGATTTTCTAGACAAGATCATTTCTCCATCTTGCATGAATTTATACGAATTTATGTTGCCAGGTGGAAAGCTGTGGATTTACGTAATTTGTGGACTGTATGTTTTCATACTGGATATGTAACAAATAACTAAAGTCTCTCTCTCTCTCACACACACACACACACACACACACACACACACACACACACACACACAGACGAACAAACGAACGAACGAATGAACTGTTTGTGAAGTTAAAGGATTCAAACAATTCACGATAGATACTAGATTGCAAAGAAAATGGACTATATTTTCTGGTTCTGAATCTTTGAAAGACAATAAGATAATGGTATAGTAATTTACTATTCCTGTCAAGGAAATTTTGGGGGCGAGCTTTGATTTACTAACTCTTTAAATTAAAGCCACTTTCATATTTTGTTTCTTACAACACTGGCTGGCTACCTTTATGTGTCGCTTAGTTCCCGATTGTACTTTCTGATGTTTTGAGAGTAGAGAGACAAGAGATGAAGGACTGAATAGCTGTTAGTTTCAACACACAGCTTTGTGTTTGTCTCATTGCAAATTTGTTTCTTGCCGAAGAAGGAATAATATTTTTTAGGTTTCTAAATGATTTCTTTGTCATTCTCATTTTCTCATCGGATGGTAAGGCGTAATGTGAATTGCAAAGTTTCATGTACCTAGTATTTCATAAGTACTGAGTTCCTTTCTTTCTCTAAAGGCCGTTCTTCCCCAAGCAAAGTGTTGATGCGTCAAACCTCCCAAGTGCCACAAAGTCCTGCAGTGTTGGCAAATGTCTTAGAAATTAAGTCTGGTTACAGCATTTCAACCAAAGTCCCGCGGTATTGCCAAATGTATTGCCAACTAAGTTTGGGCTTAGCATGTCGACCAAAGTTTTAGTGTTCCGAGCGTTTGCTCCAAACCCCTGGATTTCTGAGACCTTCACCTTCATACACTGACAAACGTGGTCAAACGTTACCAGATACGTGTCTCGTTCAGAAGGACGTCTGAGACTTGTCTCCAGCGAACACATCACTGCTGCTGTTGCTGCTGCGGCAGCTGCTGCTGCTGCTGCTGTATCCTCACTCATGCTGGATGGCCATAGAGATTTTCATTTTCGTCAGCATGTTGTCCAGCTCTCTGCTGGTTGAAATACAGTGTTTACATGAAGATGAATTCTGCCTGCAACAAACATTATCCTGGAAAAATATCCCGTGCTATGACCATGTTAGTGCCGTCATCTGTTGTATCACTACCGTCATCAGCATAATTGTCGTCATAATGTTATGACTTGTTTTTGTGAATGACGATGAAAGTGAATCGTCTTTTCGCGCGAAAACGACTTCCGGTTTTGCCAGCGTTCTTGTTACGACTGCTGTTTGTTTTCTTTTCTGTTAAAATAAGCATTTGTGCAGGACTGTGTTCCCTAAATTCTCATATTGTACGTTTTTGTTTGTTTTTCATAAAGTTTGTAAAACTTATTGGGTATTTATTGTGAAATTTGCCGTGTGCCTGCGTACTAGATGAGCGTGCGTGCGTGTGTGAGAGAGAGAGAGAGAAGGAAACAATTTTTTTGAAGAATAGGACTCATCGATCACTTGAGTGGCATGTGGTGTATTGGCGTGCGTGCATTCAATCAATAACTGATTCAATGTGCTCCTAATATAATTTGCATGCATACACCAGACGGCTTCCTTTCTCCTATTAATAAAACTGTACGCATCGTCGTTCGTCCTGGCCCTCAGATTCCATCTACAGGCAAAAGTGTTCCACATATTTTCGGGAAATTAGATATTTCCATTTAGCAAACACCCTAAACGGTCAAGTGGGATGTCATTTCTTTTCTAACGACTCGGCACAACACAGGCGCTAAATACGTTTTTCTATCAACGCCTATCTTCCGTTCTTGAGATACACGCTGACCAACGATGACCTGTTTGTCCTCAGAATCACACAATTAACTTGGTCTCAGCTCTCCCTTTGTAGTCTTGAAAACGTTAACACGCATCCATCTACAATCCTGATGCTACGTGATTGATTTCTTTCTGTTGAGGGTGATGTTCGTTGGCATGTCTCTCGAGAACAAAAGGTGAATATTCACCCCGTTTATAAAAAATAGTATTTTTCACTGAGCTTTAGCCAAACATTGGAGAAACTTGCAGGCAGAGGGATGTTTTATTCGGACTTCAAAAACAGGATGGTTGCGTGCACATATCGAAGAAATAGAAAGAGGGAAGCAAAGCAAATTGCGATGGACGTGTACTGGGATTGCCAGCTCTCATGCTAAAGCCCTTGATACCGAGGCATTACCGCCCGGGAACTGTCAGAAGAACGGGCTGCCCCTCAAATAGCCTGGGACCTGCCTGGGACATCACCGTCTTGCCAGCATGATGACAGAGGCCACTAGATTTACTGCAGTGTCACAGAGGAGTGACTTGCGTGTCATTGGCGTGGTCACAGCAAATGCTTGTCATCGCCATGGGTTTTAATTTTTGCTTCTGAAGTGCATTGCCTCCATGTGCTTACTGTTTTCGTTTCGCACAGAAAATCTAGCTGTTCTGCAATGTTATCTTTAAATAATTTACTTCGTTTTATTCTTTCTTTCTTGCTGTTACTTATTTTATATGTATGTCTCTGTGGGCTGTTACTTATTTTATATCTATGTCTCTGTATTCTATTACTTATTTGCCTCTGTGTGCTGTGTAAAATTTATCTGTGCGTTTGGATGATTTATTTTCCCTGATTTACAGTTTTACCTTACTTTAAATTTTTATAAATGTGCTAAAAAAATTCTTTTTAAAGATACGTTTAAAGGTTAGTGGAACAGTGACCGTCGGGGCAGTGAACTGCAAAGTGGCTCATCATGTTTAGGGCACGGCTTAGCTCAGTTTTCTCCCTTCCGCTGCCTTTTACCTTTCCTGATAACCTTCTGCTGGGAGAGCATCCAGAAGACGTCCAATCAGGCCCGTTTGAGCTACAATCTTGCGACCTTCTGCTTGAAACTTAAGTGCACCAGCTACCGAGCTAAGCCTCGGTGGGTTATTTGGAGCTCCCTTCCATTGATTAATGACGATAAAGAAAGGAGAGACTTTGAAGAAAAACGATGCAGGTCTATCAGAGATGCTTACTGCGAGAAAACATTGAAAGTCTCTATCGCCCAGTCATCTCCGACCGCGACGCGAAAGCCGAGCCAATCGTTGAAGGTTTTCGCTGGATATTATGCTGTCGTCTCTATCAGCGGGATGTTCAGCAAGTTTACTCGTCTAGCAGCGGGACACATGAAAAGCTGACACATAACAAAAAAGGCCAGATAGTAAATGTTGCATAACATCTGCAAAAAAAATGAAACACGAGGAAGAAAATAACTCATTTCGGAAGCCCGGCGGTGCCTGGTTGGATCGCAGCTGAAGATCTTGTCACGAAACAGCCCTGGCTGTCACAAACTGAACACCATCTCCCAAAAGTCACGTTTCAGTCACGTGAGAAAAGAGGTAAGATATTCCCATCACAAGCATTTTGTATTTTAAGAGTCTACAGACTTCTGAAAGCTGTTGCTGATGCCATTCCAGGTAAGGAGACGTCTCTAAAGGAGATCATTCCAGTTATTTTCCCCCTGTCTTCATATTCATCAACCTTTACGTCATTCTGCTGCTGATAGTTGCCACCATTATTGTTGCTGATACTCATCGTCATCCTCTTCGATCAGTTCATCGGCGACTTTCGTTTTCCCACCAGGTTTAAGCAATGCATTTCGTACCGTCCTCCGTTTATTTTTTGCGAATCCTAACTCAGACTCTAACCAATACCGCAACTTGTCCAGTAATCTTCGACGTAAACTTCTCAACCAAAAAAACTAAAAATTCAGAAAAAATACACGAAAGATATCCATAACAAAAGCCATAACAAAACGATGTAGACATGTAGTAAAAACAAGAATATAACTATGTTGGAATAGAAGCCATTACTTTAGCATAAAGAGGGAAAACGTATTTTAACCCCGGACTTAAAAAAAATTAAAGCTTCAGTTATACTATATAATTCAACAATTATTGAAAAGCCGCCCAGTCAGGTGGGAAAAGTCGTCACATTAAAGCGCTGAAAAGTAAAAACACCCTACAAGGATAGTACAGCTCTCTTTCGCTACATCTAGGATGCAGACGACAGTCGTTGCGTTAGTCATCGTCCACTCAGTCACTCCATGTTCTTGTCTCCCTTGTGAAAGGAGCTCTCCGTGGAGTCAAGGACGTGGGCGCCTAGCTTAGTCCTTCAGTCGCTACAAGAGGTTCTCGCTCCGTCACGGATGTTAAAGATATATCGACAGTCCATCCGCTGATTTTGTGACTTCATCGACGGTAAAGCCTCGGTGCTTATCTTAAGTGCAACAGTAGCGATTTACAGGAGGAAAGAAGAAAGGCAAAGAGTCCCCCTAGCTTAGTGGCCGAAGGAGGCAGTGAAATAAGTTGTCCAGCGTGTCTAAGACTCGGCAATTCGTTAGTAAAGTTGGTGAACCCCAAATCTTTCTTTGCCCACGTCTTTACATTCTTTATTAAATCAGATCACCATCTACACTTAGCCGCGACTGGGTCAGGGTGAAGGATTTCTCAGCTCTAGGCAGGTTTCGAAACAGTCGTCTTTTGCTTTAAAGTCAAACGCACTAACCAGCAGTGGTCAGGGTTCACCAACACGCTAGCTGCATGCTAACGCTTGGCAGCGAAACTTCTAGCATTTTATTATCCTTTCAGCTGACTGCTATAGTCCCTGGCTACGAATCCAGTAAGCTTTAATAAACTGGACATAAAAACCTCAGACAGGTTAACCGTGTAGGTTAACATCGTAAATTTTCCTGACCCCTCGGTGCTGCAAATTGTCGGCCAATAGTTCATCAACTGGGATATTACTTCTGTCGTTTGGTTTTAGAGACGATCGGGGGGGTGGGGGCTGAGCCTTGTTATAAAAATATTTTAGCAGCTTGCACAAATACACGTGTGTCGTTTTCCTTTTGCAGGAACCGAGCTTTTGTTACAGGGGATGTCCGAAGGGATAAAAGCAAAAGGTATGTAGTGGGAGGGGATGTTATCGACCCGCTTGTAGATGGGTGTTTATTCCTGGCGTGGGTTTGATGCGATTTCTCGCGCAATGTATCTCGCTGATAGGTCGTTTCACCACCGCGGACCCGTCCGGTTCTTAGGATCGATTGTTGTGGTAGAGAAACGGGAGGGAGTTTGTTATCTCCCCCGCTGTCTCCCAGCCTCGTTGTCGTTTCCTGTGAATGCGGAGACAAGGATTCCCGAGCTAAATGCCTGTCTTGTGGATGAGGATTTATGCTACTTGTGGAACAATTGTTGCTGACGAGAGCATCCTCATGATTACGAGACCTCAAGCTTTGTTGGTAAAAATAAACCTAATTGTGACGTCGGAGGCAGTGCACACAGCTGTCGGACCTATGACGTCAGTGCCCAGCTGAGCCAGCTGTGTGGGCTCTGATTTCCGCATCCTGCTTGGCTGGCGATGATCTCCGTCCATAAAACAAGCCTCAGTTAAAAAAAAAATACTTCGACTTTTCCACTACCCACGTACACTACACTGTTTCCACACTAAGAAAACATTTTGTTTTGTCTTGTTTGCCTTGCCTTGCCTCTGTTCGTTCTGCAGCTGCACTCTACTCGTTATTTTGTGCAGGAGGTTTTTAAAGCCAAGTGGTACTCACTAATATCAGTCACTTCTTCTCTTCAAAGTTCTTTCGTCTCAACCGCCCATTGACATGCATTGAGAAAAGTTGAACACAGAACTGCTTTTAATAACTTTTCTACTTTAACGATGATGGTGATGATGATAAAAGAAGAAGAGTACTTTCTCTTCTCTTCCCGACGACGATGAACTAAGGAAAGGAATTCGAAACGGAAGTGTTGAAAGAGTGGCTGTAAAGACAAGACGGAGATGCGGAAGGCTGCAAACAAGCTTTTTCAAGAGTCGAAAAAGACTGCGTGCTTGGTCGCATCTTTTGTGATCGTTGATCAAAGAGAATCGAAGAAAGGCAACGAGAAAAGAAAAGACGTAGACTGCAACCCTTTCATGTCATGCGCTGGGGGAAAAAGGGTATTTCCGGTGGAGTTTGTGTAATGCGTTACTCGTCTTCACCAGCTACAGTGAAATGTTTGAGGAACGACCCAGGTCACATCAATGGAAACCTACTGTCTTCTTCTCTTTATCATCTGCACCCACCCAACCTCCTTTACCCTTTAGCCTCAGCAACCACCCAGTACACCCTGCCCTGCGACTGGGAAAATGGTGTCAGCAGCTCTAGAGCTTCAGCCCTTTCATTTGCTGTAAATGTGCACAATTCAGTCGCCAATGATGATGATGATGATGAGGATGAGGATGATGAGGATGATGATGAGGAGGATGAGGATGATTTATACAGCACATAAAAAGGGAGACGATGATGATGAAGCATGAAAAAAAGGAAGAGAAATGGACATGATGATATGACTACATATCAGCACAGTACGATTCACAGCGTTACTCGAAGAATTCGTTCCTGAAGAAAAAAATGTTTTCAGTACAATCCAGCCACATACTCCACCATCGGTTAATTTGTCAGTAACACCGGCGTATCAAGAGGCTAAATATTGCCGACTCCGTGTGGAATTCCTTATTTTCTCTCCTCTTTATAAACATAGTTCGGCAACTTTATTGCATAATTATATTCTTCCATTCACAAGAACCGATCGAGATTTTGTCACAGTGGCTGCTCGAGAACGTGTGGCAAGACTGCCCCCGTCTCAGGAATTCCTTATAATCTTGGCATTATCTTTGAGGAAGTCTAGACCAATCATGGTCTGATATTGGGTGTTTGTGTGGTTGTGCGCTTGTCTGCGGATATATTTTGCAAAACTTACGAACCCTAATTAAGACAAGCCGCGATATATTCTGTTTCCCTTTTTATCTTTCTTCTTTCTCTAACAAGTCGTAGGATTAGTTTCATTCATGACTCTGCCCTCTGTAGTAACGTTCTCTGTCTGGGTGTAAAGCTCTCTGTCTGGGTGGCTGGTACTAATTTATTTTTCAAAATTAGCCTTTCAGCCACGTTACTTATCTCTCTGTATTGTCCGTCCAGTTCTGTCTGATTCTGCAATTCTTTCTGTCATGAGTCGTCCCTGATGGTCTAGGCAAAGAAATAATATATTTATCAAATTGCTTTCTTTCATTTTTTGTTTTGCTCCTCTACTATTTCTCCACAATCGCTTTTTTTCCTTTTAAGGTTGGTAAAACCAGTCATTAGCATCACTCATCTGGGTAATGAAGAAATCGTTAAGATGATTCTTACCAAAATGACGACTTCTTCCATGGAAATTAGTCTCCAATACGCATGTCATATGACTCATATCAGGTGAATGATGGCCTTGAAGAAAGAGAATTATTGTTCCCCCATTTCAATAAATCTCTTTTGTGGCCTCACACCCCTTCTAAACACGCCTTCATTTGCAACACACCAACATGACAAATAACAAAACACAGACTCTGCATAAACGTTACAAAACATAACAGCTACGTACATAGAAACGAAACAGAAAACATTTTCTTTTCGAAAAGGGAAGTTTGAAGAATGCATATTTTCGTAAAAAAGACAGCCTGATAAAAAGTGATATCAGTTTGTTTCCAGATCTTTTCCAACATTGATGAGAGTAGAAAGAGTTAAATTCTTTGTCAACTAATTATCATCTCCGTCATCATTGTTGTTTGCATCACCGTTGTCATCGTCAGGGCGGTCCGGTGGCGTAATGGTTAGTGCCGCTTACCAATACAGCGAAGATTGGCTGTCCTGGGATCAGATCTCGTCTCGGGCACGTGGTTCTTTTTCTGCTTGTGGCAGTTACAAGGTTGACTGCATTACCGTGATATAGCCTTAGCTGCTAGATCGACACGAAGCACTAACTGTCCTCCTCCTCCTCCTCCTCCTCCTCCTCCTCCTCCTCCTCCTCCTCCTCCTCCTCCTCCTCAACATCATCGTTAATATCATAGTCGTCATTTTTGTCATTATCATCATCGTTGCGAACCGTCGTCGTCATCGCTATCGTCATCATCTTGTTTTTCCTTGTCTTATTTTATTACTCATTTTCGTCTTCTTTTTTCCGTTCTTCCTTCTCAAGTCTTTTCTTGTATGCTATTTTGCAATTATTTCATAAAACAAGGAAATACCCACTCCAAAAAAATGCACGTGATACTTCCTTATCTTTTGTGTTCATTGATTTTTTTCCTGTCTTTCTTTCTTTCTTTCTTTCTTTCTTTCTTTCTTAATTGTTACCATTTCCTTCTTCTGCTTTTTCATCTTGAAAAAAGGAGTTGTCGTACTGCTGACTTTAACGGAAGTGACGTTAGCGCAACGACTAACTGCACGATCTCCTCCCATCTCCCATCTAACAGTAAATACCCGCCAATGGTCAATAAGCTGTTATTTTCCACACTTTCCTTCGAAACCTTTTCCCTCCTTTTTCACATTTATGGCCGCGAGCCGAGTTTATAAGATTCTTTAAGCTACTGCTCACCCCTCCATCGAGGAAGGAGTGATCCTTTTTTTCAATCTTTCTTTCTTCTGAGTAGAGAATGAATAAGTGGCAATGGTACAAACGCTGCGAATGCGTCGAACAAAAATAATTGCTAACTTCCAGCTTATTCCGGTAGAACACACTTCGCCCCACAGACTTGTCTATTCTCACTCGATGGCAGTCGGACAGAGCCTCGCAGTTGTCCAGCTCTCTCTCTCTCTCGCGTTTCTTTAATTCTTTAGTTGCAGTCGGTTCCATTTCCAGCGCGATGCCTCACGTTTGGTGCAGTTCCTTTCACTCGTGCTCAGCTAAATCTCACACTTTGTTTCACACTTGCAGCCCCGTCCTACTTCACTTGAACTCCCTCTACAGGAGAGATCATATACTTCTAGCACTTCCTTAGACCTGTGGTCTTGATGGCATTGCTTTTACCATGTTCGAATATTCCTGTTTAATCTTTTTTTTAGGTTTGACTTACAGATGAACGGGGGAGAATTTCCATCATTTAACTGACTTATTATCATCTTCTCGAAAAGTTGTGTATAGATATATTTCAAATCATAACTTTTTGCGTGAGAGAGGGGATGAAAATCTTCCACAAGTCTAGACTAAAAGAGAACACCCGTCCACAGCCAAAGAACCCTTAAGTAATTAAATCCCTTGTGTACAAGCTTTTAGAGAGCAATTATTTAAAGTAGACGGCTTCAGTGGCCAGAGAAAGTCTATCGAGAACAGCAGCGTTTGATGACGCGTTGTGGTGGTGTTCAGAGCCGAAGGACCCATCGCGACGGTTGCGTCTGACGGCTGCGCAGAAAAAAAACATCCGAGGTCGTTTTACACCTGGTAGGACGGTGTGAGAAAGTCTTTCTACTATTCTCTGTCACCTGTAAGGTGTTGTTAGAGCTACTTACTGGTATTCCTCCCTGTTCGCGCTGAATAATTGATGGCTGGTTGCAATATGCTGGTTGTTTGTCCATTTGCATCCCTGGTTGTATGTCACGAGTGTGAATGCATGAAGTTTAAGTAAGAGTAACAAGAACTTCACAAGACACTTCTCGACACGTCGTCAATGGGAAAGAAATTCTTTATCTTAGAGGAGTTGGTCTACGAGTCTTCTGCTTTCTTTCAACCCCAAGGGACTTCTCTTCGAGACTGAGACTTGACCTAAGAGGACAAAAACTCGAGATAAAGTTAGGACGCTTGAGTCAGAGAACCTTAAGGCAAGGGGCCAGTCAACAAATTGTAGGGACTGGCGATGTCAAACTCAAAGGACTACACAACTAGGACTTTGGCTACCTGTGAGAGGTAGAAGTTTGACGCCAAGGCCGGCAGGAGAAGTCGTCGTTGTTCTCATGGGGAAATGGAACTTCAGGGTATTTGCCCGCGCTCCAAAGCACCACAGTCAGAAGGATTATGTCACATCAGGGTGGTGTTCTTTTGGTGACTATACGTGGCATTGTTTATCCCGGCGCGTACCATTGTGTTCTGTATAACAGTGTAGTAGGATGAACAAACAGTCGTCGAAGAAGTCACGTGTCGACGGGGGGCAGATGGGGGAAGGTGATGACGGGCAGTCGGACGGAGACACTTCGACTGGAGAGTCACCGGCGTGTCACGATTGTCAGCTGGAGACCTCCTGTTACCTCATCACAAGCGTAGACTCGCCACGTGCAGAGACTGAGACCTTGTGGAAAACTCGCAGTACAACTGCTAGAGCTAAGCTCATGTGCGTACGTATGTACGTGACAGTGAATGGTGGTTGTAGGGGATGTTCATGGCACTGTAACACTTGGAAGTTCGGAGAGCGCGGATGGTACTAACCCCTTTCAGATGAGCCACATTGTTGTGTGTATTTGCATAGCTTGTTGATTAAATCCTTTTCTTGTTGTACTTTACTTTACACGTCGTAAAGTCCTTTGTTCAAGGAAGAGCAGGTGTGTTAGAGAGTTTGAGGGAGGCTGTCGAGAGCCGCATGTCGAGTGACTGAACGGTGTAAATAACGTTCCCCTGCACTATTATGTTAGTGAGGGTGGTCAGAGTTATTCCGTAAGTGTCATCTCTTGCTCAGCTCCCCGAGAATAACAAAAATTCGTGGAACACATTTTAATACATTCCTATCAATCCATCCAGTTATTTTTCAGTTTCAATACATTATGTGTGTCTGTATGCGTGCGCATCTTTGTCTGCAAGCGTGTCTGTGAACAAGAGGGATTAATGGCTAGACAAAAACCTTCCTGCCAAGTGAATTTCTATTTGGACAAGGAGATATGCAAAAAGTAGCACTTTGAAAATAAGTGATAAGTATTGTTAATTGACAGGTCATGGTCACATCAATAAGAGGGCTTGAGTGTGACTGATGATGCCGCCTGATCACAGCTTCTGTTATAATCTTCTTGACAGGAATATACGGTATGGAAGACTGTATTCTTGGTTTCTGTGAAAGTGTACTCTATGCTTTAAGCTTAAGTGTATCTGTGGGTTTGCGCTATGTTAAAGCACATTGAGTATGAGACAAACACACTGTTCAAGTAACCCCTATTTTGGCTTCTTCAGCAAAAGTATTAAGGAAAAGAAGAAGAAAGAAGAGAGGAAGAAAAATATTTATACAGCGCCTTTTTCGCCATCAAAGACGGGATGAAGGCGACTTACACATAGGCACATACATGACGGCGCACGAATAGACATGGCGGTATACATTAAGTGCGTCTTACAAATTATTTACTATTGTCCAATAACTCTTTCCCTCCCTCACTCTCTCTCTCACACACACACACACACACACACACACACACACACACACACACACACACACACACACAGAGAGAGAGAGAGAGGGCGGAGGAAACTGGAGTACCCGGAGAAAACCACCGACGATCGGTCCTATAAACAGGTGTCACATCTAGAGAGAGGCAGAGCGGAAATCCGAACCCACGACACCGGATTCTCTCTACCGTGGCAACAAGTATCCACTGCGCCACCGAGCGTAGCCCTTGATTGCTTTTCTTGTTCATTCTCTTCCTGTGAAAAGGCAGACTGAATATTTTACGTTAAAATGAACAGCAAAGTGTTTTTGAACGGAGGATGTGTGTGCAAATTTGGACAAATTTGGTCACGTGATATGCTCATCCTTCACACGCTTTGACGGCTTGCACGAGGCCGTGAGCATATCACGCGAGGACAAAAAAGCGAAAAAAGCAGACGACATTAATTTTAGTTTCATAATGACGATGATTTCTGCCTCCTGGAACTAACTTAACAAGTCAACCTTTTTTTCTAATTATGATACCGTGTTCAGGAAATAAACGTTTCAATAACATTTTTAGCCACAATTATTACGTTTTATCCCTGCTACATTGTCTGCTAAAATATCTCTTAACACGGAAACATTTCTCATGGAACACATTTTACATTAAAGTTTGTTTTTTGTTTTTATTTTGTTGTTGGTTTTTTTCGTGTTTTTGTTGTTGTTTTGTTAATATGCTTTGTTAAGTCGGGTCTTCTTTAAATTTTTTCGTTAACCTTTTTTTGCTATGCCAAGTTTAGACTTAGAGGTCACAGGATTCTCGAAAAGCCCTCCGTATTTCAGCATCCTCATAAATTAGTCATTCATTAACTTGATTGCCTCTGTGAAGCCCGTGAGAAATCTTTTTGAATGCCTTGATAGCCTTCTGCTGTGCAGATTTCCTTAGCTGAGTCCATTCGTGATAACTTACTGACCTCCAGTAACACGTCGCCAGAATGACCTGCTTTTTTCGGGGAGGGAGGGGTAATCAACTGTGCACTTTCATAAACTCATTTCTTTCTATACCCTTCGCTGTGCGCTTAAAGCAGCTTTCTGCTTTACCAAAAGTCATTAACAAAGCGTTTCCGTGGCGTCCTTATTGGCATCCAGCAATATGCCAAGGCAGGGATTTCAATTCATCTAGATTCGCTGATTGCCCACTTGCATAAAGCTCTTTCGGGCTCCAATAAGACCCTAAGTCTGAGCTTCAAGCTGGGGTTGTCAAAGGAGATTTTTGCTGCATCTAAAATTGAGGCTTAGGAAGTTTTTTCTTTCAAAACACAAATACAATTTGCTTGCAGAAAGTTTCCTAAGCCCGCGCATTGAAAAATACCCAACTCACTACTCTTGGTCTAGTAGAGTGTAAAACAGCTTTTTTCCTAATGACTAAGTAACGCTCTGTACAAGATACTAATTCTCCAAATCTGAATAAATACCCCCGAGATACATGCCTACAAAATCATCGACGTGCACAGAAACGATCAAAATACTACACTGATTATAATACATTTTATAGTACATTTTATATCAAAATAGTACACGCCTCATTAACATATTATCCCAGCTACAGGCTAAGACCCTGACTAATTCAAGATATCCATATACAATCCTGTTATCTGGTTTGTTGATCTCTGTGCATGCTAATGTTTGTAAGTTTGTATTTCGAGAACTTAAGCTGTGCTCACCCAGCTTTGAGAAAATAGCATCTTGCACTGACTTGTACCCAATCATTAGAAAAAAAAAAGTTGCACCCCACTATTCCTTTAAAGGTTCTGGTGTACCTCACTAGATTATGGATATATCGCTAACGCAAAGTTGTCCACTGTGATGCTATTTTTTACATTCTTCTAAAATCCTTAACCTTATTTTTAATTCACATCTTTTTTTTACTCAGATAGATGCATGTTTTATGATTTAGGCAGAAAGTAAATAGACAGACAGACAAATCACTACATTTCTCAACGATGAAAATAAACTACCCGGGAAAATCAAAAAAGAGACATACAAATTTTTTAGGCCGTGTAACTTTACACGAGCAATTTGAGAGATGAAATTGAAAGCTAACTTGGGTTGATAAATAACCTTTCCACTTCTATTCATCTTCTGAAAAATAGGCAGTGGAGAGGGAAATGAAGGAAAAATTACAACAAAAACCTTAATAGAGCGAAATCAATTCATTCACCTTCGGTTTTAAGTTTTATTATTTATAGCATTTCTTTGGCCAAAAGTGTAGAGCTATCATACTTTGAATAATTCATTAGATTTCCTGAGGGAAATCACATACGAAAGTGCTAATTAATTCCGTTTCAGTGCCCATATCAGTTTTATATTCTTGAGTTTCGTCTCCCATTGAGCACTTTCTGATGTTGGCGTCCAAGTCGATGGTGGTGCGAAGGAGGGTTTCCCCGAAGTGAAACGAGTTTCACGAGACTGCAGCATTCTACAAAGTGCCGCCGTTCTTTGTTCCCAAGCAAACAGGTCGATTCCTGCGCCAGTTTACCTTTGACTTCTGACCTCACAGCATTTACACAATTGGCCAGTGCAGTGACTATAAGCAGCCCTGGCGGATTGGTCACCATCGTTCTTAAAGCTTGACAGGCCTATTTCTGTTATCCTCGCCATCAAAGAAAGACGATAAGAGGATTTTTTAAAAAAAAAGGAAGGAAGAAAGAAAGGGACAAAATTAGTAAAGGCACGACATTTGATATTTTTTCCTCTTATTTTTCTTTGGTTAAGTCTCCTTGGTTCACTTGGTTCTACTTACAAGCACGACCCCTTCCTTCAAGTATTATTAAGTCACTTTTGTTAACATTTGCTCCTTTTGAATCGCTTTTCTCCTGGTCATCCCACTTCCCCTGAATTGCAAGTGTTCTCGTTCATTTTTGTTTATTCATTTATCTTTCTTTTTGTGCAAGATATATTTTGTGGCTCATTTCCGTTCAACGCGAACGAAAAGTCGAAGCACTCGGTATCATCATGCAAAATGCAGAACCTAAGAAGGTTTGCTTTCGTGCCAACCCAACGTAAACGCTGCTTAATCTGAACACCGGCAGCGAAAAAACGGCTTTTTTCATGTTCCTGTTACCAATAAAGAAAGACAGCAGTCAAAGCATGGCGAGGTAGAGTCTCTCTTCTGAGGTCATGAAAAACTCTCCCCTGTCATCCTTAATGCACACCTAACGTCTGTGATGTCATCACGATTAGTGAAGTCGACATTACCGTGATGACGTCACCTCTACCATTGACCGCCTCGCTACTGACGTCATAAAAATGGCTGCAGTGACTTGCACCGACGTGTGTATTCTGTTCTTGCTGCACTTAACACACGCTCTAGTCACGCCATCCATTTCAAGGAAGCGTTAGGAAAAAAATCGCATTCTAGATAGAAAAGCAACAGCTAGAACTAGTTTCACGTGCTTGCCATCACCTCGACATAGTCTCCAGCCTGGAACATTATCTTTCCTCTCTCCATGTTGCACCATTGTGTTGATGATTAGAGCATAAAGTGAACTCTCCGAAGAGAAATTATTTGCTACCATCACGTTTATAAATTTATGAATATTCTTTCCGTCTTTGTTGTCGTTAGTCTGATTGTTGTTGTTGTTGTTGTTCAATGTGATGTGTTGTCAAAACTTTTTGCCTTTCGTGAAATATAAGGAGCACGTGCTCACCATTACCATTTGAACATAACATCATTCAACATAGAACTCTTCAACGCTTCCGGTCCTTGACTATATTATAAGTAGATTATAAGATTATCAGTACAAAAGCTTTTCGTCTGCTGATCTTTAACTGTTAAATTATAACTATAAATTATAATCTGAAAGCTGAAATTTCTTCATAGAGATATGCTTGCCTGACTTGTTATTTCTGTGAGCAGTAGTGTTTTATTACCCTGAACTTCAATCACGAAAGACCGTGGACGCTGTCACAAGCTCTGGAAACGAGAAAAGAAAATGAGATGCCAGCGTCTGTAAACTGGTTCTGAAATTCTAGATTTTAAAATAGTTCTTGTGATAATGGTGCTCTTTATGCTCTGCTGTCTTAAGAAACAAGAATTCTGCAGAATCCTTTCTAGTACACTCCTTTTTTGCGAGCGTGTAAAATACTTCCCTCCTTTCATCTCAAAAAGATTTAGATCGCAAAAATACCAACACATATTGCGATGTTATTATTATTGGCACGTCCCTGTCAGTTAATAATGCCCGTTCCTAAAAGAAGTGAAGAAGAATATTAGTTTTTTCCTCGCTGCACTAAAGAAAAATCAGAGCATCATTAGTGTCCAAGACGGATGATGTATGTGCGGTGTATTTGTGGATGACAATAAATCTCACTCTTCTCTGTGTAATTTTTTTTATTCATTCATAAAAGTTATCTTTAATGTGTCGCGGCTATTCATTTCTTTATTTGGAAAAGAAAACATTGAGAAAATCATGTGTAGCGTTCTCTACTACTTACGAGCCCAAAGTTCACCCCACATGAGATTCGCAAACGGCAGGTAAGGGACGTTCGCTGTCTCTCTGAGTTGATCATAAATGAAAACTAAGGCTAGTTCTCTGTTAGAACATAAATTCTTTCGATTGCTCTCTCTTTCACTCTCTCTCTCTCTCTCTCACACACACACACACACACACACACACACACACACGTGGGCACGCATGCATACGTACTTACAAATAAACTAATGAAAGCATAAGTTTCTTTAAAATATTAAATAATAAAGAAACAACGGTTTTGTTATAGGCTTTGTTTCCCCACACGGGTGATCACCAGTTTGTATCTGTGTGTGTGTGTGTGTGTGTGTGTGTGTGTGTGTGTGTGTGTGTGTGTGTGTGTGTGTGTGTGTGTGAGAGAGAGAGAGAGAGAGAACATTGTTTCAAATGTGGTGGCAGAAGAGAAAGCGAACAGAAAGTCAACAATAGTTTTATACTGTGAAGGTTGCCTCCCCAGTCTACCGAAGGAAAATATAAAAAAAACAGCAACCCCCGTCTTAGAAGAAAGCGCGACATTGTCAAGTGACAGGTCCGCGAGCTGTAAGTCCAGTTCTTCGTCAGCGATACAAGCAACGGGCTTCATTTGTCCTCACCGTCTAGAGACCACATCACACAGACCACAGCTGATTTTAGTTATCCACTGGCTCTGTTTTTCGGGGCTACATGCGTTTCACAGGTCCTGAGTTGTCCTCTGCCAATATAGCAGGACGTATAAAAGATAAAATGTCTTCACGTAACTTCAGCGTTCTTCATCCTATATTTGTTACAAGTAAAAACAATTTGCTGATTTCTGCGATTTTCATGACTTCTAAGACAAAGAAAACTTTAAAGTGACTTGTGGTTTTATAATAATAAAGATACTTAGCACTGTACCCAAGCAAAATCCTAGTTAACTACGTATTTGGGCTTAATGCTACTTTTCAGTGGCAGACCATATAATTATGTTTATACATATCTATCTTGATGAAATGAAATTGGAAACCTCCTATCCACAATCCATCATGCATGCACGTGCGCGCACGTACACACACACACACACACACAGATACAGACGCAATTCTTCCTCTCAGAAATGTACATACAGAGATACACAAGCTTAACTTCCCCCTCCCCATCTCTCTAACGTGCATGCAAACAGACAGACAGACACATAATGAGTACACGAAATACAACCATCTTCAATGGAAACGTTCAACACAACAGGAGAGAATGAAATACAGGGGCTTATTAATGTAATGTAAGCCTTCGATGCTTTTTGGAAATTGTGATAGACATTCCTGTGATCCCCGTGAGACGATTGTGAATTCCACCGTTGAAGATCGACATTTTAAAATTCAGGTTTGTCTTTGACATGCACAGAAAACAGTGTGGAAGAGGGAGAACTATGTCAGAATATCAGAGATATAAGTGGAATACATTTTTTGAGAGAAATGAAAAACTGTATTAGACCAGCAACATTTGTATTTAAGTGCCTTTGCGGACATCCAGCTCAAGGTCTTTGTGTCTCAGACATGTCTCACACGGATGAAACTTTGCAGTCGACCACATGGTCAGCTCAGCATAGAAAGTCTCCTCATGAACGACTTTGTTTAAGTCTGCACTTAAGTAAGCTGCATAATTAATATGAATTTCCACAAAATCTCTACTAATTATCGTATGAGTATGATCACAGTGGGGTGTAAGATCTATAGCATTACGACTTATTACTGTTTTTATCATCATATAGTCAACAGTTGAAGCAGTGTATGATTATAATTGTATTACAGTATCGCTTAGGCTAGCATCATTGAGAACACTAAATATGGAACTTAAATAATTTGTTAACGTACATAGTATAGTGTAAAGCGTGGGGAGCCAGCTGTATTAAAGCATACTTTATTAATAATAATACACTATTGATTGTGCTCAATTTACTACTCAAAATAGCTCACTTACAAAGCCTTACAATCAATTTTTTGTCTTAAATGATAAAAAATTTCTCGCCAAAATTTATGACAGGGACCAGATGTTTGCTCGACAAGAAGCCATGTTTATCTACGGTCGACTTACGTGGTACGTCGTGACGCCGTTGGGGGGGGGGGTACTATCGATTAATTTCAAAAGTCTCTGAAGTCTCTCCGAGAAAAGTTAAGGCATCCAGCGAGCACGTAAGGGACATAAGCGAGTCTTGACAGGACAAGGGCGATCACTAAGCCATGTCTTGCTCCGATCGTTAGATAAAGTCTAATGGAACAAATCCTCGCTGCATGAGCTGAATCGGCGTAAAGAAGAAATTTATGACAAAAACATTAATGTGACTTCATGTCTCTGTTTTTTATCTCATTCCTGACACAACAAATTTATATGCAGCTATTTCTTTGTTTCCTCTTCTTTCTGCCTCCCCCCTTCCAAAAAAAAACTATTGTCATTTGACGCCCGATTTTTTTATTTCCTCTGAGAAAAATGTTAATGTGACTTGAGATCTGTGTTTTTAATCTTTTTTCTTACCCACCATGCATGTGTCCGAAGGTCTGCGTTTCACACATTGTTTCTAAGCCCATCCACCCTCTTCATATAATTTTAATGTCACGAGGTCTGTTATTGTCGTCTTATTTCTGATTTTTTTTAAATGTGACTTCATGTTTGTCTCACGTGAGATAAGACACGTCAAATAGGCAGGAATTTTGAAAATGTGTGGGTTGTTGTGGTCGGGTAAATTGCTATGACTATGGTGATCGCACTTGTGGTCGTGGGCATGCTTAACATTTACGTGAGTTAAGATAACAAGACGTGACGTGAACGTTTGGTGTGTAGACACATAAAGTAATAACTACGTCTGTCCAGGTGGCGACCTCTGTCGACCTGACGTTCGTTGTCCACTTGCATCATACCTCGACGCCGGCTTACACCTGAGAAAGAAAACAGAGAAAGAAACGATAATCTTTCAACTGGACGAATTCAATGACAAGAAAAAATTGTCAGTTAAATCTTACCAGTAGTTAACAATAACAGTTGTTACTTCGAACGGCGTAAACAACAAAAGAAAAGTGTTGGGGAAAGTTCGAGTAATATGTGAAAAATAGAATCAAGGTTCTTGTCATCAAGAGCAACCGATGGAGATAAAGTTAACGACATGCCACGTTGGGTCCCGGATGTGACGTAGTTGTTTAATTCTCACTCATTCCTAGACACAGCCCGGTTGAATGATTGCTACCCGCATGGGAGGAAACAGTTTGTTCGCTACAAGCAGATCATCATTTCGCTTGGCCAGAAGTGACATTCTGAAAGGTCTTTATCGTCAGCAGCACAATGGTGCAGTTCTGTTTCCTCGCGTGAGCATGTGTCACGTGAGAAGGTAATGGCCACCGTGACAGGGCCTCGCGAACAGCTCTAAGACTTGAGAAGTTCGCTGACATTCAAAATGGCGGTGGCGAGACTGAAAATTCCACCTTGGCCGTTTAGTCACTGTCTCGTTGAGTTTCTACTTCAACCTCACCATTTGCTGTAGTTTGTTACGTGATTTTCCCGCGCTTACACGTATCCGATATTTTATTTGATGGCTGGCTCAGGTCCTGCAGCTGATATGTGCCAGCTGAAGTTCAAGAATTTTTTTTTTAACTCCCCTCATTTTTGAATCTTTGAGTCATGTGCAGCATTGTTTTACTCTTGCTAGTTTTAATTTCTTACAAAAAAGATCAGATGATATATATCTACATATATATATAGAGAGAGAGAGAAAGAGCGAGAGAGAGCTACAAATTGTAATGCTTTTGATTCAGAAATGTGTAGTTTCTTCCTGGTTTTAAAGCCTTTTGCTCTTCTAATTTCTTTTTGTTGTTTTCTACTTCCTTTGACAAAAGAAATTTCCTCGCTGCACGGTAAACTCTGAATATCCACTTTGAGTTAGCAGACTTCAAAAAATCTAACTTATTACAAACGCTCCCGTGAATAAACAACCAGCTTTGCTGGTGCGAAACAGCGAATGCCCCAAAATGAAATGTGACAGACGCAAACTCAGCCTTGATTAACAAAGCAGCCATAATTCATAACGCACTTTGAACGCTTCACGTCATACCGTTGTCCCGGAAGAGCCTTCGCACTTGTAATTCCCCGCAGACCTCTGTTCCTGTTCTGTGAAGTTGACAAGCGCTTCAGATGACTCCAGACACAGAAGCCACTCGTGCGGTGCTTTCATTACTTCTAGCAGAGACTTGATTGGGCGTGCATAAACATCTGCCTCGTGCAATTCCTCCCGCAGTGGGAGGGAGGGCAGCCGAGCTTCGCTAAAGGAAAGTGTTCTGGCGTTTCACGTGGCTGGATGAGAGACCGCGGCGTGGAAGGATTTCGTTAGGAAGGTAGACAGCAGCGGCACAGATCGAAGAGTAAAAAGGGAAAAGTGTGGAAAGGGGAAAGGGAAACAGAAAGCGGGACATTGCTGCTGCCTTCTGATGTCGTTACGGCAATAGTGGTACTGTTAAAAAGGTTGTGAGTGTTCCAGAAAATGTTCCAGCTTTTCCTCGCCACGAGATCTCTTTTTAGCGGCTCGTCCTCCTCGTAGCTGCTTGAAACCTTCTGCTGGTCAATGTAGTAGACAGCGCTATCTAAGGCCAGTGCTCATGCAAGGGACCTCGATAAACCTAAAAAGGTTTACACAGAGGCTGGAAGGGTCATGCTGGTCATGTGACTTTGCAAATTCCACTGTTGGCGTAAGGTACCAGGCACTTCCGCTGTTGGTTGCCCATGCGCAGATCTGCCCCAAATCGGTCAAATTTTGGATGTAAAGTGTACCGTGTTTTCTATAAAAGGTCTGTTTAAAAGCAAAGGTATTTTAGCTCATGCACCGTACCCGTCAGATGATCTTCTTGACCTGTCAGACACCTATCAACCTTCTTAAATCTTAGCCCCTGAATCGTACCAGATAGCTTTTTCATTGCGTTTTTTAAAGAAGAAAGAAAGAAAGAAAGAAAGAAAGAAAGAAAGAAAGAAAGAAAGAAAGAAAGAAAGAAAGAAAAAGTTGTAAAAGTTTTTCCAATTGGATGAGTCCATTCCCTCTCTTTAAAAGACCGACAGAACAGCTAGGCATGAAGGAAATTCAGTTTCTTACACTTCTCGCGGAGAGTAGCTCTGCCAGACGTATCCAACAATTTAAACCATTTCCCGAAAGCTACTTCCCCCTCCCAAACATCGCCTCTCAGCTTTCGCATTTATCTCCCTTTATAACGTCATTGCTGGCCTGACGCGACACCAAGTGGCGAGCAGAAGAACGACCTTTAGCAGGAAGCGTCAGTACAAACTCTCGACTCGCGCTGAATCACGGATGGAATTTTCCTGTTTCACGTCCTGTACGATGACTGAAGAAGACGCTGGTCTAAAGATGTCTGATGGTGAAGACACGACAGACTTACGGCCCTTGACTGAGATCGCAAGATGGCGCAAGCACCAGTATCAGTGACGATAAAGTGATGAAGATGAGCGAGGAACTGATCCAAGCTCCACATCGATGCAAGATTTGGTAAAATATAAAGAAAGTATCTGGAAAGTAAGAAAGTAATAGGGTAACTACTCTGAGTGAGTGAGTGAGTGAGTGAGTGAGTGAGTGAGTGAGTGAGTGAGTGAGTGAGTGAGTGAGTGAGAAGAAAAATCAAGAATTAAAATAATTAGATGAAGGTCGATTGCACTAGGGCTTGCAGAAGACGAAGACGTGTTGTACACAAAGGCTGCTGTTTGGAGAAAAAAATATGTCTGATTCTGATATACCCACCTCTTAAAGATACCGATTGCTCGGAAAAGCTCACACGGCGTTACAGTGCATGGCAGAGTTTACATGTCTGTGGGTGGGTTTTGAGTAATGAGCTGTATTCATTGCCAACGACATCAACGCTGATTCTGCGAACACTGTTTTTGTACCCCTGTAGCTGAAGCGGCAGAGTTCCTGGTAATGACAACAGAACGCACTACACCATCTGGGAGAAGAGGAAAAAAAACTGTAGGTGCCTTTCCCAAGTTCGGTCTCAACAAACAGAAAAAGAGCATCTCGCTGTTTCGGAGATTAAGCGCAGCAACATGAAGTTTTCTCCGCCGGAGCTTTTCAAACTCTGTACCAGAGGTCCGGGGTGTACTATCGGGCCATGTCAAGCGGTCTCGACAAAGGTACGGCTGAGCAGACGCAGTCATCTGTCAGGTTAGCAGCGCCGAGGGGCCAATAATGAGAAGGTTTTTCCCCAAAAAGGAACTCCCCCAGACACCACTCTAACACGGTGAGTCAGCGCGGATAACGCTGTGCAGACTGTTGACGTACCGAAGTAACAGCCAGCCATCCTTACATGGCAGAAGTAAAAACTAATACCAGCAGCCCCCCCCCCCCCACACACACACACACACCCTTATCTCTTCTTTCCTCTCCTTTAATTTTTTCTCTGTTTCTTTTTCTCTCTTTTCTCCTTCCACTTATCCTTCTTTCTTTTTCTCATCCATCTCTCCCTTCTAACTCTTTTCCATCTCTTTTTTTTTCCTTTATTGTTTCCATGCCACATTGTCAAGATATAATACCAATTTTTTCTTCGTCTATTTATCTTTTATCCTCATTGATTCATTCATTTCTTTCTTTTTCCCTTTCATTCATTAATTATTTTGTTCCTTTGTTCTTCCTTTCTCGCATCTTTGATTAAAGAGCAGATGTCATCTTTTATCTTATGCTCAAGAAATATTACAGCCGCAAAAATAATTTTAAGCTCTTGCAAGAATGAGTCATAGTTCGCAATCTGAAGATGAGAAGCCTTAAACGCTTAGTGATGCTTGATCAACAGATGACTCCGCGGTGTCTGGGAGTGGAGACAGACAGACAGACAGACAGACAGACAGACAGACAGACAGACAGACAGACAGACAGACAGACAAACTGTTGGCCGCGACAGTAGACTTTTTCCCTCCGTCCTTCTGTAAAACGTGGAAGCTATCTTTTTCCCTCATGAAAGAAAGAAAGAAAGAAAGAAAGATTTTTGTGTCTTCTTTTGCCAGCCACTGATTGAACTGTATGAACCCTACCGAATTTCGAGCGATCCGGTTTAGCGGTGTTGATGTAAAGCCTTCCTGGTTATTTTTCTTTTCAGTAAGAATTGATGTAAATCGATGACTTTCTATGTCAATTTTTCTCTGGTGCTACCTAATGGAAACATTTTATGAGCACCAGAGCCGTGTTTTTGTTTTTAAGGCAGGCCTCTTAAATCGCTTCTTTGAACGGAAAATGTTTTTGTCTGAGTCTCCACACAGGAACTGTGCAGCCGGATCAAAGATCCAGTTTATGATGAAGATGCAGGAAAAGCCAATGGGTGACAAAGTCATGTCTTTATCAAGTGGTCGGGGGTAATCGTTTTAGGGGAAACGGCCTAAACAACGGACAATGTTCTTGGCTATGCCATTTCTCAAGAAAGGAAATGCAACAGTGCTAGAATTGTAAAACTGTCAGCCTAATTATCTACCCAAGTAAAGTGATGCACAGTGCTGTGGAATTGCTAGCAGAAATGCAGGTTCTTTAGAACAGGTAGAAGGACAGTTAAATAGATCCTCACCCGTCGGGTCCTAAAATAGCACCTACAATATCAGCATCCATCAACGGTCCTCTCTCTGGTTTAATATTTAACATCTTAGAAAGCAGCAAATAAACACAAAGTCTATGATCATCACACTTTCGTTTTTTATTTCTTTTAACCAATAAGCAGTTCGCACTTTGCTGAT
The DNA here is from genome assembly GCA_004794655.1 of Marisa cornuarietis. Lineage (NCBI taxonomy): Eukaryota > Metazoa > Mollusca > Gastropoda > Architaenioglossa > Ampullariidae > Marisa > Marisa cornuarietis. The sequence continues at coordinate 383,536 of SMMW01000568.1, read as the reverse complement.
GACAGTGACTGCAATGGGCAGTTATCGTTTCGCTGACGGCAGTGACCAAGGCAACAACAACCAACAGTAGAACATCCTGTCTGAAGATGTTAGCTGCACGGCAGAAATCGGCATGAAGATTGCAATACCGGCAGCCGGAACAAGATCTGGCACGACAACACCAATGATAGCTAACCAGCAATGATGCCACGAGTTTCTCACAGTCTACTTCATTATTTACAGGCTCGAGACATGGACTCTGTTGGCTCGGATACACGACTCCAGGACATTCAAAACCTAAACTTGCACCAAATTTCTGGAACGCAAAATCGATGACTATGCATGGAATACACTCGCCTCCCTGGTGGGCCTTCAAGAACCTGGCAACAGAAAAGCGGTGCAAGTTTGTCAGGTTTGGGTACATACCTCAGTGAACGGTCGTTCTTCGGGGCACCCTTATTAAGAGAGGTCGTCACCAAGGTCCACAGAGGAAGAACTGGCTGGACAACATAAAGCAGTGGACAGACTACATAATGCCGGACCTGCAGGCTACGAGTTCAGCTAAAGGCCTCTGTGACGAGCATCGTCAGCTACTGCATCCACCCGGGTGGCTCGGTGGCGCAGTGGTTGACAACTGTCATCAAACTAAGGGCTAGCTGTCTTTAATTCAGTTCTTTATTTTTGGGCACACTTTTCTTTCTCGGCGTGTGGCATCTGTTTACATGGCTGGCTGCTTTGCCGTGATATAACCTTAGCTGCTGGCAGTGGTAAAAACACCAATTCCTCCCTCCCCAGTTACATCCACCCAGCCCACCTTCCGACACCTTCTACCCCGACAACCGGTCAACCAACTTACGTCAAAGAGTTGTTCGACTAGGCAAGTGCTCTAAACATAGCACAAGCACAAATACTTTCACAAAAACAGATCAGAGTTCACTGCAAATGTTCTCAATCTGGCACAAATGCTGAATCAAACCACTTCTAGACGGTCAGCCCATATAGTTGATCGACCCAAGACCTGTCGATCAAAGATGGGTTGAAATACAAGAACAGGAGATAGCCTTGGGTTTTTTTTTAAATCAGAACCACTGTTGTGTTTGTATTGCACAAATTTTGTTATGGCCTCTGTTTATCTTAAAGTCACTCCTCAGAGGGCATTGATTCTTTTTTTCGATCGGGAATGCCTGCATGTCCGTCCAATCTGTGTGCTTTGAGACTAAAGCAGGTGACAAGCTGGCCAGGAAATGAAAACAGCGTGGATTCGCAGCTCGCCTTGTGATAACATTGTGCTGTGTACACACACAGGGCTGTAGGCCTCCTGACATGAAAGTCTGCAGAACCTGCCAGCAGAGGCGAAGTCAGTAATGATAACTTCACTCGAGACAGAGCACGAGCGGGCTACCCTTTCAGTGTATTTAGCTGTCCTGTTTGATTTTATGCCGAGAACGATGAGGCAGCGGTCAAAGACCAAACGACTCAGAAGGATGTATGTTGACCTTTAAGGCATTGTGGAGCACAATGAGAGCTGGACGAAGGAGACCTTAGTGTAAAACATGAATATTATCTTTGATATTTGTGCTCCAGAAATCAGTATAAAAAAAAACGATGGAAAGGTGGTAAATGAATGTGTGCTGTGTGACCAGTAATAATGAGACATGTGCTCGAGATGGACAGAAGAGGACAGCGGAGGCGGGGGAAGAAATCTGTGCTGTATGAATGGAAGCCTTTGCTAATATATGAGAACTGTGAAGCCCATGTTTGTATTCGAGAGAAAAGGGGAAATATATGAATAGTTGCTGTGTGAATAAGAGCTATAAATATTATGATACAATGTGTGTGTGTGTGTGTGTGTGTGTGTGTGTGTGTGTGTGTGTGTGTGTGTGTGTGTGTGTGTGTGTGTGTGTGTGTGTGTGTGTGTGTGTGTGTGTGCGAAGGAGAGTGAGGGCGATGTGGAGCTGACTCTGTGCTGTGTGAATGAAGGAATGAAGGCCTGTCCTAACTGTCCTAAAGGTTTATATCATAGGCAATTCCGGCTTGGAGCCAAGACAGCGATGTGACATGATTTATCCCCCAGCTGCTTTCCATAGACAGCGGTTTCAGACCCGCGGCAGCAGCTGAGTAGTTTTGCATGGTTATAAATGACAAAAACACAATAGCAGCAGTTTCGGGAGTGCTCAAACTGATGAACACGAACCCAGTATTTACCCCTCAAAAACAATTTTTGTAAAGCTACACGGCTTGTAATGTTGTATAGTAGTCATTCGAGTAGTGAAATATGACGGTTTTTTTCTGCAATCGACAGCCGTGAAGTCATCCTTAAGGATGTTTGCTCTCTTCTAGATGAACGATGAGGTCTAGAACCAAGATAACCTACGGTTTGATCAACAACTGCTCAAGAATATTTTTCAATGCATTTTCTTTCCTTACCATTCCTTTTGATTTCTTTTGTTTCTTAAACTTTTTCTTTCTAACGTATTTTATAACGGATAATTGTATTTTTTCGATGTATCATTTCAGCACGTCGGAAAAAATAAAGTAAAAGTAACAGACACCTGAAATCATTTGTGCCATCCGCAGTCCAACTGATCAATCTTAGATGAGCTGTCAAATATGTGTGTGTGTGTATGTGTGTGTGAGAGAGAGATGTTGTAGGTGCATACTTGATTTCCCTATTGTTTTTATCTATATATATATATGATATGATTGTTACTCGCCCACTTCTTTTTTTCATTTTTTTCGTTTTTTTTTTCACTGTTGAACTAGAGCGCATTCCCATATTTAAATTGCCCACTGGGACAAATAAAGTTGGTCATTGTCATTGTCGTTGTCAAAATATTTATTATACTAAAATTTCTCGTAAATGTTATGGGCGCTTTCTCCAGAATTTTCATCTCTTCAACAAGTTACTGTTGTTGATGATGATGATGTCGCTATAGAGATCTCGGGGAAAGTGGATGGCCTAGTGGCTAGAATAACGATATCAGAATCCGAAGGCGCGCATGTTAGTCAGTTCGATACCCGAATGACGTAGAATACTTCCACAGCCCAACCTTTAGTTGACCAAGCTGGGGTATCATTACCTGATTCCTTGTAAGGGTTGGGGAAAGTAATACAGCGAGGAAAAGAAGATTTTCACTGCTGTTACAAAATACTGTCCAGCCTACTGTCCTGGAGATAAATGGGGTCTAACAGACCAGTGCCCAACGACCGAGGACGACCTTACCAATGGCATTAGTCTCTCCCATCCATTTAGCTGTGAACTTTGCATTTTTCCTTGTCATTGTATCCGTGTTTTCTAGACAAATGTTGTCATGTTTGCTAGACAGTATTGTATTATGTTTAAAGGACAACATCGTGTTCTTGTTTACTAATCAACATTGTATTCATATTTACTAGACCACAATGTAATTGTGTTTACTAGACAATCTTGTATTCGTTTATACTAGACAATATCGTATTCACGTTTACTAGACAATATTGTATTCATGTTCACGAGACAACATGGACCTTACAAACGTATCCACTCTACTTCTTGTTTCACATCTCTTCTCTCTCTCCCCCTTTTAAAAAAAACATATGCGTTTAGCTGGATAAATCCCAACTGGGAGAAATACTTGCAGGTTGTCTCTCTGTATTTCCCGACACCACCATCATGACGACCACAATCAGAGAATGATTATCACGAATGAGACTACCGTAGACTCTGAGTGGACTTAGATCATGTTGAAGACGTGGAGCGAGCTGAATCCTTATCGGTGATGTGTCCTCGGTTATTTCCGACCAACCGGCTATCTTCACCCCGCCACGACACCCCGCACCCAACCCAGCCCCTGACAGATCATTTCCAGCTCCTTTGCAGCGATTAAAGGCTTGTGAATGGAATGCCAATAAGAGGCTTGCCGTCCAGTTCCATTCCTCTTTGGCAAGACTGTCTGACGACTCCGGAATCTCCGTCGTAATGCTGACGGTGGAGCGGGGAGGAGTGAATGACGACAGGGCAGTGCTCTTAAAAACCTACAGGCCCTCCCTGCTTATCATCGTCCAGCAGCAAAGTGATGACAACGATCCAGTGATGATTGAGTGGAAACTATGGCAACGACGACGATTGGCAGGACGTAGACAATGTAAGGGAGGCAGCTACTGAAAGTTTTTTTACTAGTTTGCGGTTAATTTACATGAACGGCTTGAAAGTTGTGAACTTGCAAACGAGTTATCCTTTAGCAGACAGGGACACGCACACACAAATCAGGCGCATGCACAAATACACACACTCTCACACACGGGTGCACATACACATATATGCATATACAACACGTGTGCGCGCGCTCGCAAACATTCTGTTGTACGTGCTGCGTTCACCAGCCTGTACATTGAACAGCTTCATTACAAAGATTCCATCGCTTATTCAACGTGTGCAGCAATGAAGAAAGGTGTTCACAGTTCGACAAGTACTCTGTTTCCTCGGCAACAATACTCAGAATGAACCAGCACAAGAAAGCAAGAGTGGAAGCAGGACAGCCTGCTTTTTGATCTGCTCCAGTAGTCCAACTTCAACCCGCGGTGTTCCTGGTTGTAAAAGACGTTATCTTGGCTCTCGCAGCCAGAAGGTAGAATGTCAGTGCATTATGTTCTCCTGGCTCCAAGGAAATTCCAGTTGGAGAGTGTCAACTTGATAATGGCGGTGGGGATCAACATGTCGTTGTGTCTGCATGGTCATTGTTTACTGAAAACAACCTCCAAGAACAACATGTGGATCTTTCTTCAATCAGCACAGCTAATAACCAATTGTACTTATAAACAAAGGCTGCTTGACTCTAAGCAAAGTAAAAAAAAAACCAACAGTAAAGACGAAAGAATTTCCTAGAAAAATGAGTCGTGGAGTATTAAATGTAAGCTTCATTCGTGTCAAGCTTATTCATGCGGGACCTCAGTGAAGAGAAATAGTGAAGCACTTCTACTCTTGATGTTCCTTTCTGAACTTGACAGGTTGGCAGCTCATGCTCAACGACGAAAAGAGGGAGATACAAATGGAAGTTGGTGCCATCCACCAAGAAATTCGTTTTCTTCTCCCTCTCTTGCTGTTTCTCTTTCGCTCTGACATGGGCCGCTCTTTCAAATTACGACTTTGTCCAAATTTTCTCGTCACTAGCAGATTTAAGTAAAAAAAAAAAACTTCGCAGAAATTTTTTTTTATTTTTGAGCCATTTTAAGACCTGAAAAAGTAAGAATGCTGTGGGCAACATGCTCTGAGTAAACATAGCCCATGACCACAGACAATAGGAGTATTCTTTGCCAGATCCAGTGAATGGTGGACAAATGATGTGGAGTTTACTAGGTTCCAACCCCCGCCCGCCCGCCCGCCACGTGTGCAAAAATATCGCCACACTTTAAAACAATCAAGAGCAGCTAAGTGAGCATTTAAAACATTGTGTTGTGGTAGCACTGCCTTAAATCTTTCCTAACCTGCAAATGTTGCCAAATGTTTGACCAAATGTGACAAAGTTACAATAACTGTCACACATGAAACGATCGGTTTAGGGCGAGTGTTCGGAACATTAGAACTTAGGTGAACATGCTGAGCTAACTCCAGACCTAACAACCCATATATCTGACAACACATCGGGACTTTTAGACACCTAAAGGTATGGTGCTTTGGCACTTAGTTTTAGAATTTGTTAAGTACGGACTTCACCCATCAGAAGAAGTAACAAAATAAAAGGAACAGACAACAGCTGTGACAGGAATGCCAACCTAAGCAATCACATTCATGCAAACAAATCCTAGCAAGATTTGTTTAGTTAAACGACGACTGTTATGTACAAACAATTTTTCTTTAAACAGTGGATGTCAGGTAATGCACAAGCAGGATTCCCGTAATTAAGCACTATTATGTAATTAAGTAATGTAGGGATACATTAGCAGGGTTTCTTTAATTAAACAACATGTCTAACACACTAAGCACAGCAAAAAGAGGGATTCAATGCAAAGATTGTGATAAGGGTATGTTCATCGCTAGCTAGCATCATCGGAGGTTCAGTTTCTGCAAAGGCGTTTAATTAACACAGGTAGCAGATTCAAATCTGGCAAAATGTGTCATGCCCGAAATTCACATGCAATCGGTTAGAAAGAAAAGGACTCCACTGTGCTCGTAGGCGCTGTTTTCGCCGAACAGGTGCCGCCTTGCTGTCAACGCTGAACAGTTTTCACTGATGGCAACAAAGAAGGCAATTGCTGAATCAGTTTCCGGTAAAGTGAGTGACCTTACGGGCTGGTCGATACCAATCGAAGCTTGGGGTTTGACTTGCCGAGCCGACTTGACGTTCGCGCGTTGCAAACATTGCCACGCGCAATTCAAGGATCACGCCCGTTTGGGGAAACAGATTTGTTCTCGAACAAAGCTGGGCGGGTTGGCGCCCGCAGGGTTAATTTGAGGCACTTTTAATAAAACCGCCTGAGCTGTTCCCTGCCCGAGAAACTGTGTGGTGCTGCTTTGGAATGCAAACGCGGGCCAGCCATTTGATCAAGGCAAGCTTGTAGATTGAGATTTAATTGCTGTTAAAGAGGAAATTCTCGCAGCCGAACACTGCAATGACAAGTTATTAGATTTGGTTAAACAGGACGGACAGATAAGAAGACAAAAATGGACAGAGAGGACAAGGAGACAGAAAAGAGGACAGACAGGCAAGGAGACAGAATAAGATATTTGACACCATTTACAGCAAGTGGGACGTCTGTTATTCTTGATATCATCAGCGGGGACTGACACACTCATAGAAGTTCATTTCGTTGTTCACTACACATTGTCTCCACACCCTAGTTCATTATTTGTTGGCGTTAAAACGTCACCTGTATAGCTTTTTCCACCGGTGGAGCTTTTTTTCAGTCGTCTCTTCTTTTGCTATCACTATCATCACTACAACCATAGCTCCTCTAACACATGCAAAAATATATAAATATATCATAAATACACTTTATTGGAAATAACTTCGTAATACCCATAATAAGTTCATTCATAATTCTAAGTCTTGTAAAAAAAAAGATTTCTTTGAAGTGAGTACCAAAGGAACCTTTTCCAGACAAAAGACAAAAATTCTGTTTGCCCTAGTCTGCAAATTGTCGGCCGTTCTCAAACAGTTCACGTTCCGAAACGGTCCACGCTGAATTCGTTCATTTGTTGTGATGCCAGCTGGCAACGGAGCATTTAATCCGCCCCAGTAGTCTCGCCTTCAATGGTGTGTCAGCCAATCCGGTCGATTGTCTCGACTAATACAGCCTATTGGCAGAAAGCTGCGAATGTTTCGTCACCTCGCGCGAAGACTCTGGACAAAGCAGGCTTTTCCGGAATCCCACGAACGAATAAGACAGAGAACGAATTTTGCCTCAGACGAGCACGTGAGAATTCTCGGGGATAAATCAAGGAGGCAATTAATGCTAAAAGGATTGAGGAGTTTCCTCCACGGGGGGGAGAGACTTAAAACCACAAGTGTCCTGGAGTTTCTCAAGCAAAAACCTCTTTGCCACTGTGTCGTCGTGTCTGTCTGAGTGAAATACACAGCTGAAACGATAGAAAACACTGTGCAGGTAGCTCTGTAAGGAACCTTTTTTTTATTGCCAATTCTCTTTTAAAGATGGAAATTCCAGCTGTGTACCAGAGAAGAAGGTTAGCATGTATACGGACGAAACCAGTTAAGTTTGGCTGTCAAATCAAATCTCTTTAAAGATTAATGAGTCATTAACCTTTATGCACTCCTAAAGATTACACGTAAGAATAGCGTGCTTCTTAATGTGCAACAGGCCACCGTTCTCCAGCTGTTGGCAAGCAATGGTAGCCTTTATGAGAACACAAGAGGAAAACTTTAAAGGTAACCCACACACACACACACACACACACACACACACACACACACACACACACACACACACAGACCGTCTGCAAAGTTAATTGTTCAACACACGTTCATAGCGCCCTCGTTCATTCATATCGTCACACTGTGTCTTATACACATACGCCACTCTGTCTTAATTATCAGCTCATTTATACTATTATGCATCCATCATCTCTACTAACATAGCGTCTCAAACAGATTTTCTGAAAACATAGTGATCTATACACTGTCTTACACCTACTTCTCACTGTTATATACGTATGTATGTCACACTGTCTTGTACACAGTCTTACACTTCCGCTTAATACATGTGTATACTGTCTAATATAAGTGTTTGTGTGTTACTGCTTTAGGTACACATCGTTAACACGATCAAAAACATCTGTTATTCTGACAATCTTTTATGACAATGGTCCCCCTCGTAGACTGATGGAGACGAGCTTTCCGTTATTTTTTTTTTCTACGCTGTGGAGGTGATGGAGCTTCAAGTTTGCATTTTCTTCATCTGCGTTGTGGCTACTTTTCGTTTTGCAGATGGATTGGATTTATTCTTCTCCGCTAGAGAAAAGTATGGATTGATTAAATGTTTAACGACTTTCTAGCCTCAAGTATGCCTTTCCCTTCGGTCCTATTTTTAACAGCCCCAGTGAACCGGCTCCAGCGATGATCGCCTTCATTTATGATTTATGATATTTTATGTTGTTACCGATCAATGGCTCCTAATCTCACAGACACTGGTTTTCTGGAGATATTCCGAAATGTCTTCGATTTTCAGTCTGCAATGGTCTTCCTTGCCACGTTGCTCAGTCTTTGTCTTGTTCTTTGCTCGTCATCAGCTGTGACTGGTATTTTATTAAGGATTTTTCTCGTGGACACGGTGATGGTTAAAGTGCAATGAGATTCCTCATAGGACCGAGATGTGGCGCTATATTAGTAGTAGTGACAGTGATACATTGTGGGAACGGAAGAGCTCTACGAGGGAATATTGCTACCTGTCTTCATACCAGTTAGAGTGAAGACATTACTAATTAGCATTCGTTTTACAAATGTTGGCATCATAGTCGTATCTAATGCTGACATCGTAATTTATTGCATGTTGTGCAAGTATTATGTTTTGTACCGTAGGGTAGTGTAGTGTATATAAGAGTGGAGATTGGTAGGGAACTTCTTATACCTGCTAATGCTGTTTATGCTAATGTAATTACGACAAGCACTCTTTTTACCTGATGTACCGACATTTAAACAAGGACTGTGTTCGTAGTTTTCTTGTTGAATCAGCTAAAATCATATGAGTGCATTTTTAGCTGTCAGTTATAGTGGATATCAGAAAAGACAATCTAACTTCTTGGTAGATTAAACGAGTAGCGTAGAGGAGAAAAAAACGAAGACGAGAAGAAGAAAAACAGCAACCAGAAAATTACCTCGTCCCGTTAAAAAAATGTTATATAAAAATGGTTAGATGAATCAAACGACTTAAAGATGTTCATTCCATAACGTAAACAGCGAACGTCTTGAAGTTTCTTTATCATAGGGTCATCCCAAATAAGTTTCTTAAAAACAGGCCATATTCACGAAATGGAAGCTTCTCATCTGAAAAGAGCAATAACAACAACAAAAAAGATAAGAACGTACGCTGATGATAAGGTGAACATAACCCTCTGCAGCGCAAAATACTGTCTGTAAAGTGTTCAGCGGTTATAGTTTGTGGGCAATTTTCATCCACAAGGAGAAAAGTAACCATTGAGTTTGTGTAGTATCCGCAGTTTCTTTCTTTCCTTTCTTTGTCTTCTTTTCTTTCTCTCTCTCTCTCTCTCTCTCTCTCTCTCTCACACTCTCTCTCTCTCTCTCTCCATTTCTCCGTCTCTCATTTTTTCTGATTAACCCGATTTTACACCGGTGTGCTGAATATTTCAAATCAAAGTTTAGTCAGATGACACGAAAATGTTTAGTGTTTTATCTCTCGCTAATAATCACACCTACGAACCTCCCGCGCATATTTCCTTCTTGGATCCATGTTGAAAGTACAAAGAAAGAGAACAGTCGTGCATTACACCCAAGAGTGTAGTAAGTGATGACAGCTCCACGTATACCCTCCGAACGTCGACGTCGCTCTTTGACTAGCACTGCGCATGCGTGGCAGATAGTTCACACGTCGAAAAGTGAAGCAAACGATAGATCAGCCAGACAGTGCCCCCTAGTCATTCAGAGAAGCCTAATCTAGCGTAAAACGAGCGTAATCTTGGGCCTCAATAAATCGAGGCAGAGGGAGATGGCTAGGCGTGGTACAGTGTGTCTGGCCCTCAAAGGACATCCACTAAAGGGCAAGCTGTATTTATCACAGCTTCTTGGAACAGGGCAATGGCAATACGTCCTGGATGTTTCCAGCAGCCAAAAAAACGCACAGACTAAAAAGACAACGATTGCCCGTTTAACCTTTGTTTAAGCAAACAATCTATTCCTCCATTCTTCCCGTTTTCCTGCGTGGGTTAATGTCTTCATGTGCTGTTTGCTTTTCTTCATTTGCTGATTAGTCTGACTTTACTAGTTCTTTTACATGTTATTTCGATTCCATTGCAATGGACAGTCTTGGTTTTAAAAGGTAACACAAAGGCCAAATTATTTTCGTTCATTAGGAAAGATAAAGATTAAGGATACTAATTCCTAAACTGAGCATAAAATTATGTTCCTTTTATAAGACACAAGCCTTTGAACATTCCAGTTCTCACCTGGGTTTTGGAGCGAGGTCAAGGTCTCGGTTCTCCTGACGTCACAATAGTCTGCTCGATGATTGGACAATTCTTTGCATCGACTGAGGCTTTCGGTGAAATAAATAAACAAAGCAGAATGAAATGGACAAGGAAAAGATAGAATGTCATTTTTAAACTCTGCACGTCGTATGACTGTCAAGACTAATTAGCAAATAGTTAAAACACATTGCCTAGTTCCGTTTTTTAAAACTGAAATGTAAGATCAGGTTTAGTCTTGACTGCTTACTGTTGTCTAATTCCTTATTATCTCTCTTATTATCACCTTCTTATTGTTAAGGCCACAAAATTCGAAAAGTAACTTAGAGGACTAGTGAGGTGCACTTTTTTCTGAAGCTCATTGCAAGAAAATATTTTTCCAAATCTGGGTGTATAACCCACTTTCTCGAGATACACGGATATAAACATCACCATGCAAAAAAAATAGGGCACATCGTACTAAGTCTGTACAGAAATACGCTTTTTCCATTGGCTTAATTAGGTCTTCACAGTCTAAACTCTAAAGGTATCAAAACCTTATCCTGACGTCTATGTTGTTGGCCTCGTTCTGGTGATGTGCATGGTGATCTCTTTAGGCGGGTATATCCAAAACGGGATATTCACCCAGATTTGGGAAAATAGCATTTTGCACTGAGTTTTACCCAATAATAAGGAAAAAATATTACTTTTGTAAAAATACTTTTGTCCTTCAATGAAAAATGTGGACAGATCTCGCAACAATTACGTGGCCCGCTGTGTACAGCATGAATTCTGCCCTCTCTTGCAATTATGTTGGCAATCAAGATTGGCTAAGAAGTTTATAGATTTCTAAACCTTTCTCTGCCTACCTGACTGTTTTATTAGTATGGCAAGCTTCTTTTTTCATTTGTATCAAACAATTATACATCTGAATTTATCATGTTATCATAATGCCACTGCAAATGCGCAGCTGAAGAGGTTAACATCGTTGGTTCGATGAGACTTCAAACTGCCTCGGATGTCTGTGATAAGCCTAACACACTCGAGTAACTTGAGATCTTTTAGCTACTGGCTTCTAGTGTCCAGTGGCCAGTTGCACAACACATTTCTAATTATAAACACTTTTAGGCCTTAACTCTATTTAGATAATTAGTTTAAAGTGCACACAACAATTTTAGAATTTTTAAAACTAAAACTGCTTTAAGTAAGATAAAGTTGTTTAAGTCTGACTTTCCTTCCTGTCAGTACAATTTTTGTATGTTTTTCTGCAATGCATCAAAATGGCTAAGAAGAGATTTTTGCTTCTTTAGAACAGTTTTAAGGTTTAGAAACGTGTCGTGCAACTGGCCCCAGAAATTTGAATCACTGTGTACGCATGTTTCTTTTTTGTCTCGATTGTTGCTCATCGTAACGCTGATTGAATTTAATGTTTCTAATAACTTTCTTCCAGGAAAGAAAACATTTGATGAATCGACGTATATAGAATTAATACGAACATAAACACATGCGTTACCGAAGAAACGAGTCTAACAAAAAAATCGACAAATAGTTCCTTAACATGATCCACAAAGTACTGGCCAGCCAGGCAAGCCCTATCGCACGAGTAAAAGTGCTCTTGTAACCTGATCAGCGGTGTTTTAGGGTCCAGTTACGAACAAGTCAAGCACACGGTCTCCAGAAGATGTACTTTTCAAAAGGTCGCGATTGCTATTAATAAGGGATGAAACTCGCTAAGGTGCCCTTCCACCTTCCCCAAGCAGCTCTCACAGTTCGCCAAGCAAGTTTCTCAGAGCTCCCTCCCTACGCTGGCCTGAACCCTCCTCAGGCTTTACGTCTTAACGGTCTCTACGGGAACGTCTGCCAAAGACGTGTTTCTTACGTCGTTTTCACACTATTTTTACGTTACGTACAAAAAAAAGTCATTACATGGCGCCATGAAAGTGGCAGGACGAAAGCTAGAAAAAGTAATGTTATCTATTGCACATTCATGACGTTACACCAATAAAATAAAACATCCTGCGGGGGCTAGTCGCGGAGCCAGATTTCTTAACATGTTATTTATTACCCTGCATGACGTCACAGGGTAAAAGACAAACTTTAATCATGCTTTGATAAATGAACGGCACTGGCCACCGTAGTTAGGCTTCGTGCTTAGCTCGCGGACATAGCTTCTCTCCGTTTACCTTTCGTGACGCATGTCAATGAATTTCCGTCTTTCTTTTTCGAGTCTTTCATAAAGTTTACAAAATACTCTAGGCGCATTTAATTCCTTGGGGTTTTTTCTTCATGCCACTTTTCTTAGTAACTGCTATAGAACATAATGTCTGTTGTTTCTCTAGGATTTAAAATATTCTAAAGATTTTTACGTGGGCATAATTATAAAGTGGTAGCTTCTTTCGTTCAAGTCTTACTTGTCTTGCAAATGGAGAATGAAAGTTTTCTTCATCAAATGATATGTATATATAATGTATATAATGGATGAAAATAGAAATAATGACGTCACAAATTTAAAAGCAGACTAGAGAAGTTGATTGTCATTGGATTATTTAAAGAAGTCTTACACCTGGAAGTCTCTCCACTGGTTGATTGCCTCTTACCCCCCACATATGAAACGTTTTAAGAAAAAAGTAAGAAAACTTTTGTATGATAACGGTTACTCTTGAGAAAACAACATCGACTAGAGGATGCCTCTAGGAACATTTCTTTACGAAGGGAAAATCTAGCACCGCATTACTCCAACGGGATAAGGAAACAGATATTCAGATAGTCGTACGGCGAAAGATAAATGAAGACAGGAGCTTTAGTATTCATAAACAAAGTGTAGAGAGTCTGTTTCTGGTGGGTGTTTTCACGCTTACATTTCTTCTGCAGTTATGGTGAAAAGTGTTGAATAGTCTCAGGTCTTCATTTTCAGTGTAGCATGCCTTTGTAACACCAACGACAAGTAGAAAGTGTTCTGCCCTCTGCTGTCACAAAACAACAAGATATTTAGTGTTTTGTTTTGCTTTGGCCATCACATACAGTTGCCATAATTATCTTGGCGTTTTTATCGATTTTGAGATAAAGGATGCAAGCCCATCTTTCACTTAGGATGGTGCAGACACCCAGCCTCAAAGGCTTCTTCCAAACTCTAAATCAGAGTCCGTTAGAGAGCTCCGAAATGGCAAAAGTCGCACATACAGACGACAAGTGTCTGCACACGCAGATGACACTAGGATCTGCACACACAGACGACAAAGGTTTGGAACAGTTTTGTCTTTCCAGACAGGAGCGCGCGGGCATTCAAAATGACCTTTTTCAGCGGTTACAAAAGGACCTCCTCAATAGACAGCCTTGGTTTCAGCAAGGCACCAGTTCACTTCGCGCAGTCTCGCTATAAGTACATTAGACTCCCACAATGGGCTCGAAAATATTTCTTCATTCCAAGATACTGAAAATAATCACCCTGATGGGTTTTAAGCTACATTCATACAAGGTCTCTCTTTCTATATAGATATATATCTGTGAACACACGAGACAGAATCCACTCATGTGAGGCTTAGACTAAAACTCTTGTTTTCCTTTTCCAAACCTATGCGTTTCGTTTAATTAGCTTTTAAACCACCTCACGATTACGGCTAAAAGATTAAGCTCGTCCCGCCAACACAGAGAGTATTGGCCGTCCTGGGTTCAGATCTCAGCCCTGGCATGCTTTTCTTTCTCTGCATGTGGCTGGCTGCTCAGCTGATATAAACACTGATTCCCACCCTATTCGGCACTCTCGTCGTCTGATGACCACAGAGGAGGCACCGTGTCAGTGTCAAGAAAAAATGGCGGCGCAATGTATTGACACACATCTTTGTAGCTGTCGTTGCCAGGCTTAAGACAACTTCTTAACCAGGACGAATTTGAGCAAATTTGTCAAAGTGTTTACATGACGGTTCTACACAAACTTGCCAAATTCGGTCAAACTTTTTAAATGTTTGTCCGGTGAAGGAGAGCCTGGAAAATGTCGTTCTGTCTTTGAAGTCGTTGAACTCTGCCGGGTGAAAAAAAAAACAGTAAAAGATTAAAATACATCTTTTTACGTCCGCCATGATTAGTTCAGCAGACAACAAGGACCTGGACACGTTCAGCTGCAACATGGTGAGTGTACTGCCTTTGCAATGCACCATCTTTTTTCCAAATTTCCCATCTATTTTCGCAACAGTTCGGAACATCTGCTACGAGCAAGTTCTTGTAGAATCCTTTAATCTCTGCAGTTCGCTTATTCAGACTTGGACCTAGGGAGAGTAGGACAAAGAAGGATGGATGGATGAGAAGGGGAACGGGAGGAAAACATCCTTCAAGTCAAAAACACACCTAGATTTTGTTGCAAAGCTTCCAAAACTCTATGTTTATGGGGTAACTATTTATAGTCCTAGCCTTCTTGAAAGGTCACAACTAAAATGTCCAGAGAGGTTTTTTTAAATCTAATATTTACTTTTTGTGCTTTCGTCGCTTATTTATGTGTTTATTCATTTTTGTATCAGACGTCACCAGTCTTGTGCAAACATTCTGTCCAAGAAACAATATGCCTACCTGTCAGCGTATTTTTTCGGAAAGGTGTGCAGCAGACACATTGCATATTGAGTGTAAGAACCGTGAAAAGAGCAGAGACGTCCATAGTTGATTATAAAGAAGTAGGTAAGTCCGTGGCTATTCCTGTTTGCTGCTGTCGTAAGAAGCGATGTCGCAAGGTTCTCTTGTTCTTTCCTCGGATCGTGGGCTATGTCTGGAATATCTGGATCAGCCCTTTCTAAGTGCTCTTTCATATCCATGCGAGACTGCCGCTTCCTTCCCTCGAAAGGGTTTTAGCTTGATTACACTAAGACCAACAGGCTGCTGGGTAATGAGTTACAAGTGCAAATACCACCAAGATATTCAACACATCAGTTGTTGTACAACAATAGATTTTAAAGAAATAGATAAGTGAAACGGCACAGACGTTCTGATTCTTTCTCGCCCAAAATTTCGTTTTTCAAACAAACCACTTATTTGCGCGCCCGTTCTCGTCTGCCGTCAGGCACTGTACTCTGTCAAAGGAAATTTGTCCTAAATCTTTACATAGGAGAAACCATTTGACGAGATAGGCATCCCCTCTCACATCAAGTTTCTTCACCTTGCTCTGATCCTCCTGCGCGGTCCAGTGGCGCAACGGTTAGCCCGTCACCAGTTCAGTGAGGATTGGTTGTCCTGGGCTCAGATCTCCTCTCGGGCACGCTGTTCTTTCTCCGCATGTGGCATCTGTTTACATGGCTGGGTGCTTTGCCTTGAAATAGCCTTAGCTGCTGGCTCGGCGTAAAACACTTATCCTTCCCCTTCGCTGTACTCGGGTATGGCAGGATCCTATATCCATATTGCTAGCATATTGATTACCACATTTAGAAGATTGAAAGTGAATGTTCACAAACGACTAAGAAGCATGGCAGCATCCAAGAACATGGTGTGCAGCTGTGTTTTAGACTCGATTGCAGGTAAACGATAGTTTTGCGACTTAACAAGTTTGAGCGGATGCAATTCAGAACATCAGTCTGTCATTTAAGCTCAATTTGCTATTTTACTTGCCTTTTCCTTTAAATTATGAGGGGAAGCGGATAGCCCAGTGGTTAGAGCACCGGAATACTTGCAGCAGACGCGCACTCCAACAGGTTCGATACCCCCGGAGCAGGGAACATTTTCCAGTCGAACATTCCTCAGTCAAACTAGTTGTAGAATCAGAAAGTTAAAAAGGGAAAGACGACGAGAAAGAACTAAAATAAGGTTTTAAAAACAATCAAACTTAAATAGAAGCAATTCCTGCTTGGTTGCTATGTGGTCTGTGGTTTATACCCTTTTGACTTCGCCAACTTTGAAGCGCCTTGAGCTTACCCGAGAGACAGGGATAGGGTGCTATGTAAGCTATATAAGCCAACTTTTACTTTACTGGACCTGTGGTGTGGATAGGAGCGTTTGCAGCTTCGCTTACAGTTCTTCAACTGAGCAAACTGGGAGCAAATACTGACTGTATATCTTTCATCCTGCCATATCGCATTCTATAGACATGATGTTTGCATTCGTGTAGATGTTATTATTATCCTGTCCGTGCGTTTACATTTTCTCGTCAAGCGTTTTGAGCTAACCTTTGATGTTGGGATAAAACTTTCTATAAATTAACTTTATTATTATTATTAATCTAAGTAATTAAGCTCATTACAACCATCTCAGTGCGGGAAGTGTGGTCTTTGCAGTCTTTTGCTTCATGTCACAGAGTATTTCGAGGCAGGAGTACTGACTGGTCCTCTATTTTTTTTTTTAAGGACAAGAAAGAAAAAAGTACAGAAAGCACCGGCAACTGACCCAGAATGTAGTCATAAAGCGAGAGCTTTTTCTCGTTGTACCCTAGAAACAACGAAATTAGCACACTATAATTTAACGGTTGTCCTCGGTAAGTGTTTCGCCCCTGTACAACTGAGCGCATTTATTATCTCCCTCCTGCGCGGGATGCGAGGAAGGGTGGCAGGGGGGGGAGGGCGCCACGTGGTGCCTACAAGTCACGTGTTAATGAGCATCTTGACAGCCCTAAAACGAGCAAGAACGAGTACGCCAGGAATTAAGTGTCCTCTTGAAATATTTGCGCTAACGAGGGAATGTAAAGTCTGCTCCTGCCATTACACAGGCCTGGCGGCGTGTCTGGGACCTTGCTTCCCTGTCTTTATCTTTGTCGTGGTACCTATATACGCTAACTCGGGTAGCTGGTGAGCTGGGTGCAAGAAGCAAAGATGACCGCGAAGCTAGAACAGGTCGCCAGGCAACTAAATATCCTTGGCCCTTGACATTCAATCTGTTTCTTGTTTGTTGATAGACACGTGAGAATGTGCGTGTTTGGTTATATACGTGCGTTGTTGCGTAATGGCATGTTAATAACATGTGTGCTTGTGTTTACGTACAAATGTGTTTGCAATAATGTGTGTATCTATTTACTGAAGATCTATTCATATGCGTGTGAGAGTAGCATTCACTTGTATACGGGCGCTGTACATCTGTTTACTTCCTACTGCTAAGCGCCTGTCTCTCCATGAACACGCGCGCGCGAAACACACACACAATTATTATTATTAGGTGCCCACAGATCATAGCCGTCTGTGAACATAGCACTCTTTTTTTAACATGCCTGCTGAAAGTTTACCTCCACTTTTGTAACGGCAGTTTGCCTGCCGTCGTCGAAGACATACCGAACCGGCGTTGGGAATTTATTTCTCGACAAGAAAACCCTAGGGAATGATGCCTCGCGCTGGATGGTAGAATCACACCACCCACCCACCCACTTATCTCAAAGAATAGGATGCACTGAAACCAGGGCCCTGTTTGTGGGTGAAAGGCAGACGGTTAGTCCGTACACATCTGGTAGAGAGGAGGCAGAATTTCGGGGTGAGGAACGGAGTGCTAGAAAGAGGGGGGGGTGAGGGGATGCTGCAGGTAAGCAGTCGCCATGTGAAGGGGGAGTAACTCCTCAGCATCAACTCAAGTGTGCATCAAAAGGGGAGCTTGAGAGGTGGAGAGGCTGAGTGAAAAATGGCACGAGGACACCGAAATAGCGTCGAGTTTCGTGTGTGTGTGGATTTGAGAGTTTATGGATGTGTGGGGGGAAGGGGGAGAAATGTGTGAGTGAAAATGTGTCTGTACGCCTGTATGCATGTCATTTCGTGCTCGCGGCTATTGATAGGGATTTGCATAATGTCCGGATGCATTCTATGTGTTTCCTTATTTCCTTGCCATGAGACAACAGATGTAGAGAAGGGAAAAGAGGTAGTGATCAAGTACACACACACACACACACACATAAAATTTAAAAAAGGTTAGGGTTAGGGGAACCAGACCAGCTAATAAACACAGCATAGTTCACACTTCACTGTCTGCTGACTCGGTATTCAGTGCCTGTCTGAGGCGACTAAACGCGATGACTAACTACGAGAAGTTATACCTCTATGCTTTCTTGGAGTTCAGTTTGCTCACAGACATCGCCCGTTGCCACAGTGTGAACAAACTGCTAAAAGAAGGAGCCGCCAACTGCAGGAGACGCTGAATATTCTACAATGCCTTATTCTGTGTTGCCTTTACACTGCCAGCTTCTTCGTGTACGAGGACATTCCTTCTTGTCGCACTTGCATGATGTCCTCCCCATCCCGCCTCTATCCTCCCCCTTCTAGTAAATGTCGACAGAAATGTATATTTCGTCACTGGAATCACTCTCCACCTCTTCGTCAACTCACGTTTTGATAAAAGCACTTCAAGGAGACGCATCACTCCCCGCCCACCCCGCCGATTGCCCCAGAGGCCTGACATTAGATGCAGCCTCTCATCATGACATAATGCAACCACCCTTATGTACACCCGACACTGACAACAGCAGCAAAGTTTGCAGGATGTCTCCGTGGCAGCACCTTGATGAGGCCACCCTTTGCCAACAATGTGAGGGCAACACGCACATACACACAGTGATAAAAAATGTACATATCATTTTTGCTTTTCTGGTAATTTCTTCTCCATATAGTCGAGGTTGCAGCAGGTGTCCTGGGAGTGCTGCCAAAGGCAAAAGCAAAAAATGTGAGCAAAAAACTTCCCCAACGTGACTAAGGTCAGAAACTTGAGAAGATGAGTAAGAAGAAAGAAGATGCAAACTTCAGGCATTTACTGCAGGTGTTATCAAACCCAGACCCAGACCACCTGTTATCTGTCTTGTCATCCTCTGTTATAGTGAAAGGGGCAGGTGAACGCAGGAGTAAGGACAAGAGTATGTGGAAGCCATGCCGTCTCTCTACGCGCACCAGTATATGTAATGCCAGGTGAAAAGAGGTTTCTCCATACGACCAGATAACTTTTGAAACTTTTCTGGGGCCAGTTGCACAACACATTTCTAATTTTAAACACTTTTAGGCCTTAACTCTATTTAGATAATTAGTTTAAAGTGCACACCACAATTTTATAATTTTCAAAACTAAAACTGCTTTAAGTAAGATACAGTTGTTGATGTCTGACTTTCCGTCCTGTCAGTACAATTTTTTGTATGTTTTTCTGCAATTTATCAAAATGGCAG
This sequence comes from Marisa cornuarietis, assembly GCA_004794655.1. Classification (NCBI taxonomy): domain Eukaryota; kingdom Metazoa; phylum Mollusca; class Gastropoda; order Architaenioglossa; family Ampullariidae; genus Marisa; species Marisa cornuarietis. The sequence goes on along the minus strand of SMMW01000568.1, from coordinate 363,854 downwards.
AGAAGAGATTTTGCTTCTTTAGAACAGTTTTAAGGTTTAGAAAAGTGTTGTGCAACTGGCCCCTGGTTTTTTAATACAGCATACATCCAACAGCAAAATGTCCAAGACATTCTTTGTAGTTATTTTAGAATGTTCTATTTAGTTTTTAAAGACTACCTGTTTATAATTTTTTAATGTTTCGTTGTTTTCTCTTTGTTTCAATTCCAGACCGTGTTTCTTCAATTGTGTAGGTTTTTAATGATGGCTGACACGTGCCTGACTTAAGAGCTTCTGAAACAGGGAAAACTTGGCCAAAAAAATCCTCAGTTTAAAATCAAACAATCTACATAGGGAAAGAAAAATTGCAAATGACATGAGAAAGACGTTAACGAACACAATAACGCGTAAAAAGAAAAAAAATCTCCACAAAATAGGCGGAGAGTAACAGAAACTATCATGAGGGGGAAAAAAATACGGCAGCGCACATCCCCATTCCCCCAAAAAGGCTGAATAAACCAAAATATTTCGTTCTTGAAATAACAGGTAGTTCTGTTATGAAACAAAGAAGAAATACAGTGAAAAAGTTTAAATAAGAATCTGGAGGGAAAATCTGAACACAAAATGCAGCTCCTTTTCTCAAGTTAAAGACAAAGTGATAAAAGCCAGACACAACGTAAATTCAAAAAAAAATTGAATCAGAAGTTAATAAAGCACTTCACCTAAAAGTTGTGCATATTTTTGTAGAAAGACGCATTTCTTATGCAAATCTTGTACAAGCAAGGTTAAAAATAGAACAGAAAATGTCATCTGCAACAGGAATGTCCCTGGATAGAAAGAGTAATGGTATTCTTAACCATAAAGACAGAGAGTGGGGAAGGGCCAGTGAATTAAAGATAGCCAGGTGAAGATGAAAACGTGGAGGAAACAATATAGATGTCATACAGTCGTAGAAACAGTGTCATATTAAATAAAATAGCTTCCAGACACTCCTTCAGGAAAGGAAGATAATACTCGACAAGGTAAAAATAAACCAACCCTCATTTTGACCCTAACTAGACAAACACTCGGTCTGTACATAGAAGGCGAGGAATCAAAATGGTTTCCTCACTTCATTCTGTGTGCGTATTTCTGTGTCTGCATCCTCCTCCATCCACCGCTTTTTCTTTTTCTTTCTTTCGAGTAAAAAAAAAAACGGACAAAACAAAATCTCACTTAAAAGGCCTCTATTTAAATACTGCTGCAGGCATTTTTCTCAAAATATCCAACGATTATTTTTTTAGTTCTCTGTGGAAACATCAACCGACTGTTTTAATCTTTTTAGCTATTTGTGTGTAGATTGGTAGAATTTCCAGGAAAAAATGTTTTACATAAAAATTCGTCTAACTCATAAATATAGCTCTGTACCTGTGGGTGTTCCTCATACAAGAAAACTGGCTAATCTTGCCTAAACTAGCAAGAAAAGAAAATGAAAGGAAGAATAGATGGATAGAAGCCGAGAAAAAAGAGAAATAAAGATAGAAAACCCCCAATAAAACATTGTTTTTCAAGGTCAGCAAGAAACTTATGCTAGCCACGCCGTTCTTCACGTCGAATCATGTTTGTTTTGGTGGCGGAAATGAAATTGCAAAGTGTGAGAGATGGCTTGGACTGGAGGAGGCTTGCAGACAAATGAGAGATGGGCGGGAAACATTAAGCCTGCGAGTCTTCAGTCTTTAGTTCTGCGATTTTTCCGTGTTTTGCTCTCCGGGGAGTGAACGACTCGCACACAAACCAAACTCGAGACAGTGATGGGTGGCCTGTGAGGGGCAAAAAATGGTTCCTGACTCCGACCAAAAACAAAAATGACGAAGACAAGTAAACGCAGTTTTTCGCAGCGCAAAATGTCTCATTACCTTAAGTTTACTCAAGCTACCGTAATTAATTTTGTTCTTCGTACGAAACAAAATGAAAGGAACACAAAGAATCTACGACAACAACAACGACCACAACGATGAGGGGGGGGGGGGAACCCCACTAGGAGAGATAAATAATCATTAGAGGACAAAAGAAATGAAGCAATAAATCTTAAAAGTGTAATTAAAAGACGAAAAAAAGGTTATACTACTGAAAACTACGTGACAGCCACGTACAAACTCATTTTAATTCAGCAACGGCAGATGGAAAAGTGGCTCCTTGGTGTAAAAAAGATCCTTTTCGGCAATTTTTTTTTTTTTACTCCAGAATCGCATCGTTTCGCACTTGTTGCTTCGCAGAGATTACGTCACAGAGATGATTACCTGAGGTCCTCCAGATAAAAATGTCGATATTCACCTTGCTGTTATTTTAAGAAGGATTTTTGTTTCATCCACGTCATCGTGTCATTTTTATAACGACTTTGGCTCAGCTGCGGTTGTTGGAACTGCAAATACTGCCTTTATGCTGCTGTCTAGATGGAGAGATAATGTTCTGGCTGAGGTACAAACACTGACATACAGTGTGAACTGATATCATCTGTATGAAAGAGTTTGCTCTCCACCTGCCTGCCTACCTGTGCGTCTGCACTTTTGAATGGCCTTTTACCTTTGCGAGGTGTTCCTCCCGCCGACCGCTGTTATTCACTCCCCCTCTGCGTACACCACTACCCATATTCCTCCTTGACATCGCCAAAGACCGCCATTCTAGTGGAAGATCACTCTACAAACTGTTCTTTCCATTGGTCCATCCTCAGAACTATGCTTGGGCGGTCCGGTGGCGCAATGGTTAGCGCGTCACCAATACAGCGAGGATTGGCTGTTCTGGGTTCAGATCTCGTCTCGGGCACGCTGTTCTTTCTCTGCATATGACATCTGATCAGAACGAGGACGAAATGGTGATGAGGTCACGAGACGGAGATGCCTCATTAGTGATTAGGTGATGCATGGATAATATTTGTTGTCTACTGGATGCTGTCGTCGTTGAGACTTGTCAGTGTGTGGACTATTCTCACATACTGGTTAGTGGGCTCGGTACAGCGCTTGCGGTTTCGAGAAACAGATTCTCGATCTTGTGGAAAATAATCTTCCCATAGAGAAAACAGTTCAGTTAGCACTTTGTGCTGTCACGCTGCTAAACCCAACCACCACCTACCCTGCCAGAACATACACTTCATCAAACGGCCCACCACCCAACAATCTGACTCGTGGCGACAATCTTTCTCAAAGGATAGCGAAAACATAAAAACCAGACAAAAGCACCACCTGGCTTTATGCAGTCATTATTATTATTGTTATTATTATTGAAGCATAAATGGGTCAATGTTGTGTGTACATAAGTTATTGTGCACACATGGGGTGGGTTTTCACTATCACAAATCGACATACAGAAGTATGTATAGTCAGAGTCATAACGACATTTCTAGTCAGGGATGGACATAAAGGACAAGGGTTCCATACGATTTTAATGGAGCAGGGCACTTCCTATCCCCGTTTGCAGAGCCATTTGTATAAAAGCATAGCACAATTATGTACAGTACATAAAACTTCATGATGACAATGGTCATTATGTTTGCGTAAGTTCTATGATGTATGCACTACAATGAAATCGCCTAATTCTTAGGTGACGTATGACTGTAGTTTGATGTTCCTCATAAAAAGTAAATGAGAATAAGAACAAACCAGACCTTGTGAGACCTTGTTGCATTACTCTTTAATTAGCTGGTAATATCTTTGTTGCATTACTTTTTAATTAGCTAATATCTTTGTTTTGCTGTATGAGCATATGGCTGTGTTACAGAGAAAATGGGAAGAACAGAATGGATACACTTTATACACAGGGACTATATACCTTTAGAAGAGTGGACACAAAAGAACAAATCAGTAAAGCATCATCTGAGTAGGACAGATTATGAAACTGCAAGTTTCCTGATGTAAAAAAAAAACTTACACATAAAAATACACACAATTCCTTCACAGTGATATCATTATTGTCAGAGGAAAACAATAAAGAATAACAAGATAACACTGGGATATCTGTAATATCACAGGGAAAAAAATATTTTATTTTCTTAAATTTTCTGGATACTGCAATATAAAATGGAATTCATTTTGTTGGAAGTATATATATATATATATCAAATTTTCACAAGAGTAATATTTGTATGTCCTAAATGAGAGAGAGAGGCTGATAAAAAAAGACTGGTAGAATAGAAAGGCAGTGTTGAAATGGAGTGATAAAAAAGAAGACGTTTATAGCATAAGTATAAAATAGTACATCTGCCATCAAACTATATGACCAATTTTGCTTTCAAAATCGTCTATAAATTTGCTTCCTTTACAGATTGTGGTGGACTGATGTTTACCTTTTATTTTTAAACATAAATTTGAGACAAAGCAAGAAAAGAAAATACAAGTGCAGTTATAAGCCAGTCATTGTAATGTTATACGTTTATCTTGAACCAAGAGGGTTAAATTCAGTTTATTAGATGAAATAATGATAGTTTACTAATAACAAAAGTAAATTTTTAAAGGGGAACAACTATTTAATAGCTGCAAATCATTTGAACTACATTCCTTGATTTTCATACTTGAAAAAGGAAATAAAAGATATTAAAAGCAAAATAATGCCAACATACATACATACATACACACACAGACACCTACATGCACCCTGACAAAATAAAACTTTAACATAAGTATTAACATCACACTTTTTAATTCCCATGCAATGCTCATGTCTCATGTCTATATCATTCATATCTATAAGCAGTTCATAGTTGTCTCTATCATTTGTACCTTAAAAAAAAATTTATATAAGCCAGACAGGAGCATTCACTTTAATACTTTAATATTTATTCATAATGTAAATAGCTAATTCTTTTTATCATGCAGCAAATGATGATCCTTCTTTATCGGTGATGACAGAATGAAAAACTTTATTATGACTTTTGCTGATGTATCAAATATGCTCATGTGTGGAGGTGCACAAGTACTTGCGCTCACTTTCTCTCTTTCTCCCATTTTTGTGCACACATGCATAGTTTTAGACACACACACACACACACACACATGCAACATTCAATTATATAGATATGTACAAAAAAACACTCTATACCTTTAAGAAAGAAAAATGGCATGACCATTACTCTAGCTTATTTCTTTCTTCCTGCCTTTGTTTGAGGTAAGGGGACGTCATCTTTGCTGGTATCTTTTGTATTGCACAGTTCTAGTAAACGGTCCAATATCTCTAGGTTGGACAGTTGGGACGTCTTTATAATCACCTGTTGGCCATCAGCTGCAATATCCCACCAAAAGTAAACGACAATATTACAGTACATGAATTCACAAAATGCTTAAGCAGCTGTGAAAAAATAAAAAACACAATGAGCAAACATAAATTTTCAACCGTTCATTAGATATGGCCTGGTAATAAATACTTTTTTGGTCAGCTTATATTACCACAGCCCTCCATGATCATCTTTTCCTCTCCCATTTGAGAAAAACTGAGTTTATGCTTGTCTACAATGAAGTCCCTAAAACATCATATTTCTGCTTCCTAAATAACTGAGTTTTCTTAAGCGTATTGACTTAAAATAAAGATACAAAACCAATTTTCTTCCCATTTATGGAAATGTGAATGTGGAAATGCGCACACACATAGATATGTGACGTCTGTCTGTTATCATCATATGTAGTGTCACTTTATTTTTTTTTTAACATGTTTACAATGAGGTTCTATTTATCCTAAACACTCATCTTCTGTTACCTCTTAACTGTGACTGTAGCAGGTTTTAAAAACAGTAAAACTCTCACTACACTCATTAAACAATTAACAGCATAACAATTGTACTGAACAATATTGACTGCTTCTGCATGAATGGTCAGTGACTAAAGGTTGCATGTTAGTTATGTCAATAGTTTTAGCCAGCGTGTAAATTCCCCATCATGAAATTAAGCTACTCACCGAAGGCCACTTCCATAACTGGTTCTGTCCGATCTGACTTCACATCAACCTTCATTGCGACATACTGATTGGTACGAGTAATCTTTGGCAAGTGCATCTGAAACATCACCTGTCTGGCATGACAGAAACAAAAATAAACGTTGCAGTTATACTGCAAGTGTAAGTCTCAAGACAAACTAAATTAGTGATGAACTATGCAACTTCTTCGACTTATTCAAGGCACTTTAAAGTCTCCATCACTTTATTGTCTTTTTAATATAACTCGGATTAGGAGAAAATATGTCAACAATAAAAGTCAAGATGGCACGCCGAGCTAAAACAGCTATTCTTGCCATATCACCAAGCTCTACTCATCAATACAATCACACTTTTCTGAGAAAATTCACTCTTAAACATGCACTGTCTGTTGCTCAGGGATCTTAATGGTAATGAAATTTTATGACCTAAAAATGAAAAATGGTTGGTTTTAGGAAACTGCCATTGCTAATAATGGAGGCAAAGTATTCACAGGTGCTATTCATTTTCTACATCTCTACAACTGCACTTACCGTAATGATAGAACGTTCCTTGAACATGGATCAAAAGTAAACTTCATGGTCTTTACGGGTCGCAAATGAAATCGCTTTAATAACTTTCCAACACCTCGAGTGGCCATGGTTAAAGGACGCAAGAACGGTAAGTAGTGATGAGAGAAAAATGACATTGCAGTGACCTCCCTTCCATCGTTCTCCCTGGTGCGCTCTTCGGTACTCGGTCATGATGATGATGATGTCCACAGACAGACTTCTATGATGTAAGTCTGTGATGATGTCCATTTGTAGTGCGCAGGTATCCATTCAGAAGAATGCTCATTGCGCAGCAAAAACAGAAAAAATTTATAAATAAATAAAACAACAGGAAAGTAAAAAAAATGAAGACAGAAGTGTTGTTTAATTGGTTGTTTAAGTCCGTACCCCTCGTCCACTCCTTCAATCTTTTCATAATTTGGCAAGTACGTTTGGACTTCTAAACAAACAGCCTGCCTGTGTTTTTCTTTCTGTTATCATAAAACACAACTAACATGATTCTGTTGAGTCGTCAGTTTGTTTCTGACTTCACACCACCTATAGGTGGTATACTGTGAAGCGCCTTGAGCTTACATGACAGGCAGGGGGATAAGGCGCTTTATTGTTGTTGTTGACTTTGAAAGGGAAAGTACTTCCACCTCTCGGTGATTCTGGCGCTTTATAAGCCAACTTTTACTTTTTATACAATCGAGAACCCACGCTTCTCGTACATGTTTTGTGTGTGGTTTTTTCTGTCTTGTTTCTGTCTTTTGATCTTCCTCTCTCCGTTTGTTTGCGGACTGTGTCCGTGTGTTGTGTACATTTTGTATCAGTCTTACTTTACGTATTAGTCTTTCTCTTGTAAAGCGCATTGAGCCTTCTTCTAGCTAGAAAAATGCGCTATATAAATGCACTTTATTATTATTATAATGCTTGTATTAAAGATTCTGCTTATGATCACCTATTTTCAATCATCATTTGCATTGTGTGTTATTGTAATGCATTTTGAACGTCATCAAAGAATTGAAACAAATATATTTATACCATTTTAATTTATTTAATCCAATTGTGAAAAAAGCAGAACAACAAAACAAAAGTGAACACATGTTTCTACAACAATTCACTAGTGAAAGACAAGCGCAGTTTGCTTTTGGTTGTATACACCTGCTCAAAAAATACTGGGACGGCCTAGAGCGAACTTCCGTCTCTGTGCAACAGGTAGATTTTTTTAAAAGTGTCTGCAATGCTACGCACGTGATGATAGGCAAGTCCTATCGGGAGATTACCATCAGCTTCCGTCGGGCCGCCGATTCTGTGTACCTGCATGCAGGACAGACTGAGGCTGTCATTCGTTGTTCCGGCCATGCGACTTCTCAACGCTGTTGTGTGGGGACGAATGTAGATGATATGCAAGTCTGCATTATTATTATATGAGGGTCTGTCTGGTGGGGCAGGTATGAACGTGTTATGGTATTGTTGATTGTTGTTGTGCTGTATGGTTCTAACCCTTGGTTCCTTACAGCGAGACTACTATAACTGCCTTCTGGGATAAATAAAATCGTACTTTATCCTAAGCATCTTTTCTGAGAAGACTTGTCGTCATCATCTTTTGTTGTCGTATCTTGATCGCGTGTATTACCTCCAACCTATTGCAGCGCCTGTCTAAAAGCTGATGATCTGATCGAATGTCATAGTGTATTGAAAAATGATAACTGTAGCTGTCTCCCTGCCCTAGGGGAGAGAAATAGAACTAGCACAGCAATTTTTCCTGTATGTACACGATTGAGTATAATAATAAAAAGTACATTTGAAAAAAAAATCCTCCTCAATAAATTAGGCTCGTGGATCTACAAGCGGATCAAGCATTAACATAGGGTCAATCATTAACTCCTGTTCCCCAGCAAGCTCAGTGAGTTTCGCTTTCAAATCTCCCTGATATCTCAAGAGTTCATATCCCATCTGCCTCATAAAACTGAAACACTGAGTCTGTATTTGTTTTACTTGAAGCCATCCTATGGTTCTTCTCCACGCATGCGCAGACTGAAACAGGTTCTCGCGCACATCATCGTAGTCGAGAGAGGAAGGCGATGGACCGTCGCGGTCAGTGGCTGCAGCAGCATCCAGGAGGATCTTCGGGTGTGACGCTTTGGTGATGGAACGTTGCAAGATCGCCCATTGAGACAGGTTTGCAGTTTTGTCGCTCCAGCTCAGCCCTAGATACGAGTACAGGAGTTTCGACATTGCAACTGGTGCTTCAGCCATGTTTTCGTACCTCAAGAGCGCGACACGACCTCGGTGTCGTTGGCTCAACTTAAGCGTAGACGACAAACTGTCCTCGAGGATGTTGCAGGTGCTGAGCGCCAGAGCTGAGATATTCAGTTTCTGGCTGGAGTTCAATCGGGACCAGATCAAGGCCCGCGGGTCGCGAACGAGATAAATGACAGCCAGGTCACGATGACGTAGGAGTAAGGGTTCAAGGTCCACAAGTCGCAGTCCAGTGACCTTGAGAAGTATCGTCTTGTTGAAGCATTCGCTCTCTGCTTGCTTCACGCAGGACGAAAGCTCGACGAAGGATGCGATCTCATTGACGCTGCCATCGCCTGAAGCACGTTTGGCTTCAGCAGCTGCATTAACGCATCTAGGGATTAAAAATAAAAATCCACATCCAATTAAACATCATTTCGCTCACTTGGTCCTTCATTCGAGCTGGAGAGCGGAAAGAATTTTTAGTCTGCAATATTCTTAAGAGCATGTCTAGATGAGCTGTCAATGGTGTGTGTGTGTGTGTGCATGTGTGATGTTGTAGGTGCATACCTGATTTTCTTGTTGTAAGTTTATATATATATATATATGTATTATACATGTTACTTGTTCACTTCCTTTTCCTACTCATGTTTTCAATTTATTCATTCAGTGTTGAACTCGAGCACATTCCAATATTCAAATGGCTCAATGAGACAAATAAAGTTGGGCATTGTCATTGTCTAGAATTGGAAGAAGAGCATCAACAGCGACGAAACTTCAGCTACTGCAGGCTTTACCTGCTTCATATGCATAAGAAAGTCGTAATTTGTTGGCTTAAGCTGTGATTAGGCTTGTGCATTAGCGCTAAATCTCAAGGTTGTTTGCAGATTCTTAGCTTTAGCGCAGAGCATCGGGACAGACGGTCTGAGCGAGCTAACATAGCTACCGGGCCAGCGTCGCGGTCTTTGGGTGGCGAGTGAGCGCACTAGCATCCAGGTTCGTCAGGTCCATGCGGCTGAACCCACATGTGAGCAACGCGTCCAGCAGGGCAACGCTGTCCGAGTACAACTTGTCGGGAAAGTTGCCAACATTTCCTCCCCTGAGAGAATATATACATTTGTTTTAAAATTTATCTTTCTGTCGCTCCCTACTTTCCCGTCCTGTCAGTCCTTCTTTTCATGCATACACATCATGATGATGATGATGATGATGATGATGATGATGATCAAGTACTATGAGGTGCTACGTTACAATTTGCTTCCTTTTATTTCAAACTAATGATGGTACGACTTTCTTTAGAAGCGAATGTATCGTTTGAGTTAAATAACGTGAAAGAAAAACCAATAAAGATAAAATACCATGATATATCGATGGATCTATCGATTATCACGTTTTGACAGCCATAAAAGAGATGCGTCAGGAAGAATAGGAAAAGAAGCAGTTGCATTGTCGCCGAGAGACAAGGTACAAGGAAATGTTTACTCACAGAGAACGCCAGTTGTACACTTTCATCCCATGGAGAGATAACCGATTGAGAGGTTCAAAGATGTAGTATATGCTAGATGAGAGGTCAATGATATCACCGACCAGTGTGGCGCCACAACCGGGCTCGCTGACCAGCAGGACTTTCTCCACCTTCGGTTGCTGAGTGGGTCCCGGGATAGAGGGGTTGCTGGTGCTTTGGAACATCGTCCACAATCCGGCATCTGAACAAATAGTGCATGCTCGTCACACCGGTACTCCACCATAGTCGTAGTCGTCGCTACCGTCATCGTTCAGCTCCAGTCTTCAACCAATTTACCATCAGTGTCTGCACGTCTGAATGGGGTTAGAGGCGGGGTGGACACAGAAGGGCTCCTTTTGTTGACTATATGCTACCTTCGGTATGTCGTAATATGACTGGGGCTAGAGGTGGGGTGCATTCAGAACAACGAAACGATTCTTGTTTAGTGTAATAAGACTGATTGATTCATTCATCCAGTCATTCATTTAATTCCCTCGTTTTTTCAAGACTACATGCTTTTGATAAAGAGATGCAGCTAAAAAGGTATTTCACACTCATAGAGAGAGCCCTTCTTAATCGGGGAGATGACGTTCAACTTGTTTACCAATACAAAGACAATATCTTTGTCAGTTCAACGGGATTTCGGATGTTTGACGTTTTAATATGATTTATTTTATTTTATTTGTAATGGAACGAAAACCGGATAACAGGCTGCATCTTTACGTGGTGCAAGTAATGCAATCCATGCTGTCAGCTGCAGCACCTTATATGAACAATTGATCATGATTCAAAAATGTTAACAGCTGTGCATTTGACACTTTTAGTTAACTCTCAGCGTGCGTGTGTGTGCGCGCGCGTGCGTGCGTGAGGATGTGTGTGTGTGTGTGTGTGTGCGCGCGTGAGGAAGCTACCCCGGTTAAAACGACGTTTAGAGGGAAATGCAGTAGTTATGTACTAGTATTTATCAGTACGCTACTGCCTCGTCATCGAAGCTACTCACAGAACAGAACCGTCGTTGTTGTCAGTACCAGAAGAACCATCACCAGCAGAAGCTTTCTCCTCAGAAGGTGACGCCAGAGTGACCGGGGCATAGTGTTTGACTTCCGGTTCACTTTGGTCGTGAGAAATCTGAAAGACGCCAACACAAACCAAGAGTTATTCGTGCAGAATTGTGGTGAATTCTCCGAGTGCCTACAACATGACGAATGGTTGGCTGGTTGTTTGAGCTTTACGCTCTATTGCCACTAAGGCAATATTACGGCGAAACACGACGAATAACTTTAGAGGGTAGCAGTGTCTACAATACCAGCTTCGCACAATAAGTGAGGCAGATGGTCACAAGTGAGTCAAGCCATCTGCACAATTTCGCAGTTTTCGATTTCCTCTATAAGACGGTGGTGGGAGCTTTATTATTAATATTATTCAAACTCAAAAGCGAAACAGATTTTGTCATGTAACCGAGCGGTAGGGTTATGGTGTGTCAGCAAACTTTCTCCCACGCATCCAAACAGAGGCAAAAAATAGCCAGCAAGGATACCACCCTTTAATGAAGGGGCTTGAATAATTGCTACGGCTTCATCCCTTCACATCGAGTTCATCGTCGCGTCGTCAGAGACAGTAAAGCTCCGAGGTTGTCCCTTCTCAACTTCGGGTGTCGCTCTTCTATCCGCAGCACGTCTGTCTTCTCGTCCCTGGCTGGTTGGTTGGTTGATTTATTAGGAAAGTGCTTCCACCTTGATGTGATTTTGCATTATGGGGGGAGAGGGAACAAGGGGGAGGAAAGCGGAATACCGTGAGAAAACCTCCGACGGCCAGACCTACTGACAGGCGTCACGTACAGAGAGTGTCCCGAGACGAGATCTGAACCCTGAGCTGCTCACTGCAGTGGTGGCAAGTGAGTGTTTTAACCACTACACTGGGCGACCCTTAAACCCGGAACAAGAACCGTAGACAATCACCGCCGAGCATCCTTTTTCATGATGTGCTTCAGCAGGTCCGTGCCGATGCGTTTCGAGCGCCAAAACTTAAAGATCAACCTAAATGGTTTGTGTTTTTTGCAGATATCGGTAGATATATGCGATATAAAACTAACCTGTAAATTGTAACCTCCAAAACCCATCCGTTAATTAGTTATTCATTAGCAAAGTACGCGAGTCGCACCTGCGATCAACTACGTCACGCTAGTACACTATTCACAACATTGCCACCAGTCAACACCAGAGAGAGAGAGAGTGAATGACAGTTCTAATTATTTGGACTTTGAAAATCTGCATTTCTCGTTCTAAAGTAGCAGTTTGTCAGAACCACGAGGCGACGTTGTTCAATGTAATACGACGACTGGCAATAACTTGAAGAAACTGATGATATTGCTACCCAGTAACTTGGAAGTGCTCTTGGAATAATCATCATCATCATCATCATCATCATCATCATCATCATCATCATAGAAAGTGGCATAGTTTGATCAAAATGCACTCATTATAGGCTGAAAGCACGTTATAAAGCCTCAGCAACTGTAAGCAGGATACAGCTTCTGTGACAGTAAAATGAAACAACTTGTGTAACAGTCGAAAAAGAATATCTTACAGCAGTCACATGGCAGTGAAAGTTGACAAACAGTTAATTGTGTCGATGCTATGTGCCACAACACTGATAGACTATGTGTTCTTAAGCTCTTTCGCTTTGGCGACGATGCAAGAATCTGGGTGCGTGTGGATTAAAAAATCTTGACTGTTGTAAACAGCCATGCTGGATGTCGACGGTCGTGTTTTGTTAACTTACTTGTTCCCAGTGTGCAGAGGATTCGTCATAGCGTGGGCTTACAAATGGCACTGTCATGGAACACGCTTTCCGCCAGATGATATCAATTCCCTCTTATCTTTTTCTCCTGCTCGTGTTCTCTCTCTCTCTCACTCACTCACTTCTGCAAGACACTTGACCTCTACAACCTATTTTTAAACTATTCTTTCCTTTCCATACTATGTTAGATCACAGCGTCGGCTCTGTGTCGTCTGTAACGACTATCGATACTAATTATTTCTGTAAAAATCAGCGAATCAGCTTCTTTACTTTTGTGTGAATTCTACAGCCTGCTGCACTGTATGTATTCTCTCAGAGAATGAACTCGTGCTTTATTTAATAGTGTGCCACACTGCGTCTACGTTCTGTTGACAGCAAGAATGGACACGCTATATACTTTTAGTATAATATGATATAGTAATATATCTATAGTGTAATGATATATTATTACCAGGTACATGTACTATATTTCACTCTCTGGCATCTGGTATGCACCTAATTTCTACGTTAGCACGCACCCCTCCGAACACACCCACGTAGCCCCCCCCCCTCACTCCACACAGAGGACAGTTCTACTCGCGGCTGGGCCACCCTTTTGTCACATTCACTGTTTCTTGATCAAATTTTAATCTGATACCCATTGAACTGCACTTTTCTAAAAATTGGAATATGTGCAAAGTCATCGCGCCGTGCAGTTTTCGTGTTTTCGAGACATAGTATATTGACTTTTCTTGTGTTTATGGGGAAACGAAATTGTCTGAAGGTTGCCATATTTGTTCACATGGTGAGTCTGCGAGCCCCGACGACAGTGGTACTAGTGTTTCTGGTGCGCTTTCTCTTATGCTGTGGAGAGATCGAATCAAACCCTCGCCCTGCAATTACAGATGAGCACAACCCACCGTAACTGAAGAAAATTCAGCACCAGTACAACCGTTTTTATTGCAGATGTGGTGAAAATGCTGTGTTGGATAAACCAGAAAATCAATGTGATGCAAAGAAATGATAATACGAACCGTGAAACACCTCATTTAGTTTTACTTCTACGGCTTCAGTTGATCCGTTGACAAACTGTCCTTCCTTCCACGACGCCATTTTCATCTCTGTTTAGTTTCTTGTTTGTGCAGTCGACAGCGAGATGAATCATGTGCAATGTGGCTAAACTTTTCAAGGAAGCAAATCTCTCTACAGCTTGTGTGACTTGAGGAAGTTTATCCTCAGACTTCTTGCTCTGTTCTTTTTTAAATGACTTCCCCGATGGCTGCAGATCTAAAGTCTAAATCTTTGCCGGTGAAATGTGTCGCCAGACAAATCTGACTGATGCTGATGCTGAGAAAGGCCAACTTGTTTTAGAAGCCTTTGACCTGAATATTGTACTTCATATTTTCCTTGCTAAGAAAAAAAGCTGATAAAGTTCCTAGATTCAAGAGTGACAAGAGGCTGAAGACAGACAAAAGTTATGTCAGACACACCAGTTACAAAGTATTGTGCTTGCTCCATACCTCAACTGTCTGATTCTCCAACAGCAAGTCAGCCTTATGACATCACCTCCCGCCACTGCCAGAAAACAAGGTGAAGGTCACTCTCAACATCAGTGATCATCATCATCAAAAGTGGTCATCATGCAGTTTGACAGTGTAGCCTGTGCCTATCAGCTATGACATGCAAAGGCCATAAAGATACAACCAGAGTGCATCCAGCTCAGCAGTCGCCAACAGTACGTCCTCGATTCCACAATTAACGACTGTACGCCGCTAGCATTTATCATGTATGTCTGTTCTTTGTGTAAAGCACTTTGAGTTCACCTTAATGGTGGAGAACGGTGCTATAAAAATTTATTATTATTATTATTAAACAGCTGAAAATCGGCTCACCGGAAATATTTATTTCTGATGACTTTACTCCCAGGGTAGAAGACGTAAGGCGTAAATTCCGACTATTCCGGAAAAAAGCTGTGCACGCTTACAGAAAAGGTGTTTCTTCAAGATATTGCGCTATGCAAATTAACATATTTTATTATTAATCGTTATAAACGGATATCTCAGTCAGGGAGACTTCTGAGCACATCATGGCAGGTGCCGATGTTTGGCACGCGCCCAGTGTTTTATTTCGTGCTTGAGTGCATGTATTTTGTGTATATTCGAGTATACACGTCTTTTCTTATCTATTGCTTTCTCTATGTTGTGTTAATACCTTTTCTTTCTCGTACCGTTTATCTCGAGTTCGTTTGGTCTTCACTCACAGGTGATGTGATTGGGCGTCGCCCCGCTATGGGCGAGCGGGCGCGTGACTGTGGGGGTCGCGGCGCGTGAGTGTCCTGCTACGACTGTTTTCGGCGACGCGAATATGCAACGCTGTATGGCAGGACTTCTTAATTTGGTGGATAACAGTGAATTAGATCCTTTTTGTGTTATATTGCATTATTACATTATTGAAAAAAATGTTTTAAACAGGACAGCGCCGCGGTTGACAGACAGCTTTATGGAAGATAGTACGTACAGGCTTAATTGTTTGACAAGACCTGCATGCAGGATCTTTCATCGAATATTTTCAAATGAATGTAGGTAATGACTTTAGTAAATTGTTATATGGTCCTGATAAAAGCGTTGAGCACGTGACCAAGTGCAATGGTGGGACTCCCAATCCTGACTTGCGAAACAGGACAAATGCCGGTAGTTGAGAACGTTTAGATAGCATAATGACTTGACTTAAAGAAAAGTATTAAAGATCTATGCAAAAAAAAAAAAAAAAAATACAGGTTTTGCATGATGAACATGTACTTTGTGATCTCAACGTAGTATGTGACGAACCTAACTTTGGAAAATAAATTTCTTACAATAAACAAAGATGGATACTTGCAAAGAATAACACTTCGACCATGGCATGAACACTTTCGTAATCTTCTAAATATAACTCAAACTGTTAAATAAAACCAGAGTCCAAGAAAATATCAAACTAAATGGAGAAGAGATTGAGGAAGTTGACAGTTTTACCTATCTCGGGTCCAAAATGTCAAACACCGGGGATGCGGAGGTGGAGATTCGAGCCCGACTGGCGAAAGCCAGCCAGGCCTTCGCCTCACTCAGGAGCACATGGAAGGCAAAAAAAATCAGCCAGAAGACCAAGCTGAGAATCTTCAAGTCAAATGTGATCAGCATCCTCCTTTGTGGATCAGAATCGTGGAAGACGGCCAAAAACATCGGTAACAGGCTTGACGTCTTCCAAAACTGATGCCTCAGGCGCATACTTAACATCTTTTGGCCAAACACCATCACCAATGAAGAACTCTACCGAAGAACTGAAACCTAGTCCATCACCACGCAGGTTCAACGAAGGCGTTGGCGATGGATTAGACATGTGCTTCGCCAGCAGACAGCAGACCTCTCCAGAATCGCCCTACGATGGACTCAAGACGGCCGAAAAAAAAACGAGGCCGCCCAAAGGAAACCTGGAGAAGAACAGTGGAAAGGGAGATGAAAGGAAAGGCCTGGACATGGTGGGGTCGCCTGGAGCGGGTTTCAGCCGATCGACATCAGAAGCGGGCTCTGGTTGAGGCCTTATGTGCAAATAGCACTAAGAGGACTGATTAACTGAGTTAAATAAAAATTGTGGGTATGTTACAGATTCCTTAATCAGGATTCTGATAACTGTGATGGATACTTAATTCTAACCTAGATAACCATTTAAATGGTAAAATTACATGTTCTGTGACATGTGCTAACTTTGATGGGAAATAACAATCGCCCCAGTCAGGCTCTAGCGTGGCTTGTTCGCAAGTCTGAGACCCCTACTGCAAGAGATGGTGGTTTAGTCACCTGTCTACCACGTCACTTTTAGGGGGGGGGGGTAAGGGTCAAAAGGAGTGGTCTCTCTCTCGGGGCTGGCTACTTGATTGGATTATGTCTACGTGCCGATTAAACAACACACACGCACACGAGCGAATCAACTAAAAAGTCATGAACATTAACTGTAAACATCTGCGATATTTGGAGAAATTGTTCACGCAATGCGCATAGACCGTCCGAACCTAGATGAAGGTCCGTGGTCCGAACTGCATCACATGGATGCTGGGAGCTATCAGTGTTATCCATCCCTTACACACAAAGTCTATCGAAGTTCATCTGCAAATGAATCGATAGTGAGACGCACGTATGTCTCCAGTAAGTCTCTGGAAGGATCAGAAAGTTATGCAGTGGTGTGACTGCTGGGTGGAATACGTTCCGGAGGAATGAAGAACTGCAACAGACTGGGTGACTATTTGCACACCCAACCAAATTATCCGGCCACACGTCAACCACACGTGCGCTTGCAAGGAACGAAAATCTCCGTGTCTGTGTCTCAGCCACAACTGCCTATCGTCTGTTCTAACCAAATTTCTTCTAGTCCGCTATTTTGTCTTCGTAGACATTTGGTTCACGTTATCTTATTGTGGAGAATCGCTATTTATGTAACCGGTAGTTCCAAGGAACTCTTGCCGCCAGCATATTCCATCAAATGGTGGGTGACCTGTGAAACACCTCCTATTGAGAAAGCAATTTATTTCGCTCTGGACGAAGCTGAAATGCCATCCGAGACGAGCATTATTGTCTGCTGGTGCAACGAAAACCAGTTTCGAGGACTATTGAAATCCCACAAGTTGAGAGAACATAATAGACTTCAAGACCAAGGAAAGAACGGAAATTTCAAGAGCCAAAAAATGATAAGAGAAATTACACCTGAAAAAACAGCTGCAAATTCAAGAGTCAACAGCTATCTGAAAAGGTTCATTCTAGTTTAGTTTATCCTATTTCTGATTAATCAGCATGTTAATATGCAAAAAATAACACCAGGTAATATTAGAAAATTTACATTTATCGCTTGAGGGTCAGATATCGGTTTCCTCATTTCTAGTGAAGCTCAAAGCACTGTCGGTTTCATTTTTAGAGACACCTTGTACCTTTTAATCAAAAGTTATGTCTGGGCAATACTTTTCAATTTTAGTCACAAAAACTTTCTTGTTGGTATGAGGTGTGTATGCCTTCCCATAAGTCCAAGGTTTTTCCAGATCTTACAGCAAGGTAATAATTCCATGACTTTCAAATTTCTATGTGACCAGCAATGGCTATACTACATTTACCAACTATTAGCACTGTGGGGGAAAGGCAATAACATCAAACTTTCACTGTGTTGCATCCACAATTGAAATCTTTCATCCCCGTATCGCCAATACATTTTCTTACGTTATGCTGAAGGACATGCTCATACTGAACATGCTGCTGGTAGCGTTTCCCATGTCTTTAAAAGTAGTGATTACATCTTCTCTTTACATAACAATATCTCACAGTAGTGTTTAAATCTTCTCCCTACATATCAATATCTTTTAATTTGTCAATGTCAGTCACTACTCAAGAAAACAGTGTCCTTTACACAAAAAGAGAAATGTGAAGCTGTAAAAGCACCCTTCACAGTTGTTCTCGGATGCGCCCGCACACGTAAGCATGCACAAAAAAGAGAGAGAAAATAAAACATTTCAACTTTGTAATTTCTTCCAGATGCATCTCTGAAGTAAACGACAGTTTTGGTACAGCAACATTACAGCCTGCAGGCGCAGAGAACACACACACGCTACACTTCTAACTTTGACACTTGTTAGAGATAATAGTGCATTCATAAATTATCCAACTGGCTATGTTATGCCTTATTTGAAAATAATAAAAAAGACACTACCCAAGCTTTCCTGGTGCACCTTTAAAACATGCACACGTGGGCCTTAAGGGTGTGAAAGAAAAATTAAATAAACTCCTTATCTGTTGAAAACCATTCCCTGTTCAAACACTGAATGGCATTAGCCAAGTAGTCCTGGTAGGGATGACCATGTTATGATCATGCTCTTTACTAAAAATACATAAACACCAGTGACCTTTACTGTGTGAATATGACAAACTGCCAATTTCCTCACCTTCACAGAAATGAAATGACATCAATCTAGGTTTGTAAGAGTATTTTCTTTCCCAAGATGTTGAAGGAAAATGGCTTTGCCATGCATTCAAAAGGTAGTAATTCGGGGTGGTGGTACGGCAGGGTGTATGGGTGGTAGTGACATAAAATGTAAGGAGCAAGGGACACGCTGAGTAGTCTAACAATGCTTGGGTAAGCCAACTGAACAATTAGCAATACATGATTGAACACTTATGTACATGTTTAAACTAAAAGAAACACACATAACAGATAATCATGGGTAAAGGGTAAGGCAAAGTGTGGAAGCCAATGAGGTCATAAAACCTGGACAAAAAAACAAAAACAAAAAACACTAAAACTCTTTTGATGGACAAAACACCTACGAAATACACAAACTTATTTAATGCAAAAGAAACAAAACTAAAGATTCGGTGACAGAATCAAAAGAAACTGCAGTTCTCCATTTTCGGTCATCCTTCAAAGGCAAACAATTCTCCTCTCATACTTCACAGCCTTGCTATTCTAACATCCCAGACTTTCTAATCACAGCGAGGACACAACCGCTTACAGACCCCAGTAGTCGAGACGACCTTGATGTGAATGTGTTAAGCACGCAGGAGGGTGGCAAAAACATACGTTATGAAAGAATGCAAGTCATCTAAAAACAAATAAAATGCTCCTTCGGCTTAATTTGTAAACCAATCTTCTCTGTGATGGCATTGTTTTGAGGGAAGAACAGGCTACAGGAAAAGGCACCAGACATCCCTGTGCCACAACAGTCTCACTTGAAGACCTGCTATTAACATTTTTTTTTTTTAGTTCGATCATCAGCATGCAAACATGGCCAAAGATGCAGAATGATGGTGTATTTTTATTATCATTACTGCCTGCTGTACATAATGCCCAGAGTTACCACACATAGGTACATGCACACCACAAACCTCTGCTCTGAATCCCTTCTGGCAAACAATTATTAGGATGTGTAGCATCTCCCACATCTCAAATTCTAGGCTGCTTGTTGATCAAATATCATGAGAATGTAGCTGTGGTGTGTGACTGTACAAAATGAGTTGAAACAGCAAAAAGGACAGAGACAATGTGGTCAATAACAGTGGTCACAAATAACACAAACACACCATACTACTCATCATGTTATTAGCATGACTGTGCACACGTCCAACATCTTTTTCATATATAAACTTGCAAACATCTATCATTTGCACAAATGTACACATTTAAAAGTCCATACCCATGTAAGAGTTTCCTGGGTGACAAGCTCCCCACACACAGTTCAAAGGCTTGCTGCTTGCTATCTGTGAGACTTGTCTCAGTAGCCAAAGTCTAAGCAGCAAAAGGTTATGCCACCCCACACTCCCTGAAATCTCCCAGTAGGGAAAAAAAAACCACAAACCCAAATTCCTTCTTCTCTATAATTTCCTCTAATAAACATCTATAATTTAATGAAATAAAATGTGATTATCATCATAAACATGCTAAATGTCAAGATAAGATCCTGAGTTCCTATTGTCCAAGCACAGATTAACAAGTCACTCCTTTCGTAGCAGCAAGAACAAATGTGAGTGCTGTAGTTTACTGCTGATAATGGTCATGGTGATCAAAAATAGATCAAACCAGCACCCAGAGACCACTGCAGTAGGTTTTTATGCACAAAGAAGAATGTCAGTTCACGGAGAAAGAACTTTTCTCTAGTGTCTTCGATCTGGCGTCCAGCTGCGACATTTAAAATTGGCGCTACTGGATTGGGTGAATAGGAAGTACTGGGCAAGAAGGTCACGTCTATGTGGTCACATTGGACTAGACTTGCTGCCTGTTATAGTTTCTTGCCCATACCTATGTCAGTGGTACATACAACCTTCTAGAAGAGTCTTTTCTTTTAATGTTTGTAAAAACAATTTCTGCAGTGAAAGGATGGAACAAGAATATTCTGTTTAATTTTCTCAAGCACAGCTTTTTGTCACAGTATTCTTTGTTATTTATAAATACATGATGCAAATTACCATGGCACGAAAAAAAAAATTCCTTTCAAGCAGCATGAAAGTGTTTTTTTTCCTCATGATTACAAACAAGTTCTACCCCTTAAATCAACCTGTCTGAATGCAAAAATACAACCAAACAAGCTTAAAAGCAGCAGCAGGCAAGAAAAGACCACAGCATGTCCGTCATGACAAGGCAAGGCAAGGCCTGGACGCCAGATCAAGTCACCATCAGCGGCTTAAGCTGTGTGAGCGCCGATCAGAGGAAGTGGAGGATCGGGGGCTGTCACGGCGCAACAGGTCTTCTTCGAAAAACTTTCGGAAGAAAGGATGTCGCATGGCCTGTCTCAAATTATAGCGTGAACTTGGTTCATATGCTAGCATCTTCTCAATCAGGTCAAAGAGCTGCCGATGATCTTCATTGTCTGGCTCCTTCATATAGCGCTGCCCAAAAAAATAAAAAATAAAAACATTCATTTGATTTAAGGATATAAATAAAGAACATGAAAGCCCTAACCAGAGTTTAAAGATTAAAACAAACTTCTGCACATATATATCTCTTAGTTTCTAAAGACAGATTGTTTAAGTTGTAAGATGTTCATTGGGAAAAAAGTGTAAGGATCAGTCACTTAACAAAGACAGTGCAGTGGGAGAGAAAAAAAAAAGGGTCTGCGTATGACTTTATACTATAAAGCATTTCCTAGAAAACTGAAACATATTCATCCAATCCTGCAGATATGGACGGAAGAGCGACCTGTCAAACCAGCTACTTAATGATAGGAAAATTATGTTCCCCTCTTTGTTTTGTCTGTATAAGAGGGCTGTTCATAAAGACTCACACAAAAGTATCATTTCTTATTTATTGTGATCTATATATATATTTTGAGAGAGAGAGAATTTGGCAAGCACATCAGTGAAATTTAAATGGAATAAGCAAAACATTTTTCTGCACATTTTCTGTTTCTAAAACAATTCATTCCTTTAATAAAGTAATATTACTTGTGACAGTGGATATTTATTAATGCATATCCTGCAACAGTGCCATCTTCACACTTACTAGGTTCCCTCCACCAGCGGTTATTTCAGAATCAATCTGATGGTGTAACACCCATCTTTTACACTACTTTTCGCCATGCCTGGCAAGGAGATTTGAGCTTACACTCTAAGCAGTTGTGTTGTTTGTACCGCGGTGACACTCATGAGTTCTCACTTTTATACCCACGATGTCATATTGGGATTTAACGATTTAAGTGTGGGTCATTTATCATGTTATCTGAAAATCCTGATTCAAAATGTCAACTGCACACTGTTTAGTTTGCTGTCAGCATGAAGTTCTCTCTTCTTATCACTTAAACCATAATTTTGGTCTTTCGAGTTTTTAGGCATTTACCATCAAAAAAGCAGATGATACTAACTTTTCTCCTGCTTTTTTAAAAATTCATCACTGAGACACTTTATAGCACAGCAGTGATCTTTCCCGCCCATCTCCTTATGTTTATATTTTTCAGTAAAGGCAACTGAATGGCTAGCAGACTGACCCCCACTTCTGCTTAAGCCACCAACAAGCTTGTACTGCGCATATGGTGAATAATTGACGAAATTACACTCATCGTTCATACGTAGTACTAAGCCTTATAACTGAACTGCTGTCAGCAAAACCAAGACTAAGCCCTACTTAGCACTTGATAGGACAAATACCAAACATTAGTAAAGATCAACTTCCATTCAGTTTCCACAAAATAGCCAAACATGTCAGTGGCACTCTGTGACATATAAACTAACAAACCTAATGACACTCTCTTTCACTCTATAATTCAACTGAGAAAAAAACAGCTGAACAAAAAGCAAACTTTATCTAATCCCTGGCACATGAATTAATCAGAAGGCTCATGGCATGCATAAGACCACTATTAAAAAGTGTAAAAATATTTAAAGCCTCATAGAACACAAAATTCAACTCAAGCTAAATAAACTTAGAAGGGGGTAAGGCTGACAATCAACTGTGACTGCAAAACACTTTCTAAAGCACAATTCACGTCTTACCACTCGAAAGCTGGCTCCATCAGCAGCGCATACCCTATATGCTCATGAAACCCTCCTGATGTAAACCGATATAAGCTTGAATCAGACTGCACCACAACCACCACCAGCACTAGTAATACATGCATCACTGGTAGATGCACTTAGTGCTGAAGCCACACACAGCTATCAAGGTCAATGGCCCACCATGCATTTTTTAATGTCTCATTTCCAATTCTAATAGATTTTATAAGTATTTCTGTTTAATACGCTTTTCTAGCTTTACAATGCCAGTCTTTGCGTTTATAAAGGAGCAATGCAGCTTTGATAGTATACACCTGTGACTTTTTAAATCTGATGACACGTGACAACATGGCCACTTTCCATAGTATATAATGTCAATGCAAAATCCTAAAAGCCTTTTTTTTCTCTCTCTCTTGGGGACTCTAGGCTTCTCAGGATTGGCAATTCACCTTCCTATGTGTAAATGTCTGAGAATTTCGTTAGGAGAAATTGCTCACTTTTTAGTTTGGTGGACTAAAAAAATGTGGAGGATTTTGGCTGTATCACTAGGTGTTTCAGTAGACTATAAAACTAACCAAAAACCAAGATTCTGCAATGTACAGTCAAATTATAACAACCCCACTGTCCCTGGATTGCAAGTCTCTAGTCACAAAAGAACATCAATATTATTGTCGTGCATGGGAAGACACCAACAGGAAATCCAACAACAAACAATGCAGAAAAAAATGCGCGCATGAAGCAGACAGAGAGATGGGGAAATTCAGCATGCACGTCCTGGTGTAAGAGGTGAGAGGAATTGTTCAGAGAAAAAAAATATATGATCGGAGAAATATGCTGCACACTTTGCACTGTACTCTGTACACCCCACCCCCCCCCCACAGATTATGAAAAATTCCATGGCCAGTCTAATCTGGCTGCATGGCAGGTAGAAAGGAGAATATATTTTTCAGATTTGTGACGATAGAAAAACGAGAGAACTCTTTCGGAAATGGTCGATCATGCATCATTCAGACCCCTTCCCTACTTTAAAAAGAAAAATCTAACACGAATCACGGCACAGCCACATTGTGCAGGGTGAAAGCATCACCAAAAGTTTCAAGCATTATGGACATGAGCAGATGTCACACACTGGATCACTGTCAATGCGTATGCACAAATCTATGTTGAAGGCTTTGATCTTGAAGCTGATAATAATGTTAGAGAATGGAATGATGGGTAAATCAGAGAAAATCTTATAAAATGTCAGTGTATGTGCAAGATGCAACCACTTAGTTAAAACTGATTTCTATAATACTGGGGTAGAAAATTTCCCTCAGCTGTTAAAAATTTGCAATTCTACTATGACTTACTGTGCAAGAACTTTACTTGCACCGACTTCAGATGACAATGACAACAATAAGCCAAAACCACACTAGGGACTGACTGCATATTCCTCAAATTCTTTAAGGTACTTGTTTGTATTATTTCTAATGCAAGTAATATTTACAGGTAGAGACATATAACTTAAAGATATCTTTTAAAACTCTGTACAAGTCCTTCTGAAACCACTCAGCTTCTAGCATCATTTTCAGAATGTTTAACTATGTTGAGAGCCAGCCATTAACTTTTGCTATCTAATGTTTCTTCTGCTAGCACAAACTCATCTGTGTCTGACACCTGTGAATCTCCCACATCTAACTTACTAAGCTCTTGTCGTTTCTTTTCTCCGCTGGCATTTCTTCCACCATGCACACCATTCACTCTCTCAGTGTTGCTCCCCATGGCCAAACCCTCCTCCGACTTTTTGTCCCCAGTTAGGTAGTTGCTCCCCTTGGTCTGTGCTTGTGCCTCACATGCACTCACACTGTCTACTGGGACTTTTTTTTTACCCTGGTCTCCACCATAAGCTTTATCATCAGGAAGAACTGGGGCAGTAGTGCTATGTGCAGGTGGGGATGACAAAGGTGTCCCTTCCACAGAACTGCTCTCACCAGGTGCTGCTGGCCTGCGTCTTCGTTCTCGCCGACGTCTGACGCGTGGCTTTTGCTCCTGTCCAACTTGACCTTGTGCTGTTGCTATAGAAGCCAAAACCAAAGCTGGTGCAGTAACAGTAGCAGGCTTTTGTCCCTGACTTGTTTCATTCCCGTGCAGAGCTGTTGGTGCTACTGCTGATGCTGAAGACTCTGCTGCTGGTGCAGGAACAACAGAAAGCTTATGCTCTTGGCTAGGCTGACTGTTGGATGAGACCGCTGGTACTGGAGCTGATGATGGCAACACTGCTGGTGAAGGATTGCTGCCTTGATTAGCAGCATCTGAAACAGCTCTTACTGAAGGTGCAGAACGTGGCTGTGATGAACCTATCACAGACACACCTGTACTCTCTTCATAGGGACTCTGTTTCTCAATCCAGGCTTCAAATGCATTAGCTGATTCAGCAACGAGGGCAGGTTCCTGCTGCTTCTGCTGTACTGGCGCTGCTGGTTTTGGAGGCTTGGCAGCTGTGGAAGGCTGAGTGATTATAGATGCAGAGGTAGAAACAAATGTGGATGGTACAGGTGGCTTGGTGAAGGGTTGCACAGACGGCTGGGGAGGAGATGAGCACACACACACTGGGTCAGGTGGATTAGATATGCACTCCGTCTTCTGCATGCTTGCTACCTGCACTGGGACGGGTGCTGCTGCAACATTTTCTTTAGGAACTTGGGTTAAAAATATCCCTGGCCCTTCGCTTGAATGAAAGTCTGGTAGAGTGGGAGTTACAGCTATCTCCAATGGTTCTTCCTCAAACACGTTGTCAAGCTTTTCCTCTGGCTGCTCATCAGTCTCCGTAACACTAGAATCAAAAGACTGAAGGCTTCTGCCAACAGAGGCCTCTGGGAACTGCCCAGCATCGATGGCAACATCATGAGTAGGGATGGGTGGGTAGAACTGTGCAGGTGTCTGAGTACCTTTATCCTGCATTCTAAAGGGAGCATCAGAGAACTCGTGTGGGCTGGGGCACATCTCACGATAGAACCTATCTGGTGTCTGAGTGCTCTGATTGTAAAAATGGCCCATTCCTAGTGCCTCCATGATCTCAGGAGGGTCTAAGTACTGTGGAGATTCTGGAGCCTGTTCTATGATTGTTCTTACAAAGCTAGGTGGTTTGACTGCAAATGACCATGGCTGTTTCAAAGCTATTACTCTTGGAACAGGTTCAGGTTCTTGTACAACTACCACAGGCTTCCTCAGATGAGGCACTTTGAGGTTTTGGGACTCAACCCCTTCATCCCCACTCATGACACTGTCAACTGGACGAACCTGGTCTGAAGCCAAAGTGATAAGTGGAGGCGTCTTTTCTCGCAGTTGTTTGCTTTCTCGTCGCCGGCGCCTGGCCTTCACTGGTGCCTCGCCACCTTTTGAGTCTGTACGCGGTTTTAGCATCTTTGCCTTTTCAGTTGGTTCCTGCAAATCTTCCTGCACATGTCCTTCCAGGGTCCTTTCAACAGCAGCTTCTCTCTCCAGGCGCCTAACTATGGCTGTTTCTTCTAGCTTGGTACCTCGAGCTCTCTTCAAAGCTGTTGGTGGGGCTATGACATCAAGATTTTCCAAAACACAACTGCTTGGAGGCAAACCCTCCCATGTACCTTTTTCCCTTACAGTGTTCTGCAGTCTAGGGTTAATAGGCAATCTGTCAGCCAGCTTCAAACCCCTGGCCCCTTCTTTAGAGGGTTTGGAGGGTGCTTCCACATTAGCAGCTGCACCCTCCAAATCTTCCGTGATTCCCATTTCTTGCTCACCTGACAAAAGAGAAGAAGGGGAGGCAGAAGAGGGTAGAGAAGGGGGCAACATGTCACTGTTAGTCACAGCAGGCACTTCAGCCACTAGTAAGGAGGAAGCAGATTCAGGAAAGTTATGGTTAGTGGTTGTGGTTTCAGGTTCATCAAATGAGCTCATGAGCTGCTGGGCACGCATTTCGCGTTTGACAGGAGTGAAAAATGGGTGGCGTAGGGCCTCCCTCAGGGTAATGCGCTGCTCAGGCACATATTCCAACATTTTCTCTACAAGATCTAGCAAATCCACGTGGGCGGCTTCTTTGTCCACCAAATAGTGCTGCAGACAGGACACAAGAGACAGACCAGTCAGTCAACAACCACAATGCATGTTAACATTTCACCTGCTGAACTTTCAAACCCATTCTCAAAAAGACCATTTCTGGTCAACAGCAAGGCCTTTTCTTTTAAAAGATTAATGTTATAAATCTTAAGGGAAGCAAATACATATTTCACAAAGTGATCTGCAGATTTAAATTTCTCAGGTACAAAGTGTGCAAAAGTGTCAAAACAAAAATCACCTAAATATGGGCAGCAAAAGGACTTTTTGTGCAAAGGCCCTGATTTGCCACTTTTATTGTTTCTGACCTTTATTTTTTTTGTGGGAAACTCTTTGCAGAAAATGTAAAAAACAAGAAAGTAAATTAGTATCAGAGAAAATCCAGTTTCTTTTTTCTATATATATATATATGTGTGTATTTTTTTGCTAACATTATACCAGTCCCTCCCAAGTCCGACTTTTTGGCTGCATGCAAAGAAAGTCCTATGTCTCAACCATGCTATCATGCAGAGCAAAGCACTGCAAGTCCCTAACATGCAATCTATTTTGAACTTATTTTGTTCATTTGCAAACTGATCTTCTGAACCTTTTTCATAACATCAAATGTCTATTATAATCTTTAAAGTACTAGGTAGGGGTGGCGATTCATTTATGGAATACTTATGAATGCTAAAAGCAAGAATCTAGACCTGAATCTACGATTCTGTCAACAGTTGTGTCATGTTTTTTTGTCCAGCCAAATAACAAGTGAAACCCCCTCAGCTGGTCAGACAAAACAGACATCCCTGCACGAGTGCATCTTCATCCATCTCAGTGTTTAAAGATATTTTGCCATGCAACCATTTACTTACTGTGATTCCATACCAAAATACCAAATTACACTAGTCTATCAGGCAGCCTCAAAAATATACAACAGCTGATATCCATCATACTGTTACATCATCAAGTACACACATGCACCACTCATTCAAACGTTAGCATCTACTTCACTGTAGTCTGCCAGTAGTAGCAACCCACCAAAAAATAAGTATGCATGCAGAATAACCACTTAAATTTTTCACACAAAACAATCTACCATGCAGTCCACAAGACCTGAAGATTGTGATGAGGGGAATTGGGAGAGTGGAGGAGGCAGGACTGAAATGACACCAATGCATGCAAACTGCGCCTATGAGTGGGCACACGTCTAAGACCCAAACAATTTATTCATGTGCCAGGGTAAACCTCCATACATCCCCCAGGTCTTTGTTTTCTTCTTAGCATGAGAACAACTGACTGATAAAATACTTTTTTTAATGCATGGTATCCTTACAGGTAAAGGTCTAGATAAGTATAAAAAGACAAAATTTAGAGGTATATAGATAATATCTGCATCCAGTCAACAACCTTGACATTAATCTTTAACTAGAAGATGATGTGATCTTATTGAATATGAAAATAAATACTAATAATAGAACTAAAAAGGGCAGTGGGTGAGGAAAAATGGAGTAAAAATAAGAAAACATAAAACAAGGTAAGTGTTTTAGAGAGAAGCAAACATAATGCTGACATTTTTCAAAAGGAAAAAGGAAAAGTTGTTTTTAATGTCGTCTCAAAAGCAGGACATTTTGAAAAACAAACAATTAAAATTTTTCAGCCCCACGAAAACCAAATTCAAACCTTCAATACTGTTCTTATGTACACAGTTCAGTGGATTTCAGGTGCTGATAAAGAAAAAGCAAGCAACAAAAACACAATAAGTCCTTTGTACTCAACTCCCACCACCACTTCCTCGACACCCACTTTCCAATCAAAACCACCTTCCTCGGAATACCTACCATATATATCTCTCCGAATAATTTGCCAACACACCACATACCAAGACAAGTCAGATAAAAAAAATAAAAGTTTCATCTCTTACCAGCAAAGGTTTACAGTTTTCTCGGACGTATCGTCCAGCTGAGCTCTTCTCATCCCAGTCTAAGCGACCATGGTAGAAATACTTTTGCTTTCTTTTAATACAGAAGAAAAATGGGAAAAGAAAAGGGGAAGGCACAATCAGCAAACCAGCATGCATTGTCCACCAAAAATAAAAAAGTTGTTTAAAAGTTAATACACAAGCAAGCTCACTGCAACATCAATATGCACTTACTGTGTGGCTGGCTATTAAATGTACACAACGGAAAGGGAGGGAATGACACAGCTAAACAATGGTGCGGGCTTCTGGGAATTACGACAGAATCAAAGAGGTGCAAGTCATGCTCTGCATCAATAGCCATTAGTCTGCTATCCTATCCTGACTGGACTTTCAAGAATGAAGCGATAACAGAATAAAGAAATGACGGTAGCAGAGTGGTCTGCCCACTTCACTATAGAATGAGGAAGGTGAAATATGTACTAAACACCCTACACAACTTTTGTGAAATACTGTTATAATGTATTCAAAAAGATCAACCCAACACAAAAACTGGGCAGAAAAAGCAACTGATAGCAATATTTTCTACCCTCGTGGATATTATATAAAGAGGAAAACAGATGTCTCTTTACGGCAGTTTCTTTACTGGTCAGCTGGTTTTCATGAAGGACTATAGGACAGACAAAATAATTACGTTACAACTTGCAAAAACCTTGGAGAATTGTCACTGAACCAAAAGATAAAAGCAAAAGGCAGGTAACTCCACTGCAAAGCATTCCAAGCCAAAAGTCGGACATGCATGCCGAACACATCAGCACAATAGACCACCCTGTTCCCTTCCCATAAACAGGCAAGCACAGCAGCAAAAATCACTTCCACTGACAAGAATGAGTGTCCTATGCAGACAACAGGACACACAAGAGATACTCACGTAGAGAGGCTTGCAGTTTTCACGGACATAGCGCCCCGCCGGGGTGAGAGGATCCCAGTCGAGGCGCCCGTGGTAGAAGTAATTTGTTCTTTGCCAAATTGAAGAGACAGAAAGAGCGATTTTTCAGAGAGGCACAAGTATTAACACATTTTCATAGAAAACACTTTTTTCCGTTTGAAACTGAGCCAGCAACTTAAAACCAGAGCCTGTACCTGGTAACAAGAAATCACAATATAGATAATGAAGAGGTGGCATCTCTTAATTGCAGCCACAGAAATGAGAGCAATTAGCTTGTCTGTTTTGTAAAGCCACTGTGAGTGCATATTGACATCAGAAGCTTTCCTAAGAAAAAAAGTATTTGTTAAACTAAAGATTACAGCAAGATACAGATAAATGATATTAACACTCCATAACAGTGCATGTCAACAAGATTTTTTAAAATCAAAGTAACGATTGAATAAAATAAAGTTAGAAAAATGTTCCCTAAACTAGCACTGCACTTGGAAATTTTATTTCATCAAAATGACACTTTATCTCCTTCCAATTCTAAAGACTTTTGACAGCACCATCATATCAATTATGTGTGTGCCTTTCCACTCTGTTTTGACCTTCAAAACTTTTTTTTAGAAAGCTTCATATAGGTCCCATCTCATTTAACTAAAAAAAAAAAAAAAAACAAACGGTAAGGCAAAGTCGAATAATGGTAGTCAGAAAATGAGGTATGTTGGCAGAAATAATGCACACTGTAAAATAAATCTGATGGTAAGTGCTTACTTGGTTTTCTTGGCCATGCGGTATGGCAAGGAACCCAAAATTCGCTCCATCATTGCTAGATGCTCTTTGTTGTCATGTGTCTGATAACAAACAAAAAGCCAAAGTTATAAAAAAAAATTAAACAAGCTCACTGTGCAGGCATTTGAAGAAATTGTGAAATTTTGATAACACCTCAAATGTATAATGATAAGAAAGTGTAAATACATTACCTGAAAGAGTGTGTAACCAGTGTAGAGTTCAAACATGATGCAGCCTACACTCCACACATCGCACGGCTGTGCCCACCCTAGTTCTGGAAAGCATTCAGTTTTATACTGATTACAGTGAATAATGGCAAGATATTTTATTGGATCTACAGCCATTACAACATTATCATACACAAAATACTTATGTAAAAAAAAAATTATAAATCACTTGCAAGCAAGCAGAAAAAAGCATCTGAAACTGTAACCACTATCAAAAAAGCTAATTATCCAAAATGTACATTTATCTATTACCACAGCTACCGATCCCATTCCATACCCAAGATGACTTCTGGTGCCCTGTAGTGCCTGGTGCTGACAATGGTGCTATGGTGTTCATGGTCAAAAGTTGCAGAACCAAAGTCTATCAATCGAATGTCTGTTCTTTTGATTCGCCGTTCATCTCGTCTCTTATTTGAAAAAAAAAAAAATCGTTAATGAGGATTTAAATTCTGTCTACATGCAATAATAAGATTGTTACTATGCACTCTAATAATTCAATCAATAGTTAGATTTTCTTCTACTAGTCATCTGCACTTAATTTTTAAAGTTGCTGGTTGTGGGACCAACATGTAAATTAACCACCTAAGTGCAAAGAGAAAAAAACACAGTCTGAACCTACTCGTTTTGAATTGTAGACAACCTCAAAATTTGAATCAACAAATAAGATGTTCTCTGGTTTCAGATCTGTATGAGTCAGCTGGTTTTCATGGAGGACTACAAAACAGACAAAAGGTGGGTTCCGTTGCAATTTCATCTTTAAAATACAAAACATTTATTTTTAAAAAATGCAAAGCAGTGAGATGTTCCTCACGAAACATTTTAACTTGTTACTAAAACAATTTTTGCTTTTTCTGCATATTAAAGACATAACATACATTTCATTCATTCACATCCTATATTACATCAACTGTGAACAAATCACACAGAAGTACTTACAGTTTACTGCATAGCAAAGCTGGTATGATATGTGTCGAACTTGCTCGATAGGATATGCAATGTAGTTGTTCTCTTTCTATTGACAAAAGTTAAACGAGCATTTCATGATTTAGAAAACTGTTTCCTCAGTTTTATCTCAAGAAGTCTAATATTTTATTAGGCACCACAGGATATACATTGGAGATAAAGTACTGACTAGCATCAATCTATTGATATTCAAGTTTAGACTTCTAATCCCAGTAGTTTTTTTACATCTACAAAGCAAAAAATTAAAAACATGCTCATTCATTCTGTAGGAAACATCCTCTTCTATAACTGTCTTTCATGCCAACCTTTAACATGTTACTGATAATTACCAGAAAGTCAAAAACACTGAGGCCCAGCATATCAAAAGAGATGCAGACATGGCCATGGAAGTCAAACCAATCAAGCATCTGAACACACATGCTGCAAACAAAAACAAAAAAACAAACTTGTTATAATGTGTGTGTGCGCGTGTGTTAGAGAGAAAAAAGGATTGTGAGGGTGGGGTAGGGGTCAACAGAGGTACTTTATCTTCAAGACAAAATAAATATCTAAAGAGTGTTTGAAAATACCCCCCAAAATAATGCACAGCTTTCATTTATGTAAGACCTCACAAATCTCTGTTTGCTTGAAGTGAGTAATGTAGACTGAAAGGTGATAAAGAGACTCACTATTTTCCTGCTGGATCTTTCTCCTTTAATTTCTCAAGCACATTTATCTCGAGTTTAGCAGCCTCCCTGTATTTTTCCACATTCTTGATGATTTTGAGAGCAATTGTCTCTCCATTCCTGAAAGCACAACACCTATGAAATTCTACAAAGTTAAAAAAAAAAAAAAGACACACCTCAAGTCAACAGTCATCCCCCAGTCTTTCAAGTGCACCTAGTCAACCTGCCCACACACATTTATGTGTGCAAAATTACTCTAGTTGGCAGTGTCTTAAACAACTTTATCTTACTTAAAGCAGTTTTAGTTTAAAAAATTCTAAAATTGTGGCATGCACTTTAAACTGATTATCTAAGAATATTTCAGGCTTAAAAGTGTTTAAATTTAGAAATGCGTTGTGCAACTGGCCCTTGGGTTTTATAATTCTTCCCATTGCTCTTCTCCAAATCCTGATTTCTTCCCTTTTTTTCTCATTAACCCACACACCTGCCATGGAGTCAAGTTTAAAAAAAAACTATAAACATGCAAGACAAAATTAAAATTATTTACAAACTCACTACTTTACAACCATGTTATTTACAGATAAACAATGTCTATTTAAAGTCACTATGAGAAATGTAGCTGGTTTCTGTATTCAGTGCAACAGGACTATAAAAAAGTGCTCCCCCCAAAATCAACAACTCCCCTGGGGTGTTTATCTTGTTAAAATTGTCATACTGCAAATTGCATTTTTTTCTTTTTTTTCTTTTTTAATTAGCACCAGCTGTTTGGAAACTATCAGTTCCATCACACCTCAGCACTCCCACCCATATCCTTCCCAATCTAGGGCAATGCAAGCATCAAGCCTGGGAAAGTAGCCTTTTCACCCCCACCCATCCCTGAGCCTCAACTCTCTCCTGGTGACCATGACAACAGCACCAAAAATAGATCAGTTCCACAGGGCTGTCTGCTGTAGAGGCTTTCTCCCCTTGCCTTGCTCCTGCATCTTAGGTGTGGTATTTAAGAAAGTGAGGCCATACCCATTTAGATGGCAAGCTTCCAAAACTGCTGGTATGGCAGTTCACAAAAACCTGGCAGCCAGAAAGTCCCTCACTCAGACTATGGTTCAGAGGAAAAACTACCACCCTTCTGGTGCACATGGGATAAAACTGGGCTAATGCTGGACAAATTGTTTTTGTTGCTTGATTCTATTTAAAGACACTGTTATGACAAAGTACAGTAATTTTAAAATTTGGGGGATGGTGGTTAACAGCAAATTATTTGGCAATGGACCATTAATATTTCTGTGCCTTCTTTTGTGCAAATTATGTTATCTATGCTGAAACCACAGTCAATGTCTTAAGTACAGCAGAGGCTGCATATGATAGTAACAAGTGACCAGAGCGACTTGACAAGGCACCAGACTGCCAGAGTAACACACCGCCCAGAGAAAAACATCCCCAACCCCTGCCTGTAACTGGCCCATTTAGCTAAAAGGAGGGAGAGTTGGGGGGCGGGGCGGATGTGGAGCTAGCAGTTAAGAATGCATCAGAACCAAGAACCAGCCCTGTAAGCAGGTGTCACATGCAGAAAAAGAACACAGAGGGCAAGAAGGGAAGAGTTAAAGAAAGGTCTGGCCATTGAGGCTTACCTGCCCTGCTTAGCACTGATGAAAGAAAGTGCGCAACATAACTGCTTACTAGGAAGCCATCTGGCTACCAATCAGGTGCCTGCTTATTTACAACAAAGTTTTGAATAATTTCATGAGGAACCTGAACAAGTAAAATACCTGCCGGATAAAACTACCATGGACAGTGTACCTGCAGGTTACCAAAGAGGCCAAGTGGCAAACACCTGAACTAACTAGCAAAAGTCACAGGATTCACTTTTGAACCATTTAACTTACAACGCAAAGCACATTATCTAATGCTGTTGAGCCAGTTCACCCAGTCAAGTGGACTCCCTTACCCTTCATCCTTTCAATTAAAGTGGCCTAGTCAGAAGCCCTTAGAGCACCCTGTTTAGGCCCATCTGTGCAACATGTACACAAAATACACAAGTTTCCCTTCATGTTATCCACTGACATGTACCATATGGGCACTGTTACTGTTAGCTATAGCAGCGTGAACATTCCCCCCCCCCCTGGTAAATACACTAATCCTCTCTTGTTTACTTCCCAAGCCCGCATCCTCTAGAAATAGAACATGACTAACCACCATTATCTTCATCTAGTATAGGTGTGGATATATATTATGCATGAATCTGCAAATCAGACAGCAAGAAATGTACCACTTTCTTATCAGCTTTTAGTCATACTTCTTTCTTAGCAACAATTTATATCCTATGCTGAAAATGGCATTCGGGTTTGGTCCTACTTATTGTAGCTCATCCTTGAGTACCAAACCCATACACACACAAAAAAAAGACTGATTAATCTGCTCAGTCAGTGTTGGCAAGCTTCTGGGAACTGGTGACATGTAAAACCAAGCAGAAACTAATACAGACACATATCTCCTAGACACCTGGCTCAACCCCCAACCCCACCCAGTCCCTTTTTTAAAGACTCTAAATCAGGCCAAACACCTCCCCCCATCTTCTTTCTGTCAAGGACCACTCTGAATAAGAGGCCTGGAGGCACAAGTTTCCCTGGGCCAGGTGATGCACACAGGGTAATCAACTTTCCAGAATGCTTGCCGCTATGAGCTCATTCTTTTTCATTCCCAACACCTTCTACCCTCACCTAACAAAACAACAGTCACACTTTTGCAGCAAAAAAAAAAAAGTGAGAAGCATAGGCACCCCCACACCTGGGGCAAAGACCTGGTGAAAGGAAATGCTTTTCAAAACAAGCCTCAAGTTTGGGGCTTCTTGAAAAATCGATCTTATGGTACTGGAGAAAATGGTCATACAGTAATACAGGGAACAGATTGGTTTTAATCAAAGAAATGCAAGCCACCAATCCCCTTTTTAAATGTACTAACTTAAATGTACCAATACATAAAATCAATGCTGCATCCACTACAGCAAGATCATGTAGGCAGGATTGCTGACCCCGATTTTAAGATAGGGATGATGGGGTGGCTAAGAACCGCTGGATTTTCAATGTTAGCAAGATTCAAGATCTACTTGCAAAATTTCTACTTCCTGTTACGGTATACTTCTAGCTGCTGTGTAACAAGTGAAAAGATGGAGGCAGCAATCACACTATTAAACCATATATCAAGGCACATAGAATGACATAGTTATGTCTTTGTGCTTTCAACACCTTTGCAATGAATAAAATGGTTCAAAAAGAATACAATCCAAATCTCATAAATAAAAAAAACCCTGAAAATACTGCTTATGTTAGAAATACATTAAAAAGTCATAAAAATGCATCATCTATTTCTTGTGCCTCCTCATGCTTGAATTTAATGCTTCATTTGAATTCCCTTCAACTACAAATGGCAGGCTGAGAAAAGAGGACAATGCAAGTAGGGTTCAAGCCATACTACTCACTAGAAAAAACAATAACTGCATGGTCTATCCCTACCCCCCCTCTCCACAACTCTGCCCTCAAAGCTTAGTTTGCTGATGACTAATGTGTAGATAATAAAGTTAATACTGGTTACCCCCTTCCTCCAATTTCCTCTGCTCTATTTGCAAAGTATGCTCACCAATCTCTAAATGAACAGTAAGTACCATCATGAATGCCCAGGCTAAGTGAGAGTTGGGGAAGTAAGAGCTGGTGTATGGATAAAATCTACAGCCACATTGTCATTATTTTATATATATATATATATATAAACTATTTGAATTCAGACTACAAAAAACATTCTGTGATGTGGTAACCTGTACAGAATTTTACTATGCTCCAATTAAAGATGCTTCAATTACTCTATTCATGAAAAAAATAAGTGAAAAATCATTGGTTCAAACCAGGTCAACACTCAGCCTAGCATCAAAGTTTATAAAGTTCCACGCGTTTTCTCTTGAATCAATTTTACATAACTGTGTCACTGCATACATCTAGAAAAATCTATGCACAATGTTTTCAATGGGTGTACCACTGTGCACACAAGTGAATGAGACAAATGCATGAGTAAATACTTATTCCTAGGCTTTTCTGCTTTTTTTTTTTACAGCCACCTCCAAGCATTTTGCCAGTGGTGTGTGAACATGCGCGATGACTTCCCTGTCCCCACCTTCTAGTCATCTATGTTTTTAAAATGCTAAACAGCATGCGTTTTGCT
Source organism: Marisa cornuarietis (assembly GCA_004794655.1). NCBI lineage: Eukaryota > Metazoa > Mollusca > Gastropoda > Architaenioglossa > Ampullariidae > Marisa > Marisa cornuarietis. The sequence continues at coordinate 327,144 of SMMW01000568.1, read as the reverse complement.
TAAGCTGTCAAAATAGCATAGCTAACTCCATCATACACATTGGAAACTATAAAACTTGAGGCAGTAAGATGAAAAAATATTAATGCATTAACTTACCTTCGAAGATCTTTGCATTCAGCTACCTTCCCAAAGGTCCCCTCTCCAAGAGTGGACACCACTTCATCTGCAAAATAATATCACATTGACGACCATTTCTTTGCACAGTCCCCTCACACTGGGCCAGAAGAGAAAATGACAGTCAACCTTTTCTAATCTTATCCTTACACTTCCTTCCAAAAAGGAATGCACAGCAGATTCAAGCACTAGCTTCTGAAAAGCACTACTATGGGACTTTAAAGAATGCACTTTTTTATATCAACAAAGCAGAACTGTTTGTAAGCAGCCCTGGATCATTACTTGAAACTAGTGTTTCCAGCTACATTGTACTTGTAGATTGCTCAGCAGAGAACAAGGGTTTAACTTGACTGTCACCTCTTGACCCAGAGAGGAGCATACAGACAAGGGTGTACAGTGATCATCACTTAGTGCAGGTGTAAAACCTCCAATGAGTGGATCAATTCCAAAAGAAGGATATGAATCTGTACATTATGAGAAGAAGCCTTCAATATACATATAATCCTGCACACAAGTAAGCATTTTGAAAAATTAAGAAAATAAAGCTATTATATGTAATAAATAATAAAACATGTCCATGTGTACTACGTCAGACAGTATGATACAAAACTGGGGTAGGGAGAAGGCTGCAGGGGCAATAATGGAGGGACATGGGAAAGGAGATAAAAGAAAGGATGTCTTCCTAGACTAAACGTTACATAATTGTTGAGTACATCGAGCGTGCAGCAGGTCGCCTTGGCGATAGATCAGGTGTCCGTCTGCATCATCTTCCACACTGGGTGCTCTCTCATCTCCCTCCTGCCGATCCTGCTGCCGTCCACCGCCATTTTCATCCACATCAGGTTCGAACCCCCCAGCGCCAGCGACCGGGTCAAAACAGTTGCAATGCACGTCCCGACCGCAACAGCAAGCAGGCGGGGGTTGACGCCGAATCGTGTTCGCACGCACCCGTGTTCAATGTTTCATTGCCATGGTTGGCAGCCCACATATGTACGAGATAAGACAGGCAAGGGCATGGCGAAGGTAAAGATCGTGTCACATAATGTGTACATCGCATGAATTGGCATGGCAATCATGGTAGTAGTACTCTATATTAAGATAAGCATTCCATGCATCAACTGGGGAAGTGAAGACAGCACAGGAAGCCGCATAAAAAAAATGAAAAATACAACGGTATTCCCCCCCACCCAAAAAATGAGGAGACTGGCGATTAAGAATGATAACAAAATTTGTTAACATGTAAAAAAATATTTGATGAAATCAAAAAATTTTTCATGCTAATGAAAAATGAACCTTTTATGCCATTAGAAATGATTCATGAAACTAGACTGACATGATAATCAATGCTTCCAAATGAATGGCAGCACAATCATTAAGCATCAAAATACATGCTTCATCGTATGATAAAGTTTAAAAAATAACATTTAAATTTGACATGCAATATGAATGACTTATTGGTGAATTACTGGTGTAAGAGCTAAAGATTGAACAATTTTAGTTGTTACCACACAAATCTGCAAGAATTAAGTGTCGGACACAAACTCAAAAAAAAAACCCACCTAAATCCGCAGTTCTCAACTTGGGGGGTGCAAGCTGCTGAAAAGGGGGCCGCAAAGACGGTCATTTTCTCATATCTCATATAGGTAGTAGTGGCTAAGGGGGGGGGGGGGGCGGACGTACCTTTATTCATCTGGGGGGGCGTCACAAGTAAAAGGTTGAGAAACGCTGACCTAAATGGTTAAGCACACAGAACACCACAATCAGAAGCCATAGACCCCTCAATGTTTTCAGAATTATGATAAAATCCAGACATCTACTGCATATTCCAGTGTACAAAGGTTAGTCTGTGATGTTTTTGTTCTGCACAATCTTTGAAGTAGCATGCCTCTCTTATCTCAACACCAAAACAGCTAAGTACCCCTGCAAGTGAAGTGAGTTATTTAGAGTCTAGAAGCAGCATGATATCACTAGTTCCTGAAGAAAATAGTGCTACCGATTAATTTTATTAATGCTGCTCTTATCATAAGCATCACAAATCAGATTTCTATGTGACTGCTTTCTCTCTCCTGGTTTTCATTCTTTTAAGTATACCAAGAAAGATTAAAAAAAATTGTTGTATATTCAAAGCTAGACATATGTGAATGCTGTGCAGAATTGCACTGTTCATTACAGTGAGTCAATACAGTCACTTGCTGTAGTCTGTGTCTGTATGATACTCCAAAATGTCAAGCACATTATTGTTCTCAACTGCCAGGGTCAATACGACCAGCTCATGAAGACCAACACTTGAAATTATAAATCATCGATGGTCAAATAGGGAGGGGAAAAAGCACCCAAAAATAAAGCACACTAATGTCACTGTAAAACTGCTTCACAAGTTTTCCAAAACCAGAGCAGTGACAATTCCACACACACACACACACAGTATGCTTTGGTAGTGTGGGCTGAACAGGAAACTTGTTATCAACATATCAAAACTAGGTGAGAATTTATGTCAGTCAACAGATGTTAGTACCTGCAGTAAAGCAACTACAATATCCACCACATTAAAAAAAGTAAAACATGAACTACAACAAAGACACGGCACAAACAATATAAAACTGTAACAATGAGACTATGTCTATTAAGATGAATGAAGAATACTGAACAGCAACATCATTATAACTATAGAGTACATCAATAAAAGAGCTTTCTACCACTCTAAGCCAATAAATAAACAAAAATTTCCTGGAGCGTCCTGTGTAGTTGTTGCACCTTTCCCTCCAGGCATTTGTTAACTCTTTCCAACAGCCTATCCTACACAGTACAAGGCTGTGTAACCTTAAGCGCCAGACACATGCCTTCCTCCCAATAAATGGTCCTACTTCCCTCTTTTGCCCTTTTAAGCACTCCATGACATTTGGAATAGCAAGACTTGTTTCTAGAAATCTTGGACGGTCAGTCCCTTTAATGTACAACAGTACTATTAAAAACTATTGCTGCTTGACGCAGATATCAAACCAACATCCCATAACAACTAAGCCCCCCTCCCCTCCTGGCTTTCACAGCCCTTTCATTTTATGGAGATTTTGCCATGAATCTCTGAAATATTCAATCTGAGACCAAAATCTCTCATTTGAAGTGCTGTTTACTGACTCTTTAGCACTGATATAAAAAAAATCAAATCTCATTTACTAGAAGCAGCACTATAACTGCAATCACAAGGAGAGAAAGTGATTTTTCATTCACTGTTGCATTAATGGTCAGGTCTGCCTGTTTAATCATCAATGAATCTCTGCTATCTTAAAGAATTATGATAAAAAGATTCTTTTCTACCAGCTACCCACTTTCAGGCATCAAATCAAGATGCAGCCTCATGTTGCTACTGAAAGTAAGTTTGCTCATGAAATGTTACCATGCACTTCAATGTCAATACACACATCTTAACATCTAGCTGCATATCTTGACCAGCAAATGCGCACGCGAGAGAGAGAGAGTGTACATAACACTGTGCTTTACCGTTTATTCCACAGATACAGAGGTTGTTTAAAAAAAATCTACATTATGCTGTATATGTGTGACAGAGAGAGAGTAGTGTGTACATAAAACGTTGCTTTACTGTTTAGTCCACTAATGTCACAAGTATTGTTTAAAAAGGTCTACATCAAATTGTGTGCATGTGCACACAACTGTGTTTAAGAGAAACTGTTTATGTAAGACAGAGATTCTGTGAGTGAATGAAACAAGTTTTACATCTACTCTCTGCATTTGGTGCTGCACTTGGAGGAAATGTCACAACCCCCCACCTCAACTGCGCAAAAGACTGCACTGAAAACACACCAACTTTTTCTATGGCTGCTACTAAAATTTAGAATTGCCGATGGGACCAACGCTTGCCATTTGCCAAACATTTACAAAAGCCATATAATACATTCACTAATGCAAATTAAGTGCCTCTTTTTACCCTTTCAGCCTTATAACCATGCATTATTTATCTAAATTCACTGGTACTACCTGTCACCCATCTGTAAAACAAATATTAAGATTCTGGCACATCCCTCCTGGAATGTTGGCCTCTAGCAAGACTAGCCTCGGAGCAGGAAAGGTGCAGCAACTCACCCTATGCCTCATTCTAAAGATAAAACAAGTAACATCTATAATATTATCATCTCAAACTTTATGAAAAAAGACAAATAATAAACATGAATGTTAACAGATTAAAACAACTTGAATGGCAAAGCATTATTCTCCAAGGTGTGTTTGACCTGTCTAATTTTAGCTGCTGACTAGTGTCTGGAGCTAGCGCTCATCCTACTGTGACCTTAAAAGGTCTCTCTCAACAAGGAGACTAATCTCAGAGATTGATGAAAAGAAAACACATACCGCAGCGCGACTCCGGTTCAAACCATACTTATTACCGCCATTGGTCGGCATATTCCTCCATTCTCTGACACCACCTCCAGCATCCACTCTCATGCTGGCTCTGCCCCTACCAAGTCTTGTTTAGGGCTCAGTGAAGCGCTACCATTTAGCACCAGAGGCCTAGCAAGGGCCGCAGACAACCTCAGGCCCTTTGAACGGCGACAGCAGAAGCAACGGCGGCGGCAGCAGCAGCGGCAGCACAACAGTACTGCCTTACTCCTCCAAACCATAAGGCACTGCGGCATGCAGTAGGGGGGTAGGGGCCCGAGCAGGGGCTGCACAGCCCAAATGGTGCTCTAGCGCTCCTGCAAACGCTTTGATGAGAGGAAGGGAGTAGAGGGGAGGGGGGAGAAGAGGGCTGCTGAGATGGAGGGCGTTTTTAGGGTGTTGAAGGTGCTGGAAGGAACGGCAGAAGGGGCAGGTTGGAAAAGCACATATACAGGGCACACTCACAGAGGCCAATCCCTGGCTTCTGAATCTATGGTTCTGAGTACAGGAATATACACTGTGTACAGCAAGTCTGCAGCAGTTAAATCGGTCACATAACAAGCTACTGCAGAGTCAGTCACGTTCTACGTCGGCACCTACTTCTTCGGTCTCCCCGACAGCAGAAAGTTACAAGAAAGCCCTCTGAGCTCTCTCTGCGCACCACAGATTTACATCTATGGCACACGCCGAACACATGGTTAGATGCCAGGAAGGGTGTATGAAAATGGAAACCCCGACACAGGCCAGGGTACCTGCAGTCCAAAGATAGCACCTGCATGAGGCTCCTCTTGGGATGCAGACGTTCTCCCTTCAGTAATGTCAGGTGATGGGCTCAGGAGATAGCCTGGGGTGCCACGGTGCCATTCCAATAAATGAAGGCACTCGTTCAACATTTCCCATTTGCGCTACTGGCAAAAGTGGGTATCGTGCCGCTAGTTCTGTGTTACGTGACGAATGTTCGTTTTCCTGCCCTGTGTCGCTGACACTGTCATTGCTCTTTGTACTCTACGCCTCTCCCCCATACACTATACCGGAAGGAAGAGGCTTATTGTAACCTCCTGGACGATATGGTGAGTCCTGGAAACTGCGGGCAGCAGCGACCTGAAAACAGTCATAGCGCTTCCTCATCTACAAGAATAGAAAGACTGTACGCCAAATACGCAAGCACTGGCTTCGCAGTCATAGTATGTGTCATATGTGTTACTAGTCGCGAACACAAGCTGTAAAAGGATCGCAATGACTTCCGTGGCGACACCTTGGAGTTTCGAGGACAAGCATGAGAAAAAAGATTACACTCCGCTCTGACAGCTGTCGAGAACAAGCAAGAACTAAGTTGACCTCCGGCTCACGCGTTAGGGTAATCTGGGGTAAGTTCATTAGAAAGATCTGCCGAGATGAGGTTTGTTACCCATGTCAGCAGGGTTGAAGTTGACGAAGCACAAACTATGTCGTCGATGACAAAGGTCACAGAGCCACCGTCAGCACACATACAAGGCGTGTTTTTATGTGGCTGAGATGATGAGAAGGCGCCACTCCACCACTCGGCCACCCGTCTCAGACTCAAAAGCCTTATCTACTATGTCAACAAGTCTACAACCCCGATAACCACACCAGTTAACGTGGCCGCGCCGTTTCAGCATTTTTGGATACACCGCTGATACCTAAGACAAGTGGACAGGTTGCAGTCAGAACAGAGACACTCTTTAGCGTCTCTGGTCAGAAGCAGCAGCGGCCGACAACTGAAAGCCTGCAATAAACCTTTTATCTCTTCACAACGTCGTAACATAGGTCCTAAGGCATAAACTCATGGTGCAGCTAAACACGTGCATACAGTCGAGTTACGTCAGCGCCGTAACAGCGGGGACGGAGGAAGGGGAAGGGCTGGACAAGCGACAAGGGCTAGTGCGACGGCCTCGGGTTACAGAAAGAGGCCCCTGCCCCCACCTCGAGCTGCAGCGATGTGTCCGAACCTGTTGCATGTACCCTACAGCGGCTGAATACACACAAGAGGTGCACGAGAGCCGATGGAAATCAATATGCATCATAAACTGGCGCCGTTCTGGAACGACTGCTGCAGTGCTCGTCCACAGCACGCCGTGAAATTGCGTTAACCAACCCCGTGCTGCGCGCCTAGAAGGGCCGCCCGCCCTGTGTCGCCGTGCTGGTGCTGACAGCAGTTCGTTGTCGCGCGCGTCTGCTGGCTAGTACGCCGAGTATCGGCCACGTAGCCCGTGCCTGACAAGTGACCGTCGAACGTGTTGCTCAGGCAGGATGTGGGGGTAGGTTGTTGGGGGAAAGAAGGAAACAGGGGCCACCGCACGTTTTCCCCTTACCCTGCAATTTCCTTGCTGTCTATTCTCACCCCACCCACCATCCCACCTCTACATCCTTCGGAAAAAATGAGAATGTTACGGGGATGAAAGCACGTAGGAAAGGTCACGCGCAGCCGAGTCGCTCGCGCCCGCCCGTGGCCACTCGGCTCTATTGGCAGATCTACACGGCAGCATCTTTCCCGTGGTCGAGGCGCATCGCTTTATTTATTCTTTTATTGCTGTCGCTTTTCTCCAGATGTCCGATAACGCCAGCTCTTCTAACGCCGCTTCGTCACTGGTCGGAAATCCGCGGTTATCTCGTTTCTCGGCATCTTTCAGCTCCCTAGCCCGCACCGCCCCCCCACCCCCCACCCACAAACAATTTTTTTTTTAAAGCACCTGCGAATATAGCAATTACCCCCAGTTACTACATTGCAGGCACTATGATTTACAGCAGTACCAGAGGCAACACTGGGCACAGCCAAAGCTATGCATGCAACCACACTTCTGTAACTAACGGCATTCTTCTCACGAAATACGAGCCGCGCGTTCCAGCAGACACAAAACTGTACTTGGCCCTAGCCTAGCCCACGGCCAAAAGACGATCGCCAACACATCCACCCACGCACCCTGCGAGCTCGTTCTCACACATATTGTGCCACCGTCCAATGTTCTAACCACACTCTTTGTTTCAAAGAAATTGCGCACCACCTTCGATCGACAGGAAGCGATAAATGCAGGCCCTTCTGTTACACACAGGCTGCAACTAGCGCAAGCGAGCCGATGGCGCCGAGCCTTTGCCAATGACAAGCCCGACCTTCTACAAGGAAAGGGGAAAAGGAGGGGTGGATAGGGCGCTGAAGCAACATCCCGTGATTAGGTAGAAGCAGCAGCAGCTGCAGTAGCACCGTCGGCCACCTTGTTGCTTCTAGCGTACTGCTACAAGGAACTACTCAATTGCCAGCCTCCAACGGAAAAGGGGTGAGCGGGGTTGTGACCTGCCTAAAGCCCCGTCTCTGATGCGTGCACTCTATTTACTGCATGAGCATTAAAACTAGAGAGTAACCATCAATGACCTCTCTCCAGTGGAGAGACACTAGCCAGGATATGTTCAAAAGCAGCATAAATTGACAAATAATCCAATAGTTACTGTGGTTTTATTAGCATTAAAGCCAACACGAGCGAGTCATTTTCACACTAAGTACAGGGTGAGGCATAATGCATGCACAACAACATACTAAGTTATGGCATCATAAAACAATGCCTTTCTTTTCCTTCTCTTTTGCATCATTTTTACTTATCAGATGCTCTTCCCCACCCCTAGGTAAATTTTAACAAAAAGCAATACAACCCAAGGTGCCTAGGTAAAAGCTTAACAACCATCATTTACAGCATGACTGCATGCAATACATACAATAATACCAAAAAATGGTGTAGCACAATCAAGGTAAGAAGACACTTCCAATTCAGTCCTAATTAGCTGCATTGTGCTAACGGAAATGTTGATAAAGTGGTCTGAAGGGAAGAACTGCCACAGGCAGCACTAAATGGGGCTAAGCATTTGCCAGATGCAAATTGAAGTGCATGCATTATGTAGCCCTGTATGTGTTTTCCACTAATGCCACTGACACGCAGGTTTTCAATCAACAGCTTTTGGTCCACACACAATGAGAGTCTACCACAGCATGCCTTGTGCATTCACATCAAGTATCAATCACAACAGTTGACATAAGCCCCCTCAATTTCCCACCACGATATGTGATTTAATACATCACAATAAGCCACTTATACAAACTTTCTTTTTTAAAAAAAAGTGTTGGTTCACGAAGTAAGGGAAAAAAAGCGGTGCATAAGCAAAACCTGCAATTCTTACAATTGAAAACTAAGGTGGGGTAGAAGGGAGGGAACATGCAGACCAGAAGAAACTACAACAAATTTAAGTAACACAAACCTTTACAAGTATTTTATACAGCAGTGATGACAGTTCAAAGACAAAAACTTAGCAAAATTATTAACTAAACCTCTCCTTTCCACAGACTGTGTTGCATTGACTTTTTACCCAAAATTCAAAACTTTTGCTACTACCAAAATGAACATAAAAGGTGATCACATGTTACATCAAACATTTGAGTCGCTGCCAAAGTTTACCGTCCACAAAATAGATTTCGCCAATGACTCCCTATTACACCTTTTGAGAAACTTTCTTACCCTCAGTTAAAATTCTTGAAAGTTTTCAATTTCCAGCCTATATAAACATATGTGACAAGTAGAAATCAGGTTGTATGTGGTAATATTATTGCGATTTTTGATTCCTGATGCCAAGAAACTGCTTTAATTATCAATGACATTTAAAACTGTCAATGACATAAATAATGAAAAATACCTTGTGTAAATTACGTAATGAGACCCCAACCTTTTACATTTTCTGACCAGCTACACAAGTCCCCTCCTCCCCTGCATCATGATCTGGAGCTTTATTTTCCGATTTACACATATTTCTATGTGACTGGAAACACTAGCTGACTTTTAAATCAAATCGCATACAGCTTCATTCTCCTAAGCACCATATAACTTAAGGGAAGAGGAACTCCTCCACGGAAATTTTGCATAGCAGCTTCTCTATTTGTTCTTGAACATCTTCACCCTGCATTTACCAAGCCATTTTTCAGAAAAAAGGTATAACTATACCTATGGTATTACATAAAGGCAACTTTTGGCTAATTCATACAAAATATAAAATTCTTAAACTCCTCCTCAGTGTGTAATGCGATTAGCTGGGAACTCTACAAACTGACACATGAAGCAAATATCATTTCAAAAGAAAGACAAACACATATGAAGGATAGTTAAAAAGATATATGGAAAGTCAACATCTTTTGATTATGACTTGGAAGAAAAAGAATGTGACCATAAATGACCGAGTAATTGTCTGAGGGAGTAGAGCAGAATGCAGTATGTATATGAAACTAACATGAAATTTTTCAACAAAATGGTCTGTGTGGCACCCATTATCAAAACAGCCTGAATGTGATGTATGATTTGTTTTTCTCAACATTCAAAAAGGCCAGCCAGATTTTTAAAAATTTATTTTTGTTTTCATTTATATTTCTAGGTAACATGCACAACAGACTAGTTCGTATGAGTGCCTCAGCAAAACCAATATAATTTTTTTTTAAGTCAATAACCCCTCCCCCATCTAAATTTCAAGTCAGCGTGCAGATGTCTTCACCTCTCACAGATATCAACATGGAATGCTTTTTTCTGGGTACTCACCTGTAAGTATCTGGCAATAACACACATTATATCAATGACACGAATGTACAAAATAGGGACAGAAAAAATGCCTAAGATTTCTAGGCATGATTTAAAAAAAAAAAAACAAATTGTAGGGGAAAAAATATGTGCCAAAAACACCTGCTTCCCACATGGTATGTAGAAAGTATTCCATCTGATTCTATTTCTCTTCATATTTACCTTAGTCTGCTTCCTTGTGTAACTCACTGCTTAGCCTATGGGTTCAAAACCAAAAAAAAAAAGGTGTGTATGCCTGCATGCATGTTATGGCCCAGAAGTTGGTGTACATCACTCTATCAGCCTAATGGTGGCTGTTAAAAGGGTTCTTCAAAGGGTCAATCAATTTTATCCTAAAGAATCTGTCTCGTCTCCTGAGAACTCAACCTACCCTGAAGATTATGATGGGAGTCCCAATGGAAACAGTCTCCAAATAAAAATAAAAGCAAAGATTCCGCATCATCCTTACAACCAGAGGAAGCCCTGTCCTTACTGCACCAGAACACTATTGTGCCATCTATTCTACTTCTAAACAAACTCAGATGATGTAAAACAGCATGCAAAGCAGAGCTGTACTAACCCGACTTGAAATGGATGATTCACGGTGGTGTCTGTGATGCTCTCGTTCCCGGTGGCGTCTGTGTCGACGATTACGGTGTCTGCGACTCGTGTTGGAGCTGTAGCGGCTGCTAGGCTGTGATCGGCCATAGTGAGAGCTCTCTTGGGAACAATGGTCAACAAGATGCTCACGAGACAAAGAACGATCTCGGTAATAGTTGGAGTCTGTGTAGTCATGCCGATGACCATATGAATCATATCGTTCTAGACTGCAATTGAAGTGGGAAATATTGCATGAAGCTCAGCAGACACATACATTTACTTGTTACATATATTTTGTTACATGTTTGTGAATGATTACTGATGTTCTGGGTATTATTAAGTCACATTTTTTATATAGCAGCCTTCAAAGAATGAAAACAAGAAAACCTTTTGTATTTATTATTGGGTATGTGAGAACATAAATCAATATATTATCTTTGTGCCCCTGCTATATGTGTCCCACATAAAAAAAGCAAAACTTGGCCTGCTTTTTTGTTTACATGTATGAAGCTCACTGCTTGCCATAAATTCAATGCTATCTATACAGTTTCATAACTACCTTCTAGATCTGGAGTGGCGTGATCTAATGTCATAATAGTCATCATATGTGCCACCTCGGTGCCTTTTGTGGCGATAATCACAATCATAGGAACTGTCCCTGCTGTAAGAACGCTTTCTGCGTGACCTTGGCATCTGTACATAAAAACCATACATATAAATTTAAAGCCTGATGCCTTGGATATTCATTCAAATAGCTTACCTGATATGGTTATTAACACCCACCCCTTACAAAAAAATACAACTAAAATTGTAAAATAATAATAATAAATGTGTGATTCATATTATCGGGTGCAGCAAGGAACATGCTCTCACCACTTAAGACAAGTAGAAGACATGAGCAGTATACGAAGGATGAAAGAAGAAACAAGTAATAAAAGGCAAACAGAAAAAACAAAGAGGAATTAGGAAAGAAACAATAAGGATGGAGAGTGTTGTAAATCTGCAGAGAAAGAACAGTAGGACTAGTCAACTGACTATAATCACAACTATTGACAGCTGTGTTGATCGAAGAAGTAACGCTCATGGAACAGACGTGTTTTTAGTGCTTTTAACAAACATAAACATTCTTATAAAAAGAAATGCCTAAGTTGATGAAGTAATACTGATTTACATGGCATAATAATTATTAATAGGCCTACTTGAATTAACCACCACTACAACGTTACGCTCTTTCCTTAAAAAAAAAAGATGAATTTTGGTGGCGAAACGAGTTTTCGGGACCTTCTTCGAATGGAACGGTCATGTTTGTCAAGTAACTTATGCAAGGTCATGAAATCCCCTTCCCCTGTTATTGTTTAGCCAAAATATAAATGATTTTAATCACGTTGTTTAACTTTATAAAGGGTTACCACTTTGCTTTTCCTTTAGTGAGCTCTAGTCTCAAATTTTTTCTGCACCAAGGCATACTATATGATGAATACTGTTATTCTAAAACTTCAAATTCAGATGTCACAAAAGTCCAAGTCAAGGTTTCGGAAGGTCTATCAAGTCTTGCGACAACCACATCGACACCTGACCTACTTTTAAGTATTTCACTTATGCTTGCATAAGACTGTTTTCGCCTAGCTTTATATGAAGCTGATGACTTATATGTCTGTTACTCACACTTGATTGTAACGTTATTTCTTTTAACAATAACGCAATTTTCTTATTATTTACGTTCTGTGTAAAAGCATATAAATGGTTTGTTTTAGAAATGACTTACCGCCTTCGATTTCAAAGATGGCCGTCAGCACAAGTAATTCGGACGTTCAAAAGCAAGCAGCACTAGCCTTTCTTGTCACACACAATGCTAATTACATACGTAACTTCAATTATTTCTTCGATGCTTTACAATAACTAAATCAACTTACTGTTTTGGCTTTACTATTATTTCTCCACAGAAAATCAAGATTTATTCGGCTTCTACAAGTCGTCAAAATCGCAGTTAAAATGTCCATCAGACGATGTAACCAAAGTGGGGATTGGCTGAAATCGTCCAATGAAGTGTAAGTTCAATAATGTTATAAGTGCTTCGTCATGTCCGCAAGAAAATGAGCGCGACACTGCGTTATGTTGGGTACCAATCCGTTGAGTGTTGTGAGAAACTGCATTGTATCTCATCACGGACTTGGTCTCATCAATGTTCCGGGAACGGGAAATGCTTCTTTACCTTTATCTTTCTTTGATTATCTTTGTTTTGCACCCTTGACGTTGGGATACTGTATAAATGGTTGTATGGTGATAGTATGATGATTTAGGCCTATAATGCGCAGGTATCCATTCAAAAGAATGCTCATTGCGCAGCAAAAACAGAAGAGAAGAAAAAATAAAACAACAGGAAAGTAAAAGATAATAAAGACAGAAGTGGTGCTATGTAAGCCCGTCTTAAGTAAACAAATGAGTCTTCAGTCTTTTCCGAAACGTGGTTGCTGAGGTGATGGTGGACAGTGACGATGGCAGAGCCTTCCACAGTATCTGGGGAAGAAAAAGTCTTTGCAGACGAGGGACCGTCTGGTAGTTTGTGGAACCCTTGGTAAATATCATGGACCTACATTACATGAGGGTCCGTGGTAACTATAGCTTTGTGCGAGTTTTTTTGTTTATTTTTTCATGGATTGACCCACTAATGTGACGTCATTCACAGTTTCAGATTGAAAAGCAAGCTACTTTTAGAAACGTATTATGAAATTCATCCACAAAACTTTCGAATTATACTTCGTTGCAAGTTTTAGGTCTTATAAACATTTTGTTATTATGTTCTTTGTTAAATGCACGAGGAAACATGTCACACATCTTACCTCTAAGATGATCATAATCACAACAAAACCAATTGTTTTCCTGTTGAAGTATCTTTCAAACACCCTATATAGTATATAGCCCTACAATAAAATATTTGCTAGTATCTAGTTTTAGTTGCATACACTTGCATCTGTAAATATACATAATAATTGCTATTCGATTCGAGTTACTTTTATATGACAAAAGAGTTGTAAGTGATGATAAAGGAGACAAAGACTTGATAATGGAGGTAGGCAGATGGCGGGGGAGGGAGGGAGCCAGAGAGCAGATGGGTGCTGAATGAATCAGCTGATGAGACAACACTATTTACACTGTTTTTAACTTGAAAAATTAAGCTTTTCACTAAGAATACATTCTTTTTTGTGGCTTTCCGCTGCGACATAATGACTAGAGCTGGTATATCGAATTTCCACATGTAAGTAAGAACAAAATTTCCATGAATTTTTGTGTCATATTTCGATTTACTCATACATTGGCTCACTTTTATGTAGAGGTCTTACTGTATATAGCTACAGGGAAATCTCATATGATGACAGCAATCAAAGTAATAAAATACATTTCTACCTATACTAATATAGTATGAATGTATCTAAACAATAGTAGATAAAATCCTTTGAAAACCACATTTCCATTGGACTTTTAAAAATGCTGATCCCTTTCAGGCATCTCTTGTCTGATTGTTACACGTCTCTAAACCATTGTTTCCCATATATGTTTATTATTTTCCATGTGTAATTATAGTTGACCCTTGTATTTACGGGGGTGTTAGAAGTGCACATCCCCCTCCCCTGCATGTATGTAGAAACTGCATGAACATATAACTAACCCGTCCTCTAAATCTTAACTCTTAGTAGTGTTGACCATACTTAACACAAAAGATAAAAATACGCTGTATGATGTAATAGAGTAACAATACATATATTTTATGCATTTATTTCTGATTAAACTTCTATAGTTTTCTTCACGTCGTCTGCAAAATTTTAAAAATCTCATTGATGGCAAAATCGCGGTCGTGAAAACTGCAAATGCTGACTGTATCTCCAAGAGTCACTTTTTTAAGCTATTATTATTAACACCTATGTGCACCTTAAAAAAAAGTGTATGAAATCAACAAATAACACTGTTTTATTCTTGACGAAAACGATGATAGCTTGTAACCGTGTCACCCTTTGACAAAAGATTTATCGTGTACATGTGTACCAGAATTTTCTAACGCAATTGAAGAAAATCTTGTGTAATTAGACATTTTTCTGCATTTTATTTCATTTGATAAGGTGACAAAAGAAATAACAATCATCATCATCATCATTCCTTGCTACTCCTCGCCAGCGGACCCGGTTTTGGGCAGCCCCCCTCAGTTGGTCCCATGTGGTTCCACCATCCTTTGCCTCGCTCTCTATTGATCTTCTCCAAGTCTGTTTTGGCCTCCCAACTCTCCTTCCCCTGAGGGTTCCAGTCAAGTGCCTGCCTGGCAATGGTGTAAGCTGGTTTGCGCAGGGTGTGTCCTATCCAGCCCCACTTGCGCTTTTTGATGTCTTGACTAGTGGCATTCTGGTTGGTTCTTTTCCACAGGCTGCTATTGGAGATCTTTTCTTATTCCCAAAATATGGCGAAGGCATCGGTTGGTAAAGGTCTGGAGCTTGTTGTTGATGGTGTTTGTCACTCTCCAGGTTTCAGAGCCATACAGTAAGGACTGCCTTCACATTGGTGTTGAAGATGCAGGTCTTACTGCGGAGGGATAATGCTCGGGAGTTCCAGATGGGGTGTAGGATGAAACATGCCTATCCTTGTTTATGCGGCTTCCGATGTCATCGTCAACTCTACTGTCCTTGCTAACGATGCTTCCCAGATGTTTCTAGGATGTTCTCTCCTTGAAGATGGATTGGAAGTTCCTGCTTGTTGATTTTCATCACTTCGGTCATCTTTCTGTTCATCTTTAAAGGTCCATTACTTCTTTATGATTGGGTTAAGTTTGTTTTAAAATAAAAATTCCCAAAATATGAGTGCATAATTATCCTTAATTATAAAGATATAAGCCTTCAAACATCGGCATTCTCACCTGCAACTAGGAAGGTGGGAAAAAGTACTCTCCTGTACTGGTGGTTCTCTTACGACTTACGCGATCGAAGTATTTGTAACAGCGAGTGTGGATCGCTCAGGTTGTCATGTTCAAGAAGCGATTTTTTTGTCCCAAAAAATGAAACAGCTGAATTTGGAATACAGCCCTACAGATTGGAACTTTATTTGGAAGCTTCAAATGAAGTTAAAAAAATAATTAAATGATCCGAACTGAATTCATTCAACAGACTGGTAAGTCAATCATCAAAATTTAATGGGCAACAATAGTTACAACTGACTGCTGATAAGGATTTTTTTACAATTAAAAATATAATGATAGTTCAAAACATGTTTATTGATATTTCTTCCTCATTTAGCTGCATGCAAAATTTTCTATTTACTTACTGATACTCGCACATGTTCCCGTTTAAGCTCCTCATAATATGTTTATCATCCTCAACCCTTTTTTATTCCATTTGTAGCTGTTTCGATCATGCACATCAATGGTACCCTCACACTGTCAGTTGTTTTGAGCATTATGCTGGATAAAGATACTACTGATGATGATGTGTTTGTGACTGTCACACGATGTTACTTGTAGACCAGACGGTGTAGAAACCGTCGATGTTGCCTATCTGGTGTTTGATCTACCAGCAGTCGTAGTTGGTTTTAACATCTCGTGCTTTTGTATAGTAAGCAGCGCTGTAGGAATAAGATTTCTTCGTTTTACTGAAAGTCCAAGACTTGCTTGTACTGTATAAGTGACTGGATAACAATTGATTTTGAAATGTTTTGAGCAAATTCTTGAGTACGGTGGATACCGATGTTGTTGTCTTATGCATAATTCAGTCTATGACCATCAGGAAGATTGTCGATGATAATATGCAACCCTGTCTTACGCCAGTCTTCATTATAAAAGAATTAGTGAGTTTGCTGTTATGGATAATTTGGCAGGATGAGTCTTCATACAATCCCTGGATGATGTTTATGAATTTAGGCGGAATACCATAGTGGTTCATTAGCCTCCAGATGACGTCCCTGTCTAAACTGTCGAAGGCCTTCTCAAAATCCACAAAAGTTATATAAAGGGCTGATTGCCATTCGATAGACTGCTCAATGATGATATGGAGATCAGTGCATGACTTATCCTGGCGAAACCCTGCTTGTTCTGGTCTCGGTCTCTTGTCTAGTGCCTTCTTCAGTCTCTCTAGTATTATCCATGTCAGGACTTTGCTGGGGATGGACAGCAGCATGATCCCCCGCCAGTTGTTGCACTGGGAGAGGTCTCCTTTTTTTGGTAGTTTGACCAGGTGACCTAATTTCCAGTCTGCTGGGACTAGCTCTTGTTCCCAGATCTTGTGTAAGGGCTGTAAAATTGTTGCTGTTGTTTCTTGGTCTGTCTTTAGTGCTTCTGGGGGTATGCCGTTGGGGCCTACTGCTTTGCCATTTTTCATTCTTTTGATAGCTTTGATGATTTGTGTCTCAGTGGGAGGGCTGGTGTTGACGTGAAGTGGAGTTGCTGGTGGTATGTCAGGTAAGGATGGTGGATGAGGTCGATTCAGCATCTCTTCGAAGTGCTCCATCCAGCGGTCTCTTTGTTCTGCATCATTTGTTATGGTCTTGCCGTCTTTGTCTTTCAGCGGCTTGTTTGGGTTTACGCTCCTGCCTGACAGAGTTCGTATAATTGCTTCATGTTTCCCTGTATGGCTGCTGTCTCTGCTTCCTCTGTCAGTTCATGGGCAAAGCGTCTCTTGTCCTCCCTTACCAACCTCATCACTTGGCGGTTGGCTTCCCAGTATTTTGCTCTGAGACTTTCTCTTGCTGGTCTTGGCACTGGTTGAGCTTCTATTTCAGTCCCTTTCTTGATTCAATCTTTGCCCAAGTCTCTGGAATCATCCATTCCTTATGTTTTCTTTCCCTCTTCCCTAGAACATCTGTACAGGTGATCTTCCAAATACTCTTGAGTGTTGACCAGTGTTCTTCCACTGATTCTTCTGTCAGTCCTGAAAGAGCCTCATACTTATTCTTAATTTCACAGTTATAAATTTCCCTTGTCTACTTGTTCTTGAGGTACTGAGTATTGAACTTGTGGTGTGGTCTGCCTGCTGTATCGAGGAAGGACTTCAGCTTGATCTTGAAGACTGCTGTTAGAAGCTGGTGGTCTAAAGCAACATCTGCTCCACTTCTCACTCTGACATCTTGGAGACTCCTCCACTTTCGAGCAACCGTTCTATGGTCGATCTGGCTTTCCTCCTGGCCATCTGGAGAAGTCCACGTTTTGTGTATATTTTTGTGTGGGAATACAGTGCCACCAATGACGTGGTCATTGAACGCGCATAAGTCTATGAAGAGCTCCCCATTTTTGTTGCAGGTGCCGACGCCATGTCTTCCTATGATGAGCTCCTTGTTGGTGTTGTCATCTCCCACTTTGGCATTTAGTTCTCCCATAATGATCTTCAGATCTCTTCTTGGTGTGCGGTCAAGCAGACACTGCAAGGAGCTATAGAATTCTTTTTCCTCTTCATCTGCTGCATTTGTTGGTGCATATAGCATTGGATGATGGTGATCTTCCTTCCTTTTGAATTGAATCTTGCTGACGAGCCATGGTGAGAGTGGTTCCCAGGCCATCAGTGCCTTTGTTGCCTCTGTTGACATCAGCAGTGCTACTCCCTGGGTATGGTCATGGTCCAGGTCTTTGTGGCCAGAGTAAATGATGGTTTCTCCTGATGTTAGTCTAGTATGGCTACTTCCATTCCATCTGGTTTCACATAACCCGAGGACCGTGATGATGTATTTTCTCATTTCACTTCCCACTTGAGCTGATTTGCAACTTTCGTAGAGGGTTCTGATGTTCCAGGTCCCTATCCTGGTTCTTGCCTTGGTCGTCAGAAGATGAGTCGGCAAGCTGGCTTCACTAGGGCTTTCACCAGCATGCGTCATAAGCTCTTCTAGAGAGGAATCTTCCCGACCAGGCCCCAGTTGTGATACTGTTGCGGTTTCTGTAACAGCTTGTGTTTTACATGAATGGGTTGTTAGCCCAAAGCAAAACCCCCAACCTGGAGGGTCAGGGTGCATCATTGGCCTCTACCCTGACAGACCTGTTTGGCTTGGTTGGACCTGCCAGGAGCACAAGGCTCCTGCCGACATAGCTCTGTGGATCGACAAGGCACACAAGCCACCGCACCACTACAAGGTAAGTTGCACCAATTGGTGGTTGAAAGAAATAACAAATGGTATATATATTTATAAATTTAAAGCGTGCACATTGCGTTCTATAAAGGCAAAAAAATCCCATAAGTGTTTGGGGTAGCTGCCGATGACGCGTGAAACTGTCAACTAGACTTTCTCATCAACACTGAACGCCCAAAGTATCGAAATATGAACAAAAAACATGGAACTGGCCATCACCTCTGCAGAAAATTGCTGATAAAGGAACGATTTTCATATACTAGAGAGAAAGGTGATGGATATAGCTTTTGTGCTATTCATAAAGATGGGTTAAAACGGTCCCTGAAAGTGAAACATTCAAGGAAGTTTTTACCAGATTTCGACTTGCCTTCAAAACCTAAATACAGACATTTCGATACTCATGAAAGGATTGAAAGATTTTTCAGCTGGGGAAAATCGATAGAAGCGAGACTATATGCAAAGATGGATGTACCAAAGGGTTCCGAGTTTGTTTTGTCTTGTTTTGCAAAAGATCTTTGTCGCATTCACATAGATGAAACGAATTTGGAGACCAACAACACATGCTGTAGTCGCGACCACCACTATCTTTACGTTACTCTTCGACTTTGCTTTATGCTGAGTATATCCATTAAGGCGATTGTGAGCACACTTCTTCGTGAAATTTATCTGTGTGAAGGGTCTTTGATGCTATTTTTAGCATCATTCCTCTACTGATAGTCACACGGACTTTACTGTAAACACAAACAAGTTCACTATTTATCCTGATCGCCGAAAACATGAGAAGCCTGCGTTCCAATATTTCGTGAGAAGCATATGCCCCCTAGAAAAGGACACCAGAGAACATGAAGACAATGACTTCATTCCAGACAACGTCCTGAACAAGCCATTGAACAATCTATCAGGTGACACCCCTCTTCTAGCAGCAGTTATTCAGTGCAATCCTTCGATGGTGCTTCTTCTGCTATCAATAAATTGGACAGTGGCAAGAACTGGTTTGAAATTCAACATTTATTTGGTGATCCGTGAGGGATGTGAAATATAGCAAAGAATGCTTTCTAGCAAACACAACACTAATTCTAAGGATGTATTCACAGAATATTTTAATCATTAGCAACAAGCTTGCAAAAGTAAAGATCATTTGGATGCTTCCATTCTTCAGCCACACAGCTCAGGACTGGATAACTTATTCACCACTTTTGTTCAACATTCTTCTTAGACTTAAAAATTCTCAGAATGATGGAAACCAAGGTCCATCATTGGCAGTGTGCACCATTTGAATCTATCATAAAATGCCATGCAACAATTTAATGATTTAAAAAAAAACTGCACTAAAGTTATTCAATCATTAGCAGTTACATAATTTCCAAAACTTGCCTAATGATCTTGATACTGAGCAGTCCAAAATATTCTTCAGAGATTAACCAAAAAAAAAAAAAAAAAAAAGACAAGCTTCACTGACAAAAGTCACTAGGTGAAACAGTTGTCTTCAAATTGTCTGCCAAATCTGCTATTTATCCCTTCAACAAACTTGTTACTGTACATCACAGCTTTTTGGGGCTTTATCATGTTTAAAAGATTCACTCAGCAACAAAAAGTTCATGATGTGAATTGCATCTGCTTCATCGTCGTGCTCCCTTCCTGCTCTTTTTTGCATCTGGAAAGATCAATGGGACAGTCAGGATGGCTATAGAATGATCAGAAGAGTCAGAAGAGGTTTCCTTTTTGACTTTGCATCCTAATGATTTGACATGGGTATGGAGCCTGAAATATAAAGAATTCATCATTAAAATCAAGAAGGGTTTGTAAGTTAGAAACCAAAACTCACATCTAACATCTAAGGTATCATAAGAACCTCTAAAGAAGCACTGATTACACAGTCTTGGACAGGGGTGGGCAAAGTATGGCCTGCAGACGTCTTTCAACCAGCCCATCTGCCAAAATGTAAACTGCACCTGTTTCTGTCTTCTTTTTTTTTTATTCAGCATAGGTTAATTTGACTGAAAATTTATCAAGTACAACAGCGTTAGATCTCAGCAGTCTGTAGCATTCTAACATGGACAAAGTACAAAGATAACAAATAACACGGCTGACATGTCTGATGGAGTTGTTAGCATCTGGGACGGCTTCCTTCAAAGGAAAGTTTTTATGTGAGCCAATTCAAATGGTTTCACTTAATTCAATAAATTTGGTAAGTGAACACCATTAAGTACTCATTTGTTGTCTATTCCATCATTACTAGGTTTGCTGTGTAGTCACCTGGCATGGTCTTCTGGTGTTTTACCAGTCTACCGCATAGCTCAGAATTTTGAAACTGGCCCGCAAAAAGAAAACTTTGCCCACCTCTGCTCTTAGAGAACCTCTTCAAAGATGTGCTCAAAAAATGCAAATAGATTTAAATTTTAATATAGTAAATATATTCTGTTATTCAGGGCTAACTAATACTAAAAATAATTTAAAAAATATATTGCACAAGAGCCCTTCATTATCACCATCACCATAATCCAAATCATCAAAGATTTAAACTGTGTAATTGACGAGGTGCTAAAGTTTTTATTTGATGAGCAGCTTGGTACTGCTTTTTTTCAAATGGTCATGCAACAATGCATACTCAAACGTACTTTTTTGGTCCAATTTTGAGATCCACCTGAAGTGGCTGAAGATCGATGGTAAAGTGGTCGAGAATGAGACATAACACCAAAATATGTGAAAGAAGCAGGTCTTTTAGGCGAGCAGGAATGCATCTGAAATTTTTTTTAAAAAAGCACATGAGATAATGAATGGCAGAGATACGCACTATTTTAACCTAAAGGCAGATGTGACGAAAAGCATATAGTGAGATCTGCTAGGTATAAGATAAATGATCCACCAAACATCAAATCTGAAAAACGATGACAGAATGGTTCACTTATGTTTGTGGTCATTGCGCTCATATGCATGCATCTTTGTGTGCATGAATGGGTGGATAGGGGTGAGTGATATGGAATCTGATATACACTATAAATAATGAAAAAATGTCGTGCAGTTTCACCTCTTATAAATAAGGGAGAGAAACTTAATGGCAAAGCAGTCTAGACAAGAGGGAATCTCTTACCTTGGAAATTATTTCAAGAATTACGACCAAACTGTTTAATAAGAACAAGTATTTAGGTGACCTTTCTAGTCATGGGAGGGAGCTAGGGAACATGAGTTCAAGTCAAGTTGAATAAAATGTTGAAAAAATAAAAAAAAGAAAAGCAGCTGTAATATAAGAAATAATTACAACAGATTATAAACTTAAAGACCTATAAAAAAAAAATGCGACTAAAGAGTTTAGTGAAAAGATTGTGCAGACAGCTTTAACCAAACCAAAAAGGACAGAACCTCTTGCTTTTAGCAGCATCAGATTTGAAAGTGAAGCGGTTGAGCATTTGACCTGTCACCATTTCGGGCCAGTCTGCAGGAAGGGGATCTGATAAAGCACAAAGAAAATGACAGCTCATATTACACGTCATAGCAAGATTTCATATTTTTACCCACCATGCTACATCATAAACAGAGCATGTTTAAAAATATAACAAGAAGAAAACTAGATATTAGAAACAACAAAAACCTAGAAGTAGTGAACACACCTTTCTTTTGAATTTGAGCAGCTTTCATTTGAAATAATGTCATCATATACTGCAGGTACATCAGGCAACAAGCACTTTCCCAGCGAGCTGTTTCATTAAAGGGCAAATTGCTTAATCTTGAGAGCACTGATGAAAAATATCTGTTGAATAAAAATATATTTTACAAGGCATCTTAAATACTAAATGATTTGTTCATTATTAGTTTCTAGGCAACAATAATGGTATGGAAAACAATTTTTTCTTCAGATAAATGCAATGAAACATTATAAATAATATTTGTCATTAAATGTGTTCTATGTAAATATGTACCCACTGAAAGCAACTTTTCTAGGTATGATAACAAAAAGAGAATTCTTTCGGGTAAACTTTGATCATATTTACCAGAGGTGTATTTCGGACCTAGTATGGAAGCAAACAAAAATATCCATATAAAATTGTTCAAATTTATCTTTCTGATTTTAAAGTCTTGACAGTTTTGCTTACTTGTTGTTTGTTTGCCATTCTGCAATAGTCTGTGTGTTACATTGGAAAAACACTTGTGCAGCATTCCTCAAGCTTTGCAGCTCTGCCTGCCCGATGACTAGAGCACATAACAATAACAAAAATGTTAATAGGGGAAGTGTTGAGACACTGTCTCTGCTTGTTAGAGCCATTTCAAAACTCCACATATCACAAAGGCAGATAAAACTAAAGAGTAATTTGTTCTTCTAAGCAGTTCTCTTATTGGTGTCAAACCTAACTACTCTTAATCAGAAATATTGTAATTGAAGTCCGTGTCGGTGTTGTAAACATGCAAAGACACGATTATTGATTTAAATTAAAAAACTATCATATGTCAATCTGCCTTTTTTAATTGTTAAAAACAGCACATAACACTCTCCTAACTCGAGTGAATAACCTACTTCCATTCTCAAGATAAACCCTATAACCTTCACCATATATAAAAAAAAGAAGTCAAAATCATGTCATCAAGAATATTTTCAATATCCCTGATATAATCTAGCCACTACCATTGGCTGTAGTCTTGATGATACAAGTTCATTACAGATGCCATGACTTTTGTTTAAACTTCTTTTGAATAGTGATACTTGTTGGCATGCATTAGGAATAGCGGTTGTTTTCATTAAAGAAGCTGTATCTTTTACTAAGGAAGTATAAAAAATATTTACAAAAGATAAAAAATTGCACCCATAGTGCTCTCTGGTAGACCATATAGTCTTAAAAACTTACTGTCATCAAGTTTGTAAACCTCAGCAGGTGTTCTTGCATCAATGTTGTATGGTGGAATGGCTGAAGAGGTCACTGGTAAAGCTGTTGGAGCTGCCAAATAAAACAAATAAGAAATAACAAAATCCAACATTAGCTTCAAACTACTTATTTATTTATTTGTTAAAGACAGCAAAGTAAATGAAAGAATTATTTCATAAAATGAATATTTAAAATTATTTTTCTTCGCACCTCAAAACAGAAATAGATGGTTTCGAAGTGTTACAAAATGTAGAGCTATAAAAGCACCAAATACTCACAACCACTAAGCTGTTGGGCAGCCAACGCAGAGTCCACCACAGTAGAAATGGCACTGTTAATAACACTGTCTTTCAGCTGGATCTGCTGTCGCCTTGCCAAAGCTTTTTTCTGCTTCCCACTTCCAAAAGCATCAGTGAGAAGGTCAGTCTAACAAAACAATTACAGTCAGTACAAGAGACATGATGCCTCATCAAAGCCCCATACTTTTTAAGTTGTCTCAAGGAACTGACTAGTAAAACCAGATGACAGCTAAACCAGCATTCTTGCTAATTTCAATCGCCAATGGACTGTTTGTACAGACGAATGAGCTCTGACAGATAAGTACACACATTTAATCTGATGAAGGACTAATAACGGATGAACAGCTAGCTCAACTGACTAAAAATGACAACTTGATGTATCAGAGACTATTAAACTTTAAACAGATCACTTATCCAACCATTCTCACACACACACCCAAACACTCTCATACATCTATATATATATAAAAATCCATACTGTCATCTGAAAGCAATTCATGCACTAAACAAAGCATCAAATATTACTAATATGAAATTGACAAATTAGAATCTACTAAACAAGATGTACAAACAAAAAATTAACTTACCTTTTCCTGGAATGACATCCAAGATTTCAAAGACTGTTCAAGTGCACTTGCTGCATGTATGCAAGCATTGAAGAACACACACAAATTGAAAAGGGATTCCATTAGTCTTTGAACAGTTATAAAACTAAAACATAATTTAATACTGTTCTCAAAGGACGTTAAAAAAGATAGGAAAAAACAACAAATGATTTTAAATGTTTGTTAAAAACCATATGTTTATTGATGCTAAGACTTTTTAAGCTCCACCTTCATAAACAGTTAAATTCTCTTTTTGTTTAGCTAATTCATAAAAGCTAGATTTAACTGAAGCTATGCAACACGCAGGAACTGGGCATATAATACCTTTTACCCCTTCAAAACATGACTCTCAAAACTTACCTTCTCTGACTGGCATCAAATGAAAGACTTCTGCAGAATATAAGCTCATTTCGCCAGTCTCCTTATTTACTTCTGCCAGGTACAAGCTAGAATTGTCATAAAATAAAAGATAACTGCAAAACACTGTCCTCAAATATATCCCTTCTATTATATTCATATATGTCCATGAGTGTGAAACAAAAATGTAGAGAAAGAGTGGAAAGCAGCCGCACAGCTGGGAAATTTGCATAAGGCCGTAACAGAACTGTCAAAAAAAATTAACACTTACTCCGTGGCATCACATTTGGAACCAACATTACCAAAATTAAAAGCCTTGTATGTCTGCTTTTCTGACTCTGCCATCTGAAACATACCATCAATAACAGGAAAAACAAAAGTCTGTGAGATGAGTTGCTGATATATACAAATTTTGGAAATTGTCATCTTTCACTATAACTTTTACAGTTTGCTTGAGGAATTTCAAATGACTATGTTAAACAAAAGTAAAAAGTTGTTTATCTGCTAACATTTCTTTTAAAAAATATGAAGATTACAACTTACTACTATTTTCCTCTTCCTTCCATTCAAAGTTTGTTTAGACTCTTCATAAACTGAAACCCGCAGCTGTTTTTTGCATGCTTCTGAAATGCTGCCATTGGTAAAACAAACTGAAACAAAGGGTCAATGGAACAATCATATGAGCATTTTATTAGAACATATGTCCTTTTTTCCCTCTCTCTTACTTGACATCACTGTCATTAACAATCACTGAATCAGAACTCTTCACACACACACACACACACACACACACACACACACACACACACACACACACACACACAAATTGGGGAAGTAACAGTTTTCAGGCAGTTTTGCTTACAGAGTTGTACAGAAGATAGGTCCCAAAAATACTGTTACAGAAAAGTTTTATCTGAA
Source organism: Marisa cornuarietis (assembly GCA_004794655.1). NCBI lineage: Eukaryota > Metazoa > Mollusca > Gastropoda > Architaenioglossa > Ampullariidae > Marisa > Marisa cornuarietis. The sequence goes on along the minus strand of SMMW01000568.1, from coordinate 301,315 downwards.
CAAAAGATTATAAGAATAATATGTAATTAACACTGCTAACGATTAGCAATTTCTTCTCTTTGCTCTAACTTGGCAGATAGGTTCTTCTTGATTTAGATAATTTTAGTCCTGGCAAACTACATTAAACCTAACTAAAGCATGGTCTGGCATTTCTCTGAATAACCTAAAATTGTATTTTATTCTGTGGTTAAAGTTACTGCTATTTACTTTCTTTTATATTTTGTTGACAACTTTAACAGAGAGATAAAATTAAAGATTATGAAATATCATATAAACAGATAAAAGTTCGCTGACTGAGTGAGCGTGTTTAAGAAATTATTAGAAAAAAAATAAAACATAAAATCAGTACTTACCAAGAGGAGCAGTGACACCAGTCACCTTTTGGACTGATAGTGTTTCTGAAGACATAGCTAAACTCTAGATCTGTACATTAAACACACAGAATGCATTACATGGTGTGCACCCTCTCTCTCTCTCATCAGCGTAAGCAATATATCTAAGACACCACTGTTACTACGTTTATATATATATATCCTATATAAGTTCAGAGAGCGTTGAACGATTATTTATCTACTCTTAAAGTATTATTTGACAATAATAATTCTTTCGTCTTACTTTGCAGCGCTGATCCATTAGCTATTATCCAAAATGAAAGCAACTGACTGCACACCTGCAGTCTTTGCTATTTAGTCCACATGGGTCAGCAAAATCATGAGTCGAGAGTAGCTTACCCTTCTTTATTTTTTAAAAATTACTTCGGAGTTGTCTCCCATAACATGGATATCTATGAGCTGAGATAATGCTGCAGTCCATTCTCCACCATTAAGATGAACTCAAAGTGCTTTACACAAAGAACACACATACATGATAAATGTTAGCGGCGTACAGTCGTTAATTCTGGAATCGAGGACAAGTGTTTTCCTATTTTTCAGTCAGATCATGATAACTTACACATTGAAAACATCGCTATTATTTTCTTATGAGCCACCCACCAATGACACGGATGTGCTTACAGTTGCAGTTGCATGGGTTAGTTTTAGAATCATTGAAACATAGCCGAATTCTTGTAGTAAGATCATCAGGTTAGTTTTAAAATCACCATAAAAGCCATGCAGATTCTGTTCAAGAATTTCTGGATTGAGCCACAAGAGGCAATCAACAGCATGTTGGGATAGTCATAGTCTGTTCACTGGCGCCAGTCGTAACTATTGTGGAAAGAGAGTTGTGGATGCCAGTGAGACACGCCCCTGTGTATGTCACCTCCGCTATGCAAGTATTTCAGAGCATGTAGTATAATCCACAGGATCTGTGCACGGAATTATATAATGTAACTCCGTGATCTGCGTGACCGCTAATTCTGGCAGTCCTGTTATGTAAAAGGCAGGCAGTAGGTCATGGCGAGAACCTGAGCCCTCAGCAGGTATTACTGTCTACAGTTCATGGCGATAGACGAAGCTACAGGAATGTGGGAGAATAATCTCATGTTGTAACTGCTTAGTTAATACAAATAGCTCTTGTCCATAAGATAAGATAATACTTTATTTGTCCCAGAGGGCAATTGGGTGGCAGCTCGATACAATTTAACACAAAAAAACCAACAACTTAACACAAAAAACACACGTATACACACAGGGCACACACATACACACAACCCACCCACACCATACAACACACAACACACACACACACACACACATTCATATGCACCAGACAGGCTTCCCCATTCATGTTTCATTCATTCGCACAGCACCATTCAAGAGACGCATGACTGAAACAACGAATGACAGCCGCAGTCTGTTAGTCCTGCATGCAGGTACACAAAATCGGCGGCCCGATGGAAGCTGGACAAACTCGATAGGACATGCCTGTCATCACAGAGGATTGCAGACGCCTTCAGAAATGTCTGCCTGTCATACAGAGTCTGAAGAGTAGTTTGGGCTGTCCCAATGACTTTTGAGCAGGTGGATACCACATGATGTAGGCTGCTCTTGTCCTTCACTGATAAACTGTTGTAGAAACAGATAGACGAGGACAGCATGCTCTCTATGTGTGATCTGTAAAAAAGCTGAAGAAATTGGTGGGAGACAGAGAAAGACTTCAGCGTCCGGAGAAGGAAGAGGCGCTGCTGAGCTTTCTTCATGATGGCTTGGGTGTTGACATCCCAGCAAAGTCGCCTGTCGAAGATGGTGCCCAGGTATTTAAAAATCAGTAACCATTTCCACCTCCTTGTCGTGGATGACACTGACAGGACTTGGTGGAGAATTCCGACGGAAATCGAAAACCATCTCTTTGGTCTTACATTAAGGTCTAGGAAATTGTCATCGCACCAGGCAATAAAATCTTCCAAGGCTGCACCGTGGGTATCTGCTGGCCCGCTAAGGAGAGAGAGCAGTGCCATAGCTATATACCAATAATACAAGGGGTCATTCTCAGAATATATCTAAAAACATTGGTGGGACCTACCTGGGTAACATGCAGGAATTCATAGATAAGGTGGGACCTACCTGGGTAACATGCAGGAATTCATAGATATACATGGATGACATATGGGTACTTCACTATATTCAGAGGTAAAAATGACGTTGGCCCCTTCTATAGCCCTTTTTCATTTTCTGCCCTGGTCCCATGCCTTAATCCGACATGTGCCCCACCAAGTTCATGACATGGGTCCCATGTGTGCCCAATCTTCCTGTGCTGCTTGGGAGAACACATCATCGTAGATAAGCTGGGATCTACATGACCACGCAGCAAATAAAAAGTCTGTAGTTGTAGATCAAACGTTATAGTTGAAGATCAAACCATTTGCAGTTTGGTACAAGATTGGTCAGTTTGGGTTCATGGTGTGTGCGAGCGTGTGTATGTTAATTTACAGTATATAACAGTGTTTAAATAATAATGGCTTTACAAATCGCTTATTCTTGTTACAGGAATTCTTGACGCACACATGAATTCATTAACAAGAGGAGAGTAGGTTTCCGGAAAAAATAGACATGCAGTTCATTCCAGATAAAAGGATAACAGAAATAAAAGAATGTAGACCAAATGTAATTAAGTCTTGTCCGAGGAAAGAAAAGCCTCAGAGGATCAGAAGAACGAGGCAATGTGTAGATATTAAGTTGCAGGTGATGTGAGTCAAACTACGGATTTATATTACTGGACTGCTTGCAGACGATTTTTTTTAAGTTAACAATAGAACGCGACTATAGTCAGTAAGAAGCTTCCGGTTTCGGGAAAAACAATGACTATGTCAGCCACAGACTTCTGTGTAAGTCTGTGATGTCAGCAGAGTCGGCGAGATTAACAACATTTCATCAATCAAGATCTTTATTGTTGATACTGCAGCGTGGTAGGATGCCACAGTGCAAGAGACAAATATTTTGATTTGGTTTTTTTTTTTTTCTTTTCGATTCCACTGGGAAGGTGCATCGAAAAAGCAAGACGAGTGGCAATTAAGCAGTTCTCACTCATCCTGTCGGCTCTTATTGTTTGCTCACTTTGAGCAAAATAAGATATACAAAGCAAGCCAAGCTACCTATACATACAGATTTTATATAAGCAATATACCAAGGTAAAGCATGCGAACATCAGTGATCTTATATATCTAATTTGTTTATTTGCGTTTCATATGATTTATCACTTCGTAACTAAGATTTCAGAGGATGAAGCAAATAATTTGGCGTTCTAAGTAGTCAAGAGTTTGGTTAATAGTGTGACAAAGCAATAACACTATGGTAATTATACTGTTAATATTAAAAGTCTCGTTGCTGTCCATTTTTCCCCTGCTATCGTGTTCGCTGAGACAGCGAATAACTTCGAAAGTTATTCTCGGCAGACAGCCATCAGTCCATTTATACACGTCCATGGTGAAACACAAAGCGAATGTGTGCTTTATTCTCGTTCTAGATTCTAGAAGTTAACGGGGAAAATTCGTCTGCAAACAGTCGAGCAGTCCGTAATGTTAGTAAGGAGAGGATCGATCGAGTGGTATGACTAGTTTTATTCTTCAGAGAAGTGAAATGTTTTGAACATGCTGGAGATTATGGATGGTAGAACCGGCATATGCTAAATCACTGTACATATTCACTTGCAGTTTCTCTGTATGCTGTTACTTTCCTTCAGCATTATTCTCGACTGGTCCCCTATTATGAGTGTCGCGGATCACCCCCAGCGTCGCCGGATGCACACACCCACTCGCTCGGCCAGGCAGGACACGAGCTATCTATCGAACCTCTAAGGAGCGTAGACCACAACAAAGACAAAATGAACGTTACAAATAAAAACTTTAATTACACGTATACGAAATAGACACATAAACACATGAGAGAAAACACGAGAAAACAAGAAAACGTTTTTAACAAGGGGGATAATTGCAAATAAAAAAACAAACACCCGCACACACTGCCTCACAGTACTGTTAGAGTTCTCACCCCTTAGGCCTCCAGGCCTAACGTTGGATCTAAACACTTAGTACTATGTTCACAGTTTCTGTGGCCTCGCGCTGACCACCACTTCACTGTCCGTCCGGCGTACTTAGAGACCCTCTGCTGGTCCACTGTCCGAGCTGCTTGGTTGACCACACGCCACACAAGGCAGGACAGGACGGCGACGGAGTGAAGAAACGAAGTCTAGAGAGTCCGTACACATGAGGCAGAAGAAATGAGATAATAATAATATAGTGAATTTGTACAGCGCCATATCGCGGTCCTATGAACAGGCTCATGGCGCTTTACACCCCCACCCCCCAAAAAAACAGACATGGATGGACACAAAATAACATGCAATATTGTTGTCTAGACTCTAGAGAATGACGACAGGAACATGACCAAGTTCAAGAGGATCACATGAAGATAATAAGTCCATAGGAAAACACAAAGAACAACGACGAACGAGGAAAAAGAACACGGAAAAAACAAGCTGGCAAGCAATTAAGCCTGTGGAGAAAACATCGGTCACTATAGGTGGCTTTAACACACTCGCACAAAAACTCTCCCCCTCCAAGACACACCTATAGCTATGACCTAATACAGTCAAATTGAATTCTCCTTTCCAAAAGTGAAACAACATAAAGGGTGGCACCAAATGCACAACCCGGCAATTACATCCTTAAATCAATAAACATGGGATACTCTAATACAGTCCCACTCTTAGACTAGTAGACAAAGTTCTGACTCTAGCACAGAGCAAACAAAGACACACACACACACATGTGCAGCCTCTCGTCCGCTAAACAGGACCTCCACGTATATGAAAAACAAAATGTTAAAACCGCCAAGAAATCATGTACTCACCCCCGCGGCTTGTGAATTGTCCGACGGTCACCTGCTCACGCGAGCAGCACTTGAAGCCCACTCGGATAACCCCAAGCGCTGAGAGAAATGCAGGCATAGAAAAATGTCTGACACGTGACAGTGAGGCGTCGTATAACTATATAATACGACGTCTACCAAAAAGACTTTTCGAACGCAGTCTTCGGCTTTTATTTTCATTTTTGGGCAGTGATATCATCCCGATTGTTATATGGTTAACATGTCTTTTTTATGCAAACTTACCTCAAAACACACATAATAGATAACAAAAAGTGTGGCGATATTTGTTGCAGGTGGCTGTTAAAAAACAATAAAATACACAACGGCTGTCTGATACACACCAACGTTGGCAGAAATGTTTGTTTCAGCTATCTCTTAGGATAAATATGGTGTAGTTGTACGTGCGTTTGCTTTCAAGTATATTTTTAATGTTTATTTAAGATTTTATCACTGGCTTTAAATGAACAATCATTACCAAGAAGATACTGCTATGTACTTTTGTTACACAGAGCAAACGTGGACAACAGTTCGTCATCTGAGAGGGTACCCGTGACAGAGAAGAGGAGTGAGGGTCAGTCAGTCAATCAGTAGTCCCTTGCCTGGCACCAGGCGTTGGGGAGGGGGGGAACATGGATAGACGTGGCAGATGACAGGGCCCGCCACTCTTGCCTATTGTGAGCGATAGTCAGGGTCCTGTACAGGACGACCAGTCCAGTCTTTGACGTTCGTAAGCCAGTTCTTCTTCTGGCCACCTCGGCGTCGTGCCTTGAAGGATATATAGTCTTCGACAGGGTGTCGTGCCGGGTTACATGGCCAAAGAAGACCAGCTTACGTCGTTTGACTGTTGATAGTAAGGCCCGGGTTCCTGGTGTCCTACGAGTGTGGCAATCTTGTTTCTTACAAAAGTCGCTGGTTTTATGTTCTTTGTATGAGATCCTCAGGCACTTGTTCTCGAATGCCTGGATTCTCCTTTCCGTTTCGGCGAGCAGAGTCCACGTGTCACATCCGTACAGCAGGATCGGCACTACCAGGGATTTGTACAGCTTAGCTGTATTTGGTGGTGAACCTTATCTTGTGGCTATGCCATATCCTATCTGACCTAACCATTGCTGCTGTTGCTGTTGCGATCCTGATGCGGATATCTTGCGTGGAGCCGCCGTCCTTGGAGAGGGTGGTTCCAAGTACTTGAAGCTGCTTACTTCGAGCTGTACCTCGTTCATAAAGATCTCTGTTTTGCCGTTGCCATTGGTCATAACTTTGCTCTGGATGGAGACCAGCACCGAAAAGAGCAAAGGAGTGAGGGGGAGGGGGGAGCAAGCGAGTTAGTGTGTGGTTGGGGATCGAGGGGATGGGCCAGCGAGCGCGCGATAGAAATAGTTGGGAGTAGGATGGCTCAGTACTAGCGGACCTTTATATAAGTATACAGAATCTGCGTACCATAACGCACGTTTGTCTGTGATGCACATCGCACGCCGCGGGGTGGTAGAAAAGAAAGAGTGTGCCATGATGCTAGCAGATATCTGGGGCGATAATATAATAATAATGAGCACTTTTAATGCGCAGCATCATGACCAAGATAGATCGCACTCTCTGCGCAGACTAGTAATGATTAATGAAAGATGAACAGTGAGATACGTATTAGGCCTGTAAGGTTTGATGTGAGCGAGAGTTACTTGCCCTTACTTGAGGTAAACAAACACGACCAAGACTAAGCGGCTGTGTGCTGTCAGTGAGACAGCATCGCATTTTTAAGCATTTAAAAGCTGTTTTCACATGATTTTTTTCTGTGAAAAATACATGGTCATATTCTGTGGAATAATCTACTAATAATAATATAATTTGTTTTGGTTTTTTTTTAGCTGGCTAAATAATCAACACAACTTACTAAAAGTCACTCTACTGTCACAGTTGTAATTCGCTTACATAGTTACTGATAGTAAGTGGCGCCAACTCAAAGAATACCGTCTCATTGCCTTCAATTCTTTTATGTAGGTTCGTCAAAATGTTGGCCACACCAGCTCTATGTGCCTGTTATTTAATAGCAATAACAGTCGAAAAAATACTTATTCTGTGAAATTTTATTTCATGGAAGTACTGTTCATTTTGTACAGTTTTTTTCAAAACAAGCATAAAATATTTCATAGAAAGGAAATAGAAAAACAAAAGAGAAAAAAACTTAATACAGACTGCATCGTGCAGTACCCCAAATTTAGTAATTTTTTCTGACTGCAAGATCTAGTAAAAACTGGTAATATAAAATACTAACATATCAGTTTAATTAATTTTGATAGGTGGTCCTTTCATTCGCACTACTTCCCTAAAGTTACAATTATTTTAAGAATGTTAAATCACTATTGTTAAATAAAACACTTTGGTGACTTTTGAAAATGAATCAAGGCAAAGAGATAACTAACACAAGATTCAAGGAGAGTTTTGTTAAGTCTAAAAGGGTCATAAACTTGGACAGTTTGCAGTGCACGGGTTCAATGCTTATCTGCAAACTATCAAGCTAAATTTAATTTTATGGTTACTTCTGAAAAGATATTTTTAGCTTGTTTTTTACTTAGCACTTTTATGCTGCTTGTCTCTTACTTTTGCATATGCACACACACACACGTCACTCAGCGCAGCAAACACACACACACACACTGGTTGATAGAAACACATAGATCTTCATCAAGATATTCATTTACACGTATAGATGTTTGTCAGTTTTTTTTTAATTATCACTAGTATTGTTTGACAGAAAGAGCAGCATCTCATGATGCTACAGATCTCCTTTAAATCATATATCGTCCATGTGCTGTTTTTATGTTCTATTGTAAAAGTATAGCTGTCTAGGAAATGTTAAAAGATGTTTGAAAAGAAGCCTGGAACTTAGTTCCAATCTATTTTAATCCTGCAGTTAGGATACACTTACCATTTTGTTTTTGGTTTTGATAAGGCTTATGAATTTTTCTTCCTTAAAGTTAAGCTTTAGGACTATTAAAATCATCAGTTATTTTTAGAGAAAATGTGTACTCCTGTCTTATATCATATCATTTTTTACAATTAATTTTAAGATTAGAATATTATAATTGAATGTTCATCCACCACTTACAAACTTCTGGAATCCATGGGTCAGTTTTAATTACAGTAGGTTAAAAGTCAGGGTTCTATCTTAGTGTCTCCCTGTGTATATATATATATATATCTTGATTTGTATGCATATATATGACAATCTAAACTGTGATGAACTATAAATAATCCTATATTAAATTTATATTGATTATTAATGTTTGTTAAAAGTACAAAACAAGAACACACAAAGTTATAGACCTTACATCTAAAATTCAGTTCATCGATTTTTGTCACCACATATTTTTCCACAAAACAGGATGGATAATATACATCTTTTAAGTACGATATTTATATCATAGTATAAAATATTATCATCTTTATATACCACAGAGTTAGACTAATATGAATATGAGCTTAATGAGGACCCATGGTGCAAAGGCGTTGTTAAAGAATTGATCCAGTGATTTCGGTATAGGCGACTCATCCATCACCTGTTGTAAACATAACTGACATAGTTTTGCACTTGGATAAGTAACACAACTAGCACACATGGACTTTTAACAATGAAAAAAATGCGAATGACTTACTACTTTATTTCCATATTTAGCATATGGCGCATTCAGATTTTTTAACACTAGCTCAATAATGTCTTGGTCTTATAGTTTTCGAATCTCACGAAGCTGGCGGCTTCGTGGGCGGGTTTGTTTACCCCAACTAAGGGAAGTCACTCGCAGGTGATGACGTCAACCTTACAGGCCTCATAGGTCACTGAACAACATAAAGATGAGGTATAAGAGTAGAACGTAAAGCAATGGATGAAGGTATGAAGGGATATAGGTACTGTAAACAGTGTGAGATATGGAGTCATTACATGATGGTTAGCATGACATACAGTATTGCAAGGGAGTTAAGAATGGAAAATGTTCAGGGATAGTACTTTGTGAACACACGAACGTGTAATACAAGTCCGTGGTGAACAGATATGTTGTCAGAGAGCGTTTGAATGTAGCCTTGGAGTCCTAGTGGCGAATGTGATGTGGAAGAGAGTTCCACTGCTTACCAGCACAGAGGGAGAACGTCCGTTGTCCGTATGTGACTGTCTTTGTAAGAGGGAGGGATAGAACGCGTAAGTCTGATGAGGAACGAAGCATATTCAGCAAAATTTAAAAATAAAACATAATCGGATGACACGGTTCGATTAATTACCACAAAGAAGAAGACGAAAGATGGTAACAATCGTGGAAAGGACCGCGTACTGCTTCAGTGAAAGCACAGACGTAATTCTTTGCGAATGGCAAAAGAAAGTTTCAATATGAATGAAAATTACAAACTTTGAAATTTTTATACCAAACTCATTAAAATGAATTGTACAAACAATACGAAATCGTAATTTTTGTTAAACGATATGCCTGTTGCGTACATTTGCTTTTTTTTTTAATTTTACACACTTTTATTTAACTTGCTCTGTTCGATGGAATTGTTTTCACCCACTGCCCATCGTTCTAATCTAGTGTTCCAAGTTCCTAGAGTGCGCCTCACACTTTTATATTTTAAGTTATATGTATTAAAGAAAATCCTGAGACCTAAAGAAAAAGTGTCTTACCCTTTTTATGGGATTTCAAATAAGTGTGTAAAAAAAAGTAATTTGTTCTTATTTTATTTTTAAAAGTATTATAGGTATTGAAATGCCGGATCAACACTGAGGAGGTAGCGGATAATGAGAGCCCTTGGAAAGCTAAGCGTTCGAAATGAAATGCTTCCGGAGACTCATGCGGACCTCCTACAGGGAGCAAAAGACGAACGACTTTGTTCGCAGCCTATAGTCACTGCATGGTAGGTGACCAGGAGTCTCTGCCTTCTTCTGTCAAGCAGCAGAAACTGAAGTGATTCGGACATGTTGTCCGACACCCTGCTGAAGACGGTCCTCCTAGATTAGTGACTAACACGAAGGAGAGTACTGGCTGTTCACTGGGGGACCTTCTCATGCCTGCGCAAGACCCGCCCTGCCGGCGTGAGTTCACCTCTGCTACACTCCATCATGTTTCCCCTACGACTGGTACTTCCGGTGCCAGTTACGGGATGAAACGATAAGTTTATTTGTATGCTGTAGCTGGTGTTTTTATGCGGCCAGTCTCGTATAAATGGCGGTGGATAGAAAACTGTTTGTCCTCCCCAGCCCACACAGTGCAAAAGTGCATTTAGGTGGAAGCACTTTCTCTTTTTAAATGCAGCAATAAGTGCTCGATATCTATCGATATAATGAACATAAACATTAGATACAGTAAGGATGAGAGTAGATGGGAGTATTTAATGCTAGTTTATGTTGCTCAAGTAACTAAAATTATGGGTATGAGCCGTTTTCCATCGCTTTTGCATGGTTTCCAGTCTGCATCACAATATTTACAACCCCGTTAACCTCAAGAGTACAAGTGTTTCGCTATTTCTTAACACTGATGCTTGCCTCAAAGGAATCAATAAATCAAAAGCTGCTGGAAAAGCAGCAGAAAACGACTTATGACAAATTTTATAAAAGACTATCTTAAGAGTGGACTACATCCAATCTCTCATAGCTATAATATTCTTAAAAAATTATTTATAAACTTCTCTTCTTTACAGCTTATTCACACAATTTCCTTTCTAAAGAAAAATCCACATTTTAGTAAATCTCTCACCCATGAGCAATGTCAGTAAAACCTATGCTCAGTATTTTTACTAAAGGGCTAAACACGCAGCCTTAAATGCTACATCTCAAGAAATGTGTCAGATTTTTTTTCTGTTGAACACTAAGAATAAAGACATGAAATATATGCTGTGTTTTATTTTGAACATCACCTCATGTAGTGTTTTGAGTAATGATTTTGTACAAATGAAGATACTAACAAAAATTGTAAACTGATTGCCAGCTATGATTAACCTCTCACAAAAAAATGTATTGTTAAGTTGAGAAAGTGTGCAAACTAAACGCTTTGCATAAGTGATCTGTTTGTTTAGTAAATTCTCCAGAGCAGCAGCATTTCTTTGCCATTTTTAATACGTTCACATGAAGCCTTATGTAGATTCTGATCAGTTTTGTCCTCAACATATTATGGCATGGGACTTTGTAGCTAACAGCTTATTTGTAACTTAAAACATTAACAATTTAAATATGATGCATCACAGTCAACAAGATCAGAAAAATTATGATTTGAGTGCATTTTTTCAGTCATTCATTCCGTTTCAGATTGTAATTTCCCACTCTCAGTATTAATTCACTGGACATTAGCAACTTAATGTGTAATCCAAACCGCTATTTTGTTAACAAGCAGTGACCAAAGATCGCCTGATGGATACAGTCACACAGGCAGGTTCCAGTGTGTTACCACAATTTTGCTTATCAACCCTATACTCAATAAGAACTGTAAATAAAATAAAGAGACAATGTAACAGCTTACAGAAAAAAACAAACAGTAAATTCTCATTTATTCAACCTAAAAGTTTTCAAACACATTATTACATGGGTAAATCATCAAACATTTGCTCGACACTTGACAAAAAAAAAAGAGCAATTATCTTCAGTTTCAAGCACTTTTTGAAAAAATGATGAAAATATCCCCTTTTATAAGAATTTCTTTGGAGGACCTAGGAGATGGGAGAACATTTGCGCTTTTATCACTCAAGCCAGCAGGCAAGCAGAGATAACACATGAACACTCATGCAAGCATCGGTAACCCCACAATGAAACCTGGTGATCCTGTCATCTATGGACTTCTCTCCTACATCCCAGCTAGACTGCTCTTCTTCTGATGACTGTACACTATCCCTGTTGCCAGATCAACCACATATGGTCAGCTGAATTGTAGGTATTGTGCCGCAAAAACAGTGAAACTCTCTTCACTTCCAAATTTGCCATAGAATCCTTCAAAAGTGCAATAAACACATCTGTTCAATGAGCATTACTCTTGCACCAATCAACATAGTTGTCAGTAGTTGTGATTATAGTCAACTGACTAGTCACCTGCTTGTCTGCCTCTGTAGATTTATGACACTTTCCATCCCATTTGTTACCTGATTCCTCTTTGTGTCTTTTATGTTTGTCTTTTATTATTCGTCTGCAGAGTTGTTTCTCCTTCCGTCTTTCCTATGCTATATTTCCTACTTGTCTTAAGTGCTAAAAGCATGCTCCTTCATGAGCATGATTAGGCACTATATTATTCACAAGTTTATAATTATTATTAAAATTGCAGATTAAAAAGCACACATTCCTTTAAAATCTTATATAGGAAAAGAAGCATGTATTTTGTTCCACTGGTGCTGGGAAGAATAAACAATATGCATCTGTACACTACAGGTATGCCTCTTGTTTGGATAGTGCTCAACCCCTCAGTAGTTTTGAATAGGGCTTAAAGGAGGCAGATGGAAAGTCCCATACTGATTTCCCTAAAATGATCTGCATTCACCAATTCCTACAATTTTTTTAAGTATCCTAGTAGGATGGCTATTTAAAATTTTAAAACAGTCAACTATCACTCTTTGTGCATTTTTGACACATATACATCACTTCAGGTGGTAAGAAAATGTTCTCCGTTGCCCAACTTCTTTTTCAACCATGCAAAGTTGGTACCTAATTGTCACAAATCCCTCCAAACTTGAATATAGATGTAAACAAAAAAAACAAAACAGAAAGAAATCTACAAAATCAAGCATACTAGTCAAAGACTCTTTTCTCCCCTTATCATAGGACATCTTAATTAGTTAAGTAAGACATACACTTACTATCATCTGTAAAAAATCTACTGATTACAGAAATAACAAAATTGTGCTTTTGCACCTTTTATTTCTTTTATGAATGTACTTGTTAGTAGATTTTAAACCACCACTTCTCACATGGATGGTTACTTTTAGGACCAATCCTTTGCCCAAAAGTGTTAAAAAATGAGTCGATGAATCAAAGTTGTAAGCATCTTCCTTATTGCCTCTACATTTATGGTAATTAAAAGCCAGGCTGCATTTTTCACCCATCACCACGTAAAATCATCAGTACAATTTATGCTCCTTACAATTATGTTTATTTTTTTTCTTTGATCTATCCATAATTTCTTTTTCGATTTTGCTTTTCATAAGGAATATAAAGGCGCTATGAAAGTGTTACAAGCATGGCGGAAAAAATAAAAAGGAATGCTCGAGGACTCTAAAGCCATACCTGAACGACTGCATAAGCAACAAGAGAACAAATGGTGGCTTGTTATCTAGTAATTCAAAATGAGCTACATCCTCTGATACACATGCACTGTGAATCACATCACATCATTAGTTGCTGTCCACTTCTACACCACTCCACTTGGCATGATGTCTCATTATCATGGAGGTCAACATGTCTTGCACTTGAAACTGCATCCCTGCCAGTGGCTGCAATTCAGCGGTGATAGCTGAATTCACCTTGCAGTCCCACACACCTCAATTCACATCACTGTGACAGTGAGAACCTTCCCCAGTTCACAACCAACACATGATTTTTCTGGCATTCATTTTTACTGCAAGATTCAGAAGGATCCAGAGACCACAAAAGCATAATCCATCCAGCCTGAAATATTCTATGGCAGTGTGAGGCCCTTTCTGAGTAGCTCCAGGCACTGTCCACCCATGGAAACTTCCTTCAAGCTTCATTATCATGGATAAACAACAGCTCTGATTTACCAAGGCCTAAGTCTTTGAAAGAAGGGGGATCAAACTTTTCGTCTGTGGGTTCACAATTTAAAACACGTCGGGGAAAATTTGTCACTATCTGGAAGTCATCTGGACACTCTGCATGGCAAAACACATAAAAGTACAGGTACTGCAACAGAATACAAAAGGAGTCCTGATAAGTGCTACAGTTCTTACAAAATATTGAAAGCTTATTAAAAAAAAAAGGTGGGGAGACATGATGTAGTGAACAAGCTTGCTTGCTATTAAACTCCTTGATTACTAAAATACCCCCAATATTTACACAGCATTTATCACTCTATAGGTCACTGGGCTTTGTTTTAATAAAACGACAAGCCTTTTATCCTGGTTGCCTATAATTAAAATCTGAGATCATCCACTGTCAGTAAGTCACATTTTTAATACGCTGGGCCTAGTTCAGGACAGTAGTCATCGTGTGACCTCCATTTTAAACACAAAGCCACCAGAACTATATAGTAAGTAGATTGGATCTAGAGTGATTGAGCACTGAACAACTAATGATCTCAACATACTTTTTTTTATATTTGGAAAAAAAATTGAATTTCCTTCTGCTCACTTAAAAAAAAAACTGTATCAACTGCATAAACATTTGATAAATATAGAATATTGGAACCATACCTTGGAAGACTGTATGCCTAAAAATCGCCGCTCAAGACGTCTGCCATTGGGAGTTTTAAGAACTATGCGAATAGCATCTGGATGATCTGCATCAGGTTCTGGAGGAATTTCCAGAGCAAGTTCCTCCTTTTTCCGCTGGCGTTCCTGGATCAATTGAAAGAGAATGTAAAGCAGAAAGCTACTACAATAAATAAATATCGTTAATGTTTAGGTCTACAGATGCAAAATTAGCACATTTTATTCCCCTGACACTTTCCCACAAGAATAATCTCAGAAAATACTACAAACCATCATCTAGTGATCATAAACTGTACTTAAACAGTACTTCTCTAAAACAGGAAACTGCAATTACTTTATACATGACAGCAGCCACAGGCTGGCAAACACAAGCACTCTTAGCTTCTTTATCTGCTATCCTTAGCCTTGCTTAGGCACTTAATTCTGTGAAATGTGCAAAAGAAAAAAGACAGACTTAATGCTTACAGAAGCTCGATGGTCATAAAACAACACAAGCAACTACCTCTTGTATTCTCTCTAGGCGAGCTTCTTCATCTTTCTGTTTTTGCAATTCTTCCTCCAATCTCTGACGTTCCTCTCTCTTCCTTCGTTCCTACAGATGTAATTGCAAAAAGAGATTAATTAACCCTTAAAGGTCAACTCGCCTGCAACATTATTTCTTTAAGATCAGGTTAAGTTTGTTTTAAAATAATAATTCCCAAAATATAAGTACATAACGATCCTTAATTTTAAAGATATAAGCCTTCAAACATCAGCATTCTCACCTGCAACTAGGAAGGCAGGAAAAAAATACTCTCCTGTACTGAAGGTTTTATTACGCGATCGAAAAATTTGTAACAGCGAGTGTGCATGTCTTCGAGTCAAATGAAGAAACATCACTCAGGTTGTCGTGTTCAAGAAGCGATTTTGTTCACCCCAAAAAATGAAACAGCTGAATTTGGAATACAGCCCTACAGATTGGAACTTTATTTAGAAGCTTCAAATGAAGCTAAAAAATAATTAAATGGTCCAAACTACTTTGTGCTCTGTTTCCAGCGATTTTTGGTCAGCGAGTGAGTTGACCTTTAAAGAAAAGGTACAAACTTACAATTACTGACTGAAGAATAAAAACATACATTTTAGAATGCAGTCATCCCTTATTGATCACATCGATCAACAAATGCACAAAAAGAGGAAAAAAGCTCAAGCCAATTATACATTTTTAAGGTGGTAAATCACTAACAACAGAGAACTAAACTAATCTACTAGGCTATACATTTTTCATAATTCGCTGTGAAAAACATGGTTAGTAATTGTTCAAGACCCTAGAGCATTGTCCAGGCTTTACCTTTTCTTGATCTGCCCGTAAAGACTCCAAGTATGCTGCATCTTGTTGCTGCCTTAACGTCTGGTTGAAGTTTCTCTCCTCCCTAACATGATATAAGCACATGTGTACACTACATCTACAAGAACATTTATCTAAATTGGAGTAAGATATAGAATGAGGTACAGCTTGATAATACTTGTTAGAAAACCTGATAATACAGATGCACCAAAGCCAGTTCATACTGGCTATTCCAGTTGTTGCTGTTGCAGTCCTTCAGAAAGTCTCCATTCCAAAATGCATGCAAATTGTCCATCAGCCTGGTGGTCTTTCAGTTTGCTGCTGTTGCCTACTATTCGATCATGAGATGATGGCTCCAACCACTTCCTTCCATACAAGGAAGTCTTCACAATATTCATGTTTTGTTTCTTCTCCGCTGTGTCTGATGTCTGTTAGTTCCACAAAGTCCCCCTGGTATTATTCCTATGGCATCTTATATGTGAGTTGCATCACCTTGCCACATTGATGAAATGTGTTTACATTCCACGTTCCAATGGATGTTCTTTCTCTTAACAACTTCAGTAGCACACTATCCCACCCTGGAACGTGCTGGTGGGACATGCAGTCATTGTTAAGCATTCACATACAGTGACTGTGGAAGAACCATGAATATGTTATAGAGGAAGGCTGTAAGTATTTTACTCTTGTATTACTTTAACTGATAGTGTGATGATAAATTTCCATGATGCGATAGAAACGCCAAAAGTTCTTAAGCGAGGACCAATGGAAAACAAATTTTCACAGGGAAAAGGGAGAGAATTAAAAAAAAATCCAGACCTTTCTGCTCGGGCAGCAATCAAAGATACTTCATTTTCTCGCATGACACTTTCTAATCGATTCAGCAGTTCTTCTGCCCCTGTAAATAGAACAAAAATCACTGAGTCACTCATACAAAGTCACAACAACAAACAAATAAAATATTTTAAAAAATACAAGTACTGCACATCATGTACAGAAAATTCACCAAGTAGATCCTTGTTTATAACAACTCAAAGATCTCTTTCAAAGTAATCAATCTGGATAAGAAGCATTCATTTGCACTCTTAGCAATCAGTACCTTAAATTTAAAATGCCATTTAATGGACACTGTAAATGCCTAACCAAGAAATCTTGATGAGTGCTCTAAATTAACTGCTGCACGCTTCCTACCTCCTTACTTTGTTGTATGATGATGATTTGATGTATATTTACTATATGATGTTGCAATTACAGATTTCAACACAGTAAAGTATGACCAGGTAGAGATTTTGTGATTGTTGTTGTGGTTGTTTGTGCTCTAATTTCTTCCTACCTCCTACTTTTTTTTACTATCTGCTTTGCTACACGAGAAAATTTGTCATAATGACATTTCTTCTATTGACAATTAATTAGCTTCATTATCAAATAACAGCAAGGGGATAAGTAAAAGTAAAAAGTTTCTGACATTTTTCTGAAGGATCTCAATATGACAATTTCACAAATATCATGCTAAAACTGTTAGAAAATATAAAACTTTGAGAGTAAATTCAATTTCTTTGAGACTTACCAGATGACATGACCATAAAATACAAAGATCTACACTAGCTTTTTAACCATCAAAAGTTGTCTCCCTGAGAGTGAGCAAGCACATGCCTGGTGTGCAAGCTGCTTCACTGGTCAGGTGAGCAACTGCCCTCTGAAAGCTATAAAGGCAATGGAAAAGCCAATACAGTAGTTTTTTTCAACCAACACATCCCCCAAACAGCAGGGAGGTTAGATGGGCCACAACATCATATCATCTGGTAAGCATAAAAAAAAGAGAATTTACTCTCAAAATTTTATTTCTTCTTTGACTGTTCCAAAAGACATGACCATAAGAGAATAACGATCAGGTTTAGTAAGACCCGTCTGTGGTAAAAGCAGAGCCAGTGAACAAAACTGTAACCATAGAAAAAAAACTAGTGTATTGGCTTCGCCCCTCTGACATGTAAAGTGCCCTACATGTCAGACACATACTTGCTCACTGTCAGGGAAAGAACTTTTGATGGTTAAAGAGCTAGTTTAACCAGTTTAATATCATCTGGTACAGTCAAAGAAAAATTTCAACATCTGCTACAGCCTTTAACAAACTTACAGCATTATCACTGAGAGTACTAAACAGTTGCAAACCAAACTCAATGGTAATGAAGGCCACATTCACAGGTGTAACACAAGAACTGTGTAACCTGCTTAATAATCACTTGCTACCAGTTTTTTTCCCCCCTCCATTATTACTTAGAAATGACTCACCAATAGGTCCTTCTATTTTGGCTACAACAGTCATACGATTCTCTCGCAGCACAATCACAGCCAGGAATGGATATGTGTTTTCCTTCAGTGCTTGTGACACTGTGCAAAGGCAAACACACAAGTGACAAAAATCATCATTTGCAGAATGCACAAAAACAGAGGACCACAGGTGGGACTCTAAACTTTTTCGCCAGGGGATGTTAATAAGGGAAGACTAAACTAAAAAGTCCAAACAGCAAATTCAGAGGAGCTGCCTTAAAGAAACAGCATCAACCACGATTTAATGTCAATTTATATTGTTTGTTACACTTGATTTTAATAATATACACTTGATTTTAATAATATAATCATTTTCTAAACTATCCCTGCCCCCACCCCCCAAAAAAAGATAAAGGTGAATTGATTAAATAATGCTAGTAATCTACAAATACTAACTAGCATTAGTTATAACCATTTAACAGGTGTATGCTGTTTAAAAGTTTATAGTAAGCTAGAAAATTAGTTCAGAAATGTCTAACATAAGCTGGTGCTTTTGGGGACGGGATGTGGGGTGAAAGGAGAGTTGAAAGTAGCAACTTACCTCTATATCCCTCTGGGCTACCTGTATTACAGGCCCATAAGATAGTATGTGTGTTCAGAAATGTGCACACTTGTGGATCAGCCAAAGTGTTTTGACAAAAACTGTCGGTGTCCTGGTGATCGTCACCATGGAGATAAACCAGCAGGAATCTAAGCTCACGCTTTGCATCATTCAGTGCCTGAAGACCACACAAGGAAACAAACAATACTTTTTTTCCTGCATCCTTGCACAAGTTCTACAAATTAACTTTAAACAATTATGAGTGTAAACAGTTCTGCAGGAATTACATCCATAATCCCCACATTCTTTTTAAAGAAATGTATTTATTTTGCATTTACT
The DNA here is from genome assembly GCA_004794655.1 of Marisa cornuarietis. Classification (NCBI taxonomy): domain Eukaryota; kingdom Metazoa; phylum Mollusca; class Gastropoda; order Architaenioglossa; family Ampullariidae; genus Marisa; species Marisa cornuarietis. Next base: position 282,081 of record SMMW01000568.1, on the reverse strand, counting down.
TGTAACAAAAAAAATATTGCTTTCTAGTAAAAACAAATTCTTGAAGTACTGACAGAATGCAGACTGGACTGAAAAGGTCCACCTCACCTGACTGTATGTCCCCTGATAGAAGACAGGATGACAGCTGCCATACTTTGACTCATATTGACTGATAAACCTAAGTACATCACCTAATGGATCAGTAACATCTGCAAAATGCAAAATCCGATGTAAGTCAGTAATATGAAACTGCATGCCACACATGATAGTAAATGACTGAGCACACATGTAAGTACACATTTCTTCACCTCACATCTTTATCTTAACATTTAAGACTTTTGTGTGCCTCGGGATCTTAGAAAAGCCGCTTTAAATAACAACTACAACAACTACTTTATACAACAAACTATACATGATGCACAACTTACTTCTTCGTGGATCTGGACGCAACAATCGAACTGTTAAACAAAACAAAACAAAAAAACATGACGATTCCTGCTATTGGAACTCTCATGCTCTCCTCAATTCACATTCTTGCCATTAAATATGTACTCTTAGAATTTATATGTAAGCATGTTTTATTATAACCCATTCATAAAAAGAATCAAATAATTTAAAGTCAAAATGAAAAGACTACATAGGAGCTGAGATCTTATCTTTCATGTGAAGTCAACACTTTTAAATGTTTTCGTATAAAAATATATATGTACTGATTTTTTAAAAAGAAATTCTTAACCATAAAATACAATTTATTTATAATATATGCTTATGACCAAATTAGCTGACCCACTTACAGAAAAATCGTAAGACATCAAAAACTGTTGACCAAACAAATCGAATTGGGAAAAATATTATATAATATGACCACTGCCAAAGTCCGACTGGCTGTTGACGCTGTATAGAAAACACCCTGAGAAAAGAAATACAGCAAGAAATATTAATATATTTATACATCTGACCATCACTTACAAGCTAAATGTAAAGAATCTTTTCACTGTTTAAAATTAGCCTAAAGAATTAAAAACGTTTACTTTTTTTTCTTTATAACAATTTGTCCTCTCATAAACCATCTTTGAGGTAGTGGAGCTAATTAATTTAGACTATAATGGGTTACACCCAAGACTGCACTTTAAAATGTGGCCTAACAAAATTGCCAAGTCTTTTTTTTTTTAAAGTCAACCTCTAATTTTTTTTTTTGAAGGAATATATGCTGGTAAAATGTGATTTATCTAATTTTCTACACTTTATCTCTCTGTCCATGAATTCCTATATGTAATGTAATGCCTATATTGTAAGCACAAATTCAAGAGGTATGTTCACCATATCACAGACTGCACACTCTTGACAAACAGATGTTGGGTTTGCTTCTGAGTGTTTACCTCAAAGTTCAGCATATGTTACAATCCTTATTACCTAATGCTTTGTCTCAAGTCTTAATTTCCCAGCTTGCCTCTACTATTTCAAATAGTACAGGTGATCATCTCTTCTTTATTGTACTGTTTTCTCTTCCCAGATGTACTGTTTTCTCTTCCCAGAAAAAGCAAGAAGGCAAATGCCAATGTGGAATACTTAAGTCTACCATGATGCCAACAGTGCAAGTGCAATAAATTAAATTCTTTCTGTCCCTGCTTGTCATACTAAGTCATAACGTTTATTGCTGTTATTGCAACAGATTATTAACCCAGTCTCAAAATTGTTACTACGCTGTTTGTGTGCCTTGCTCAACTTTCTGAGGACATGTAAAAAAAAAGTTTATCGCTCTGTTATTCTGCATCCCCCATAATATTAAACAAGCATAGACTGCATTTGACAACATACTATTATCATGCAACCATGAGTCAAACATAGTAAAGGGTATTAAGAACAGTCAACAGCTCCAGGGACATGTCTTTTTCCACGAGCAATTGACACATAGAAGATAATTGTCAGAAATCAAATCAAGCAGACACAAGGGAATGTCAAAGGTATGTATGGTGTGAGGTGCTATAATGATTCTCAGTTAAAGATCTGTGGTTGCATGGGCATGAGAAACCACCACCAGGAAGAAAGCATGGATATGTTTAGGACTGTGTTTTTATTTTCTAATCTATGCACTCCACTACCTGACTACTTTGTAGCAGTCTAATATCTAAGCACCAACTTTGTTCTGGCTGTGCTCATTAAAATGCACAGAGTTCTAAAATATAACAAGAGATAATTTCTAAGAACAAGGAGTTTACCTAACTAAAACTTAATATGCTTTTTATGTCCAGTGTCTTTGCAGATAAGGCATAACAGCTATAAAATACAATATAAAGGTTTCCGATGATTATACTCTGCTCTAAAAGATGTTCTGACCTCTGGTTGAAAGGTTGTGTGTTTACCACCAGTTCTCTGGCTTCCCTGGTACCCTGCTGGGAAAAAACTGTAGGTGCACCTTCTTGCTCATTAAATGTATCCTGTACAGCTGCCTACATAGAACAAAAATAAAGATGAATGCAGAGAAAACCACGGAGATTATTATTATAAATATGCAGTTGCACTTTTAATTAATACTTTTTGTAAATTGCACTTGTCCATGTATATCTTATGCTTTCTATAATTCAAGCAAGCATTTTCCTTTAAAAAGCTGGTAAGTTACTGAGATAAAGCTTCTTTCCTATTTGTGCAAATTGTTCTCCTAAATGTTGCATAATGTACTGAATAAGATAAAATGTGATGGAGCTTTTAACTCAAAATATCAAGAAATTGATTAGAGCCAGGCTTTCACTATGTGTTTACAGTTCTTATGTTGCTGCCTGGTTATGATAATCTTCTTTTGATAACTGTTATGCAACCTTTTGATGCAGTGCTTAAAAACACGTTTCCTTCTTTGGCTTTTCTGCAGATGCTTTTTTTGATGACATAATTTGCATGAATATACAGCTGAAATAAAAGTGAAATAACTAAGCCATGACTAGTATACATGCCGCAAAGGCAAACGTTCTAAGCACTTACCTATCTATACGAAAAATTAATTATTTTTATTGCTACATTTAAACAATTCATGACATTATATAGTACACAAGATCACTTTTACACATGTCGTCTTTCTGTGAAAATAAGCCAAAGTTATGTTTTATCTGAAGGGATGTTGGTAAACGGTAAAAAATAAAACGCTGTATTACCTCAATGTTCCAGTTGTGTCTTTCAAGAATAATCCGGCAGCGCGCTATGTCATCAATCCCAGTCAAATCCTGTTGCACAGAAATTAGCACGAATACAATCTTTTCTTCGTCTGAAATCTTGAAAGAGCTAAAAGAAATAATTTAAAATTTGAATCTATACAAAGTTGTGCTCATGCCTAAATCGTAGTTTCAAGAACTACAAGAAACACATGAGTTGCACAGTGTTGTTATTTTCCATGATCCTTTGAATATATTTATATTTCATCTATGCTTTTCGCTGGCGTCAAAATTAAGCTTAAAACAATATATGTAATAAATGCCATTGATACAGCTACCAGGTTTGCGCATCATCACGATCATGATCTTAAAAACATTGCTAAATTATCTGCGATCCCAATAAAAGAGGACCCGTTTCCTCGATACCTATCATGAAAACATCTTAAAAAATTTAGATTGTGTTAGATGAACGTGTATAATGTTGGGGTGCAAAATAAGGATCTATGACATTGAAATTCTAACCTGAAACTGAAGCAAATTATCGGTTTGATGTTGAGAAAGATCATCACCGTCCGCCATTTTGCACTGCTGTGACAGACTGCCAACTTCCGTTGAAAAGCGCCATCACAATTTTCTTTCCGGGTCAGGGTGCACACGTGGCTGACGGACACTTCGTGCCCCCGTCGTTCGTTGTCAAAGGAAGTGACGCTTACTTGCTCTTTTACAGGCGAATCATTTTGAAAATCCTGAGTCTGGGGATTTGGAAATGTAATAATTACTGTTAAAATATATGAAAGAGATATAAAAGGTACTTTTAGTGAAAAGTTCATCAAAATCACCATTTACTTTTTTATTATGTTTGATCTGCGACTTTCATTCACGGCTTCAATTTTACACATTTTCTTCGGCAGACGAAGTGGCTAGATTTTGATTTCTGGCATCTGGTTGAATGATATAACAGTAAAAAAGCCAAGAAAAGAAGCTGAAAACCAAAACATTACTTAGTTTTTATATTAATTCTCGGAAAGGAGCATTTTTCGTTAATTGTTAACGTTTGTTTTCCTCTTTCTCTCTCGCTCTTTATTTGAGGGAACATTATGAGATCACGAACTTGAATTACACGTCCGTGATGAGACGCAGCAATGAACTGGTTTTCTCAACCACCCTCTGTTCAAGATGATAAAACAAGTTTGTTAATACAGCTTTGGTCGCAAATGAATAAAACCTATATTCTCAAACATTTTCTGTTGCTTATATTTCGTAATTATTCAGTTATATTCCTGTTGTATAACGTTTAATATTGTTGACTATGATATATGTAGGTAGCGTGCATTCACGTGCCTCACCCTTCGTTCCTTTACCTTAGCTGCACACACACACACACAGTCAGACCATGGATGTATACATCGAGAGTTCGTCTTCATTTGGTTTGAAACAACCATCGAGAGGCTGGTTTAGATCGACCACTAGCTTGACTGTCTTGAGGCATCACATACGATAACTGACGTTTAAAAGCAAAGAACCCATAAATGTAAGAGGCCACTATGTCCAGGACACACCATGTGAAAGACTGAGCCACACCTCCTTCCTCTCATAAACCCAAGTTGCCCACTTACTGTTGGATGGGTACATGGCCTTTACTGGTCACTGGTCTGGCCAAGCCTTGGACATGCAGGTGACCTGGTCTAGTGCCTTTAAGACCTAACAATTTGCTCACATTACTCGAAGGAGGGAGATAAGCAACACACCTGGTGCTGGCTACCTTAGTGGTCATTCTTCGCTAATTGTTTTAATCGGGTGTGACAGTTTATCAAATCAGATCAAATCCATTCTTTCCCACCAGACAGTTCAAGTTTGGCCTTCAGCAACAAGGCTACAATGCCTGCTCAAAACTATTTGTCTGTTAACAAGACTGCTAAGTATTAAGATGTACTTGTTACAGGAGAAAGATGAAGATGGACATTGCAACTGGTCTGATCATGTTTGTAATGGTGTTGGCACTGGGATCATTGGTCAGTGGAACACTTTCAAAAAGTGATAAAACCAAAAAGAAAAAAAGTGATAGCCAGGTATTAAATGAGTCCAAGTATCATATAATTATGCTTCCATCATATATTTGATAGGTATATATGGCAACAATTATCTACATTGCTTGGTTGACACTAGTCTGCTACAGGAAAACATTTTCTTTTCAGATTTAATATTTTTTCTCATTCAGTCTCTTGTTTAACCTTTTTCACTATACTATTTCTAAATAGTTGTAGGAAAACAAGTGATGATTAGCGCAATCAACCTCAATAAGTCCTTCCAAATACTGCTGATTACGAATGGAGTTTTATATCTGCATACTGATTGGTGCTATTTGTTTGCATTATTGTATGTAATTTTTAACTTACTTTTGCGCAGAAGGTGGTCCTGAGTGTTATTGACAGAGGTCTTGTCTCTGCAGAAGTGAAGAGGAAACACATTTTAGAAGAACACTCACGATTTTCACCTTTAATACAAGATGTCAAAAATTTCAAAGGTCCAGTTCTTGGATATGTCACACCGGTGAGCATACAAATATGTTGGTTTATATTTTCTTTAAAGAACTTGCAGACACGCAAAAATGCTGTCAACTGCATTTTCTTCTTAGGGTTCTAACTTCTTTTACTCCTCTTTGACAAGATTTGATGGAGCAGATTCCCTCAAACATGTTTCACCTTGTTCCATAGGTGTTTCTGGACATGGTTATATGCTTCAGAGGTGGCATTCATTTAAAACATTCCTTTAATACCTAACTTGTGCCAAATTACAATTTATGTTAGAGAGCAGTAACAAGGGATACAAAAATGACTGACAGCTTGATGTCATTGTTGACTGATTTATTTTCTAACTGGTGGCAGCATAGACAGTTATCTGCCAAGTTTGTAAATACCTCACACAAATCTGATTGAACAGCATGTTTTCTGCTGCCACACATTAAAACATGACAAACATTTGGCATGTTCATTAGTGTCTTTTTATTTAGTGAGAAGGAAGACTCCTTCTGCACTTGCTTAAAATCTGAATTTCAGTGGAACAACCACGGCTATGATGTGGCAAAAATGTTTGCGCAAAAGTTCACCCATATTTCCCCAGTGTGGTTGCAGCTGAAGAAGAAACCAAGGGGAGTATTTGTTATTGAAGGAGGTCATGACATTGATAAAGGTCAGGGTTTTTAATATATATAGATAGGAAAAAATCAATCATTTGCAAATATTGATGCCTTAAGGGCTTCAGGTTATGGAGATCTGGGAACAGTGCATTTACATAGTGCCTTTCCCCAAAGCTCAAAGTGCTCTACACAAATACACACATGAGCAGACATCTTGTTAGGGTAGGCATCAAATGCACTTTCATGAACATGCATGTGCACAATACAAACAAGAGTAATGTTACTGAAAACCAAAGTTTCTAGCTGGTTTCAGTAAAGAGAAATTCATAAATTATTGTCTCCTGATGACACAGACTCAAGGCCTGTTGATGTGAGTGACAGTGTCACATGAAAAATATAACATTTCTTCTCGTCCATCAATGTGCAAATAATTATGACAACTTTGACAAGGCATATCCTGAACATCTCTTGCCATATCCTGGAAGCCACTAAGCAGAAGCAAATCTACTACATATACTACTATACTCTGCTGTTAAGTGTTCATTGGCTTTTATTTTTCACACCTTTGTTTTATGGTTTACTATAAAGCTAACAATCAAGTGCCTCAGAGATTTTTTTTACAAGTCATTTTGTTTGCCATTATTTTTTTTCTGAACAGGTTGGATCAACGAAGTTCAAAACGGAAGAAATGTGAGCATTGGTAGGTACTGTAGTCTTGAAGTTATAATGCATAAAATCCTAATTAAATGATGGCAGAATGTTTTATAAAATCAATGAAACATAAGAAAGTAATTTCATAAAATTCTTTTCTGATAGGAAAAAGTGCATTTCTTTATTTGGCCCATTAACTCATTTTGACAGTTCCAAGGGTCCTGTTTGATGGCTGGAGGTTAGCTGACTTCAGTGCTTTGTTTTCAAGTGAAGATGCCATAGAAGATTGTATAGACACCTTGGTCAACTTTTTAAAGGTACTTATGCATCTTGAGGGAACATACTTATTTAGAATCCTTTTTATTTGTCGTTGGCCAGAATATGTGTTAACATCACATAGTATAATTAGGACATGTAATTTGTAATTAGATATTATTCATTGGTAATCTGCTACTGTACTTAGGTCACAGTCATGAATATTATTCATCTTTCAGGGAAAGAAATTTGATGGTGCTGTCATAGAAATATGGCCTCAGCTGGGAGGAAATATGCGCAGGTGATAGCTATTATGTTTGGCATGGTATATTTGAAATATTTAAATAATTTGTGTAGAGATTTTTTTGCCGAGATTGCTTGTGTCATGTTACGGTGGACCACAACATGAAGCTGCTTGTTTGACAGAGTAAACCTGACAAAACTTACTGGCTACAGAAATTTAATTTTTATTTTATATGAAAAACCAGTCTTTCTCTCATCTTGGCCCTGTAGTCTGGAACAACTTATACCACAAACCATGTCAACAAGTCTTTAACAACCCATCTTTTCCAGTCTGTCAGTGACATTTATTTATTTGTTTTCATCAGTTGCTGTGCACATTTGAATATATGAGCAACTGATCAAATAGAGAGAAGTGTTTGGGTGTAATTTTTAAACACCATATCTCCCATCAGGAGAAAGTATATGATTATTGTCATCATTTTCACATAAAACCTAAGCAAAAGGTTGCAAAGAAATGATAAGGTGCAGGTGAAAGACACTTTTAGCCTATGAGAACAGATATTCTAAGGAGAAAGTGTGTTCAAGGACACCGATTCAAGAACCCTTGCCATAATTTCTTTCTCAGTTATCTTAGAACATAACGAGAAAAAATATATATTGCATAATAAATAACTGTGTTTTTTCCCCTTCCCTGCAGTGAGCTGACACATTTCTTACTACACCTTGGGGAGGCACTGCACAAACAGAAGAAGATTTTTGTACTTGTTATACCTCCGCCAGTTCAAGCTTCGTAAGCATCTGTAGAGTTAGTCATGATGACTGTAGATATTTTTTACAAGCGCCTAAAAGCAGATAATGTGAAGAATGTATGCAAGGAAACCAGAATGTAAAGGGAAACTGAGAGGGAGGAGGCAGAGAGAGAGACTACACCTTGTTACAGTTGCCATGTGTTTTGACATCTTTGCAAACTTTATCTGATCACACAGTCACTAATGCTCCTTTCAGAGGTGCAGAAGGGATATTTGGTCGACAGGATTTTGAGAATCTGCATTCAGCAGTGGATTATTTCAGTCTCATGACTTATGACTACTCTGGTGGAAGGATGTGAGTAATGCAACTTTTTTGCTATTTGCATCGATAGAAGTGTCAGTGTTCTGTAGATCAGATGTCATTTTGTTAGCATGCACGATAGACTGTAATATAGTTAAAAAGTAGTAATCATAATGTATATGTAAAATTTGTGAACTCATTTGAAAGCATGTGTTCATTTGAGTACGTAGAAGTGGTAATGAAATTCGCAGCATCAACATATCATCGCAGAATTCTTCATTGTAAAAATTTAATTATTTTTATTTTCATTCATCACACCTTATAGCTGGCAATGTGAAGAGCTGTATTGTTTATTCGTTTTTCAGGCCAGGTCCAAACAGCCCCATTCAGTGGGTCCAGCAGTGTGTAGAGATCCTTTCACCAACATGGGATCCAGAAGAACGAAAGAAAATATTGGCAGGCTTGAATTTCTATGGCACATACTATATAGTGGGCTCCAAGGTGGAACCTATCCTGGGTTCTCAGTTAGTATGATAATTTCTGCTTTGATGATAGATAAAAAGTCTATTAATTTTTTTTTTTTGACAAAAATAGTTGGTGCTTAATGTTTATACTAATGATCTAGAAGTTGAGCACTTCAAGGCTAAACATGATTTTGATCCTTTTTTTTTTTGCAAGTTACCATATTAACTCACTATACAGCTCCTTGATTTGGAAAATATAATCTTGAACCTTGCCCATTATAAAATACCACTCAGTTCATGCTAAAATTTTGCATTAAATTTATGTGATTGCTTTAGAATTACTTAAAAATGATTTTAAATTACATAATTGTTCTCAAGTACAGAAAAATTTCAAAATATGTGTAAATGAAGAGAATTACAAGACAAAGGATCACATGGCTTCCTTCCCTTTCATTACATACGGGTTGGGAGGGGCTCTTTGTTTTCCCTTTTACTTGAGAAATAAGTCTGAATCTGAAAAGTTCTATTTGGAGGATGAGTCCTTTGTTGTTTCTGGTGAAACTTATGAGGAAGATGAAGATAATAGAATTAGTCATCTATACCATGCAATCCAAGTCATGACTAAAATACGTAAGGTGAACGTTTGTTTACTTATTATGATCGCTAGCGATTATGGATAAGATCTCAAATAGAGTATTTTCTACAATTTTTTTATTTTTTACAAAGAGGACATTCTCACTTTTATTGTAGTTGAATTATTTTATAATTTTTGTTAAATTTGGAAATGTTTTGCTTAGCATGCATCGTCATAATGTTTAATGTGTCGTCAAAATTTTCTCATGCATCCTTTGTTTAGCATCAATGTGTACTAAAGGTAAATAAAAAGTTAATAAAAGAACAAAATGTATTGTAAAAATGTTTTTGTTAAAAATGTATTGTCTAAAGACATACTTTTTTCTCCTTTGTGATGTTTATGTTCATCATTGAGCAGACCGAATTGAAAATTATTATTCATAATTTTAAGTCAAAGATATTTCAATTCCAGCACTTCCTTTAACTTTTTCTTTTCAGTATCATAAATGTTTATTCATTTAGTTTGTTCTACAACAAGTTTACTTTTGCAATACTTTTGCATTTGATCAGCAAGGTTTTGTAATACAACCCAAAACAAAGTAGCAGAGCACCCTAAACCCCTTAGATGGTAAGAGTTAAGGTCTTGTCTATAATGAATTTACTTTCCTTCTTAATTTAAAACTCAAACCTGTAATGGAGACTTGCATCACTTCTGGTGCAAAGTATGCATGTTCCACTTGTTAAAGCCTTTTTCTGAAAATTACTTTTAAAAAAGATTTATTATTTTTAGGTTTGTGGATCTCCTGCAGAGGCAGAAAGTGAATATTGCCTGGGATCCTGCAACAGCTGAACATGTTACAGAATTTGGGTTAGTTTAACATATTATTCAGTCAGCACATGCTATTTACTCAAAACAGTAAGTTCCATTACCTAAGAACTGTCAGAAATAGTTGTTCACCATTGCTTTTCAGATTTTCCTTTAGCATATGGAGTACTATGTACATTTTCCGTGACTGATGTTTCTGCACCTGAATTTGTTGTGTACAAATACTTATGATTCACTTTGCTTTCTCTTTGCAGCAGCACTGCTCAGGGACAGCATGTTATATACTATCCCAGTCTGTATTCTATCCAACGACGACTTGAGTTAGCTTCACAGCTTGGGATTGGGATATCTATATGGGAACTTGGTCAAGGACTGGACTATTTTTATGATCTTTTTTGAAAACAAAAACCTTTTCTCTTTCACGTATGCTTTCAAATTTTACATAACATATTTATCAAAAGACAGCATGTTTTTTCAATATTTGCAGTTGTGTTAAGTTTGCATATTTCTTGACCATTCTGCTTTAGTTAAGAGTTAGAGGGCAGCGTAAAGACATTTATGAAATGTTGATAATTGTGTTTTTTAATTGCAGTATGTGAGTTAAAGTGCTCCTCTGGTAGCCAACAGTACGATTGAAGCAAAATTAATTTATATAAAGATTTCATGCAATATCATTATTATATTATTTACACAGACTTCACTGCGTTGCTCCTAGATAAAAACTGTTCTGGAAAAAAATATTTATTTTGAAAAAAACTAAATCCTCCTGGAAAACACTATATAGGCACTAAAAAATGTGTAATATACATACAGAACTGTGGGTGTGTGGGAGAGTACTATTATTTTACACCCTTCCCCTTCCAGTTGTACTCCATATTATTGACCTGGTAATGTAAAGCACGAATAGCCTGGCTACATGCTGGGATTTCACTGTCTCCAGGCATCCGCTACTATTATTATGGCAATTTTGAGATTACTAAAGTTAACAGCAGATTTTTTAGATGTCCTAACCAGCTTATCTTTTCCAAACCTCCTGACAGAAATGTGCTGAGAACACTTGCAGAAGAAACAACTTCTGAATAACATTTGTACACAAAGGTGGTTGTAACTGCCAAACAGAAACATTGGAATAGAAATAATAATACATTCCTGCCCATTAAGACAAATGTTGCAATGGAAATTTTTCTTTCACAGCAGACAGTGTAAAAAAAAGAACATAAACATACATCAGGGAGTGGGCCTCAATGTATAACGGCCTTCAAAAAAATAACCACGAAATACATAGAAATAACATGCACCTTATGACATTATGCTACCATAGCGATAAAAAGATATGCGTAAATACAGTTTAAATGCAATCACCCTAGTAGCACAGAATGCCAAAAATACATGGATCCCACATACTTTCTATGGGACCCATGTGTTTTCGGCATTCTGTGCTGCTAGGGCACTTACTGATTAAAAGTCTAAAGTTGCTTGTGGGCATGAACTTAAATTGTCACCTTATGCCCTTTAATTCTTTAAAACAAGTATATATTGGTGATGTGATTTAAATGAAGAAATGGTCTAGAAGGAGCATGTCTAATTTAAAAATTCATGAAATTTGAAACAACATTTTTCTTATAAGTAATGGTCAAATTTAGCACTTGATTTTTTTTTAATCACTATCAAAAATGTTTCATAATTTGCTGTCTTTACCCAGTATTTTCTTCATGTTAATAATTGATTCACTGTGTTCACAATAAACAATTCCAACATTTATTCTAAGGATGTAGCCGTTCAGGCCTACTCTGAGTCATCTTTTAGCTGGATGTTTGTGTAACATTTTGACGCTTTTACATAGATACAGGGCAAAGTGAACACTAAAAAGTTATCCAAAATCACAGCACATGACTCATCAGTAAGAGGACAAAAGCACTCTGACCTACTGTTTCAAACCCATGCCAGATTCTTTCAAGTTAGTTTTGAAATCAGTTTTGTGGACACGCTGATAAAATAAATGATATGGACAATTAAATATAATAAGAATTATTGTATAGAAAGAAGGTATATCTAGAAGTTCAATCTATTCCTTGAGTTTTAGTATAGTATTGACAATTCCTGACAACACTAACATTTATCTTTTATAGTTAAGCTGCTTGCAGAAGAAATGTGCATAGAGAAATTTTTCGACAAGAGGAAAACGTGTTTATAATACCTTAATTTAATAATAATAATAGTGAAGATTTTTATAGCGCATATTCACACTCATAGAGAGCATGCTCTTAGCGCTTAAAACGAGGAAGAGACGTGGACTAAGTAGATACAGAACAAAGGGGACGAAAGAAAACGACAGTACTGACGACGAAACAAAAAACAAAAGGCATCAAGTAACGGGAACAGAGAAATATAGTGATTCTGCCGAGAAAGATGGGTAAAGTAGCAAGAGGGAAGGGGGGTAAGAAAGACTAGCATTGTGGACTATGTTAGGAGTAATACTCAAGGAAGAGGTGCGTTTTCAGTGCAGATTTGAAAGATTCAATTGTAGGAAGGTGGCGGATATGGAAAGGAAGAGAGTTCCATTGTTTTGCAGCACAGTAGCCAAAAGTCCTGTGACCATATGTTGTTCTGGTGACAGGAACAGTTAGGATACGGTCGTCAGACGAAGAGCGTAGTTGTCTGGACGGAGAGTAAGGGATGAGAAGTTCAGAAAAATAGTCAGGACAGGAGCCAGCAAAGAAATTAAAACATGAATGACTTAGAATGTTTGGTTTCTAGCGAGAAACATGAAAGATAAAAAAAATTCTTTCTTAGGCACGTGGTCTGTTGCGCTATAGGACCTACAATTGAACAACGGATGGATATGAGACTTAACAGGAAAGTTATTCGGACTCTGCTGGATAAAACGGAAACATAAACTTTGGCATGAATTATGTCCGCGAAAACTCAGCCGGTCCTCACGCCAATGAGGGTCTTTTGCTTAGATCGGTGTCCTATGGCAACATCCAATCAGAATTTCGCAGTTTTCTTAGTGCCGTGCGCAAACCAGAAAGAGGTAGTGTGGGGGAGGAAGAAAGCGGGGCAAACGTAGGTGCCAGTGGCGTGGGGGGCCGCCCCTTAAAAAAAGAAAAAAAGATACTGGGAAGGCAAGAATGTGAACGTCGTTCACTGTCAGCGTGGAGCTGCCCCCACCTCCCCAAAAGCCGAACATCTTCCTACGCCACTGCGTGCGTGACTTGGCTTTTAGCTGACATCACGGACTTTCATTACAGAAGGTCCGTGGTGGACGTCTTCTACGAGCTTCACGATTTCATCTTCAATGACATATGGAGAATGAGTTATTTAAATGAAAGAGTTCTTAGTCACATTCACAGTTGCTGCAGGCTCTTGGCCAAGTAGCAATTCTAGGTAGTGGGTAGAGGAAACAAGGGATGAAACTCATGACTTATACGTGAAAAAGAGTCCGCTACATCTGCTTGTGTCCGACTCTTCCTCTTACGCTGGCGGAGAGAATGTGTCGACCACAACTGTTAAAGCAGAGGGGTAGGAACCGGGGGGGGGGTACATGCGGGGCAGCCGACCCCCCCCCCAAAAAAAAATGCTGGGAAGGCAAGAATGTGAACGTCGTTCACTGTCAACATGGAGCTGCCCCTCCCCCCTCCAAAGCCGAGCATCTTCCTACGCCAATGCAAAGGGATTCTCACCTCTAAATATAAACTTGTGGGATTCATTTAAGTGTTGAAGTAAGACCCTAAAAACATCGGGCATTCAAGCCACATCGGGCTTGTTCAATATCGAAGAAGAAATTCAATATCGATGGCCTCGTCCAAGTCGCTGTATAACAGTTCAACGAGTACAATACTGCTGAACAACCCAATAGGAGCTTTCTTTCGCACCACAGTAGGGGTACGTCAAGGATGTGCCATATCACCCGTGCTGTTCAATATATTTTTGGAAAACATGCTTGAAGTTCTTCAAGACCATCATACTTCCATTTCAATCGGTGGAAGACCAATCTGCAACCTACGCTTCGCAGATGACACAGATCTGTTAGCAGGTACGAACAAGGAACTGCAAGACCTCACCAACAGACTGACAGACAGTTCAAATGCATATGGAATGGAGACCAGCACTGAAAAGAGCAAAGTTATGAGCAATGGCAACGGCAAAACAGAGATCTTTATGAACGGGTACACCTCGAAGAATTAAGCAGCTTCAAGTACTTGGAAGCCACCCTCTCCAAAGATGGCAGCTCCCCGCTAGATATCCGCATCAGGATCGCAACAGCAACAACAGCAATGGCTAGGCTAGATAGGATATGGCATAGCTACAAGATAAGGTTCACTACCAAGTACAGGCTGTACAAATCCCTGGTAGTGTCGATCCTGCTCTACGTACGGGTCTGACACGTTGACTCTGCTCGCCGAAACGGAAAGGAGAATCCAGGCATTTGAGAACAAGTGCCTGAGGAGGCTGCTCCGGATCTCATACAAAGAACATAAAACCAACGACTTTGTAAGAAACAAGATTGCCACACTCGTAGGACACCAGGAACCTCTACTATCAACAGTCAAGCGACGTAAGCTGGTCTTCTTTGGCCATGTAACCCGGCACGACACCCTGTCGAAGACTATCCTTCAAGGCACCTTGGAGGGTGGCCGACGCCGCGATGGCCAGAGGAATAACTAGCTTACGAATGTCAAAGATTGGACTGGTCGTCCTGTACAGGACCTCACTATCGCCCACAATAGGCAAGAGTGGCGGGCCCTGTCAGCTGCCGCCTATATCCATGTGCTCCCCTCAACGCTAGGTGCCAAGAAGGGACTACTGATTGACTACTGACTGAGTGTAATTCGCCGATCGTTGAAGGCGAGGAATTTTCCTGGTTTCCGGAGATTATAACGAGCACGACGTTTTACCCGGGTGAGAAAAACTAGACAGAAGGAATGATCGAATCGTCTTAAGAAAATAAAGTCGTTTTCACTCATTTCAACCAAAGATGTACAGTAACTTAATTATACCCACGAGCAGCATAAAACAATTTTTTAAAACAATTTTACAACAACAATGATTTTTTCTGTGTTCTGCAGAATATATTTTATGTACTAAAATGATATGCGGGCAGGCTCCTCTTACTACTAGGAAAATTCTGTTTATCCTCTTTTGTGTATGTGTGGGAGTGCCGTTCGTTGAAAAAAAAAACACTGCAAAGAAAGTATTCTTATTTTTCGCTCTTTCTCTCTATAGGGGTTTGGGCAAGGATATCACGGGGAAGCAATGAAAAAAAATCACTGCATATTTCTTTGTTTCTCCAACGATTTGGATCGTTCCTGTAACAAATCAATTAATTGTATCACATGTATGTCTTGCAACATGGCTAATCTTTACACTTTAAGGTTCCCACCGCCAGCTGTTATTTTGAAACAGCTGTTTTGCTCCTCGCGGTCACACTTGCGTGTTCTCACTTCTATGCCCACGATGTAATAGTGAGATCTTTATAGCTGATGAAACATGGGCATTTATGTGAAAATCCTTAACGAAATGTCGACCGCACACTGTTTTCTGTCAGCACGAAAATTCTCACTTTGTATCGCTTACAATTTTCGTCTTTTGAGTTTTTAAGCATTTACCATCTGGGAAACTGATCATACTAACTTTTCTCCTGCCTTTTTAAATTTACTGTTGCAGCAATTTATAATAGAACAGTGATTGTTTCTAGCCATCACTGTACGTTCAAATGTAATAGCAACTCATGAATGGCTAACAGACTGACCCTGACATTCACGACCAGCGCGCACTGCGCATGCGCTGAATAATTGACGATATACCATCATTTCCTGAGTTCTCTCATATCGTTGAACCAATCTCTCTGCTGAAAAAGGTTTGTGACAGCGTGGCAGAGCATCCCTTTAGTCTTTTCACAAAATCACGGACAGAAATCGTAAAAAATATACAAATGCTATGGTAACACGCTAACGCCACAGTGAATACCTCGTTTTCGGATTTCACTTCCGGAGGTGAGGGAATAAAATGCTTATGCTTGAAACGAAAATTGGACGGAGAAAAAAAAAGATTCTCATGTAAGATCAAGTATAACCTGTGTGACAAGCTCGGACGACTGCTAATCTGTTAAGTGTATAAAAAGCACAAAGAGATACAGTGCATGGGCTGTACAAGTGAGTAATACGAAAACTGTTGCAGATTTACTCGCGCATGCGCAGCAACGATTTAATTAAGCCCGATTAATAGGTGCCTAGACGATACCTTACTTTTATTATTTATTTTGTAGCTGTTTGGTAAGAAATTAAAATGTGATTTCATGGCTGACGGGTTGAAGACGAGAGTTATCTCTCGATGTTATATTTATCTGGATCGATGAACATTTCATGAGTCTACAAACAATCTGGGAATGGGATGGATGTATGACAAGTTCATTTGTTAGTGGAATGACCACAGATTACTGTCTCAGATCCGATTACAATTGCCCATTGACATGTAAATGTAATTCAAGGAAGCATCATGTCACATCAACAGTAACACAGTCTAAAACTTCCTCACCCACACAGACATACAAGCACACAACTTTGCATTCATCACCATTGGTGACCAGACACTTAATCCCCAGACATTTAATCCTCGACACTTAATCCCCTAGACATTTAATCCCTAGCCACTTAATCCCCAGACACTAAATCCTCAAAAATGCCCCCAAATCGCGACACATCACTCAAAACTGCTATTTTGTGAACTTGAAATATAACCGTAAGAGAAATATGTGTCGCAGGGTAATTCTCTAATGAGACGTAACAATCGCCCCAATTAGGGTACCTCCGATCATTAGCTTACCTGTCATATTAACAACACTTTTCATATCATATTGTTGAAGAACATATTAATAGCTCACATGAAGTTTAACTAATGTTATAGATGTTGAAGTTAAGTATTATTTTAATTGTCAAACTTATTTTGATGTTTACATGAAAATAATTATTTGAATTTGAATTAAATTTTTCATTCACTTCATAATTTTTTTAGTTGAAATTTCATTTTGAGGATTAAGTGTCTGGGATTCATCACCATTTTAAGATAACATTATCCCAGAGGGCAATTCAGGACAGCACGATTTGTTTTACTAACTTGTTTCATGTAATATTCTCTGTATAGACATCGATACATTCAATATATGTATATAATATACACAACAAGCTAAGTGTAGAGCTCATAAAAGTAGTTTGGGGGTACAGGCCTAAAGTAAAATTGCCTTGATGCATCTTATCATTCTGTGTGTATTTTTTGTGAATGATGGGCTAAAGCGCTGTTGGCTATATCAATTAACTTTGTTATCATTAAAGAGAATTTCAAGGAAATTACCTCAAACAGGCAGTATAATATCCATTTAATAATAATAGCATTACATATAATTCTGTAACAAAAATAAGAGTATAAGAAAACAATATTACAAAATAAAACAAATATGAGGCTAGTTAGGCACACAACAATTCTTAAATATGCAAATCATCACAAGGCTTTGGGTAATATGTGCAGGTCTTGTATCTGACACTTGTAATTTTCTTTTGGGTGTGTCGTCTGTTTAGGTGACTTCTTCATCATGGTATAGCCTTCATTGTTAATGTAGCATAAAGTGCATGAACAGCCTGTTACAGAGTTCTTTTATCAGATGTTACAGCTGGGGTAATATTTACAAAAATGTCAGATGTAAGCCTGATTTGAAAACTGAAAACAGTATCTTGAAGAAAAAATAATTTCATAATCCCCTTTTTGCATCACTATTATTTATAAAAAAAATAGTTTCTAAATTCTCAAGATATATATATACACACACACACATACATACAATTAATGTGGAGCTAATATGTAGTGGTACTGCACCATAATACTGAAAGGTATTGCTGGACAGCTTAGATATTGAATGAGTAAATAGTACTTCTTATTGAACCAAATGGAATCGCTTATTTTGATTTATTTATGCCTGTATCAAGACACAAAAGGTGATATATGTATGCAGTATAGAAATATGTATTTACTTCATGTGTGTGCAGCAACATACAGTTAATTGAAGGATTACAAACAGTAGCGATAGACTTCTGACAAACCTAGGAAACAGATGATGATAATATGGTATTAATAATGTAAGTGTTAATACAATAACCGACAAATGCAAATGATAGTTCTTCTGTTTCAGGGAAAAGTAAGCAGCATGGGTTGTTCTGTGCATTTGAGCATCTTGCAGCACCTAGTTCAGAGTCTTCGTGAAGCCTGCAGCAAAGAAATGTGTTTTGTCAATGACTTCCACATCACAGGATTAATCAGTGTCAGTTCACTGAACCTTTCTTCAGCATCATTTATCATCAGTGAGCGTGCTAAGCCCTCAAAGGAAAATGCAGCTGAGTTGTTTTGGGATGGTGCCAGCTTCCATGCTGTGTCTTCATTATCACTGGCTCCAAGCTTGGGTCATGAAATGTGTGCTTGCACATGCTGCATCTGTTCATATGCAGATCGACAACATTCTTCGGCAAGAGTTAGAACTGCTGTTAGCACTGAGTCAGACTGTAACCAGATCTCAGAACATCAAACACAGTGTTCTGCTCATTCAGCACTTAGGTATGGATCTAATGGAGCTAAAGATGACCTCCAAGCTGCAGAAACTGAATCACCAGCAGAAGCATGTCATGTCAAACTGCTGATGGGAAATTCTTTGCACCATCAGTTGGATGCAGAAGAAGTTGCAGCATCTCAGCATTTTCCTTCATCTGATACCCCTGATAGTGAAGAAGATGGAAGTTTAGGAGTCTTGATTATCAACATGAGGAGCTCCTGCAAAGATGTAATGCATGGTCAAGACAATAAAACAGTCAATAACAGCATGAAGTGTACTTCATCATGCTCTGAACTGGCATCTTCCCCTTTGCCAAAGGTGGAAGAACTAAATGATGATCATCTAGAACATCTGAAACCACCTGTATCTGAAGTAAATAATATCTCAGTGCATGACCAGCCTTTACAGGAGCAAAATACACACACCCCTGAAAGTGCAGAGTCCAATTTTGTTAAATCTGAATATGAAAAAGATTGTGGTTGGGAGAGTGGTTGTTCAGGGAATCAGCTGAAGCAAGAAGTACATTATGATACATGGGGGATTGGCACTACACAAATTAAGATGGAGCCAGCAGATATTCATGGGAAGATTGCTGTTACTTTTGAAGAGAGAGGATTCTCATCAGTGCCAGCTCTGAAAACTTCAGAAAACATTATAAGTGCCTTTCTAAAACAAGAACCAGCTCAGTCTTTCGAGGCAGGAATCAATGATGTGGACAAGGACTGCAGAGGAAGTACCATCAACCAGAGATTATGTAAGGCCAGCATGCTGTCAGCAGAGACAATTTTGTCTGGCACTGTAAGAGAAGCTGCAAAGTCAGGTCAAGATGGTTTCCTTACGCCAGTGGATGATAGCAGCACCTTTCCAGTTATCTCCTCAACAGTGAGTCTTGCCAGCGTTGTAACCTCACAAGAACAGTGGGAAGATCAGTGGTCACAGGCAACTGAATCTGTGAAAGCTCATGCTCAATCTTCTCCCGAGCACTTTTTTGACAGCACTGGTGATGAAATCCATCCAGATAGCATGCAAGCTGCCACTAGATCAAATGCATCTGTTTCATCTTCCACCTGCCAGGAAAACATCAGCTCAGAAAGTTCTAAACTGTCGCTTTGTGTATCTCGTTACAAAGAGATTAGACCCAAACTTGCACCTGACTACACCAAACAACTGTGTGCAATGTTAGGACAAAATGCATACAAGAGGTCAAAGATACTAATGGTAGATAAACGTAGAAGGAATAAAAGCTCAAAGGTCTCATCACGCTCTATGGATAGATCTTCAAATTCTGCAGCATTTGGTTCTACCTCTGTTCCCTTATTCCAGTTCTCGCAATTAGGTGTACATCAGGTCAGCACTTCCAGCAGCCAATCCCAAGGCACAGTAAGTGCCAATGTCCTTGCTGCAGAGACACAAAATTCTGGCTTTGAAAGTATGTCACAGTCAGAAATGCAAAGCCATTATGTAGTTGGGGTCTTTCCTACACAGAGTACGCCGGTCAGTGCTAGGTGTACATCTTCAGGAGTACTCCATCAGCCTCCACAAAAAATTAGAAAGAAAAATGCTAATATACCATCAGCCCATGGTGTCGACCAGCTGATTCTGTCCCCAGATAAGGGGTCTGGCACTGTTGTCTTTGTAAATGGCATACAAACATATCCAATGGAGACAATGATATCAGCAGCAGGAATTCAAGTGAGTCAACCCATCAGAGTCTGCACCACTGAGTCCTCATCACAGGCATATGATTCTGGCAAAGCCGAGGTTCGGCAGTCTGGCAACATAGGAGTAAACGGAACTCAAAACCTGTTAGCTGAGGAATCTTGCGCAAAGAATTCCTTTTTACAACTTCAGAACTCACAGAATGAGTCATTGAAGAAACTGAAACCAATTCTCCCTAAACCCCTGACCGTAAATCAGAACACTCAGGTATCAAATCTTCTCTTCATGTCTTCAGGGACAAGTGTCTCCACATACAGGCATAAGTACAGGCAGTACAGCACTGAAAAAAGAAAGTAATGAATCTTTTTTATTTAAAGAAATTCACTCTTGTTTTGGATGAATTGCTCTGGCAAACTGTTGCATGTAGGCTGTTAGCAGATGGACAAGTTTCTGGCTTTTATCATTTTCTGTAATATTTTACTTAAAACCTTTGGTGGTGGCAGCATTGTGACAAAGATTTCAAGTCAAGCCCTTGCAGCAGAGAATTTACTAACTCTTATGGAATCAGCTCTTATATCTCACACTCATAAACTCACACATACATGCAGGGCACACATCCTAGGACAATGTAACGCCACCGAGATAGCACAGTGATGTTTATTATTGTGACAATTATTGAGAGCGTGTGTGTGTTGTGTTGTGGGGGGAGATGGTTGTTTTGAAGAGACCAAGTGTCAATGTCGTGTTATGCTCACTCCTTGTAAACAGGGGCCAATAAATTAGATTTTCTCGGTGAGGGATGGTCAGCCCATTCTACTTTGTTTGAGATGTACTTGAACCAGGAGAGATGAGTCTATCCATCAGACTTCCTATGAGGTGTACAGTGTTTGCAAAATGGAAGCTAGACGAGTAATCTGTCTGCTTACATAATTAAAGAACTAAACAGCCCACCTGCAGGAAATGTGTTTGAAGTATCTCTCGATTGGCCCATCTGTGCTTCGCTTTTATCCATCTGAAGTATGTCAGCGGGTTCTATGGGGTTCCTGATGAACTATCTTCTTCATAAGATCAAAATGTTCTATACAAGACAGCATTAATTAACGGCATATTAAATTAACGCACTGTAAACCCTATAAGATGAATCGTCTGAAAGCAATGGAATTCTGGTGTAGAAAACAGTGCATAGCATTAACGCTCTCTTAGCTTAATACACCTGACAAAAGATTTGTCCACCATCTTACGATCTGATGATTTTTTTGTCACACTGAAGTAAACATTTGAGAGCCAGCTAAACGGTCGGAATGACGAACCTGGCCTTGAAATGAGAAAGAAAACCGGAGATTGTTGGAGGGGAAGGGGAATAAATTACTCTAACAGAGTAAAAGTAACATGTTTATTACCGAATAAAAAAGCGATTATAAGGTGATGGAGATCGCTTGCACGTTGTTTGTTTGTTTTTTTGTTTTTTTTTTAATCTTTCGTGGCCACGTAAAATCCTTCTGACATCACATCTTGTTACGAGAAAAAAGTTAGCACACCGGTCACCGTCTTGGCAACAAGTACAACAAAGTGTGTTTTCCTTAAAGCTTAAAGAAAGAAGAAATTGCGGGCACTGTCATTGAGATACCATATGATCACATTGACATGGAAACTCGTGTAAAACCCAACAACACAGCCCCAGCAATTTGTCTTAATTCGGACAACGGCAAAGTCTCCTTGCAAAAGCACAGAAACAATACATGTTCGGTTTGGAGAAGAAGATGCATCTTAGCTGGTGTTTTCATTGATGATTTAGGTCATTCGCAAGGAGGCAGCTGTACTACTATTCTGTTTGTTTCTTTTCGATGTTACAGTTCGAGCAGCTAGTCTTTGAAGGACACTTTATAATGCAATAATTGATTTTTAAAAAAATTTGACACGCTCAACCCCCTTCCCCCACCATGATGTGGAAACGGCGTTAAACATGTATAAAATATACCAGCAGGTGTCTACATTAGTACACGATCACAGGCACACGTACAAACATAGGACGCACTTGCACACAAATTAGCTCATTAAACCTAACGCCGCACACATCTGTGCAACTGATTAACAACACAAAGCATATCGAACACAAAGCATATCGCATACAGCAAACACAAACAGCTTTGATTGAAAACACGAAATCGTCGATGACCTGAACAATCCCATGAGCACTCTATATAACAATCACAAGTATTCTGATAAGGTAATAAAGTATTTCCGACTCCTTACCACGCCCGTATTTGTCAGCTGACTGATTGCTACAAGTGGAGAATCATTTGCAGCCTCGCTGGGCACTGCTAACGAGTAGCCGCACGGAAAACGTTCATAGACTTTTCAGACTATGAAGTTTGAGAATTATATCTCAACAACCAGAAACGTGCAATTCGGCAAGAGTGTTTTGCACCGAACGTAGTCAAACGACATGGGCCAAGGATCAAATGCGTGTCACTGATGTACCCCAAGGTTTTTTTTTTATTAATTATTATTGTTTTCCTGTTTCTTATTTGTACCGTCTGTTTGTCAGTGAATAAGAGACATTTCGTAAAGGGCGAAGGAAGATTGTAACGCATCTTTTGTCAGAAATCTATACTTTAATTTATTATATAGCTTTTTCTTTACTATTCGATAAATAGTTGGCGTTGCTGTCAATCCTCAAGGAGATCCATCATCGCCGGTCCCCAGAGTTCGGTATTTAGGCTGGTTGTCCAGTGTTTATTAGAGAAATTTATTATTTCTATACTTTTTGCATTTTTTAAAATAATAATAATAATAAATGAAGATTTTTATAGCGCATATTCACACTCATAGAGAGCATGCTCTTAGCGCTTAAAACAAGAAAAAGACATGGACTAAATGGATAGAACACCAGGGGCGTAAGAATAAACGACAGTACTGACGACTAACAGAAAACACAAAAAAGACACCAATTAACAGAACAGAAAATATAGCGATTCTACAGAGAAAGATGGGTAGAAAATTAGCAAGAGCAGAAGGGGGGAGGGTAAGAAGGACTAGCATTGTGTGGACTGTGTTAGGATGATTGTATATGCGTCGCTGCTCATTTAACGAGTATACGTTACAAAATTGCAGACCTTTACTAGCCTTGCAAGTAAGTATTTAGCAGCCGGTCGCTGTGGCCACACCTATAGGGGCTGACCAGACACCTCGAGTGCCTGTATTTGTCGATCAACGTTATTGCTACGCTAGCGGCAGTGAAACAGTCCCCCTTACGTGTCAGGTCAACAGCTGTCAGCAAAGGACAGAGGATGTTTTGGCAGCAACATTTGCGCGTGGGGCGAGGTGGGAGGGGTTGGGTTACCGTGGAAGTGGGGGGGTTGCGTGAGGACGATAACCTACCTGTTTTGTCGGAGTGGCTCGCGCTCTTTCTTCCGCCAGGTACGTGGTCTGCTGGGCACAGGACTCGGCTAACACCCCACGATTAACCGGCAAGAAATCTGCGATACTAGTAAGTAAGAGGGATGCAATTGCTCTCAACTTTTGTTCTTGCTTTTTTTTTTTCAACTATCGTCGCTGTAATTTAACAGAATACCAGTTTTATGCGTTACTTTCATGAAATAATACTTTTTTTGAGCTGCAGTAGAACAAGCTCCAATGGGCATACATTTGGTGGGTTTCTGATGTTTTCAGGTTTCTTTAAACACGTAAAAGTGTGACTTTTGTTTCCACCATTGTATTATATAAGCTGGGTATTATTTTTTTTTAAACTAAAATAATCTTCGCAATCAGCAGGCAGTATACAGAAGAAGATAGCGGTAATGTGGAGAAGGCTAGAGATCACACTAAATTAAAGAAAACGAGAAAGAAAGTACGAAACGTCAACAGAAGACAATTTCTGTCAAGCCTTTTTCTACTTTTAATGTTAACAGGGTGAGCTGTTTCTATCGATACTGGAAAGTGAAATTAAAAAAAACAAACAGAAAAACAAAGAGAAAAGCAGAAGCAAAAGGTAATAATTAAAAAAAATTGCTGTTCTTTGTGAGCGAATTAATTCGTAAACAAAAAGGGTGTGCAGCTTGTATCTACGATGGGCTATCTTATTTGACAACAAATTCACTTTAGAAAAAAAAACAAGCGCGAATCACGAATTTTGCTGCAGCAGGACTAGCCCGAGGTCATACCACACCTGCACGTCCAGCCTACGTCCAGCATCTGCGTCTCGATGCAGCAGAAAACGCAAACATGCTTGTCGACGCAGATCTCAAAAGGCTCCTTGTCTTGGCAAACTTTCACACTTTGGTGTGCTTGCACAAACCTCAAGAATCTCTAGACTGCCCGCTGTATCTCGGGGAGAAGAAGGGGGAAGGGCAACCGCGGAGTAGTCGGCCTGTGTGTGTGTGTGTGTGTGTGTGTGACTTTTGCAAACTATGCGTGAGACCGGAAGTGCTAAAAAAAACATGTGTAAAGATTTGTCTACCTTACTGACAGAGACAAGAAAAACATCTCGTGCGCTAGCTCTCACAGTTTTGCACAGACTAGAGCAGAACTGAGGACTAGTTTCGTGCAGCTCTAGGACAGGTTAGAAGACACCTTCACGCTTATGTGAGTGTAATGTCTGAGGCTTGTGGTCAACTCAACGAAACTGAGGTGTTGGAAGGATTACTATGAGAATATTTTGGTTTATTATCCATCGCATGCGCAGTACACACTCGTCGGTAGTAAAAACGGAAGTGGGGGTCATTTTGTTAGTTACTTAGCTGCCTTTACCGAGACATGCGAAGGTAAAGAGAGGATTTAAAAGGATAAATGTTATCTCATAAACTATCGCAACGGTAAAATTAAAGAAGGCAGGAGAAAAGTTAGTATTATCTGCTTTCCAGACGATAAAACTCAAAAGACGAAACTTGTGGTTGCAAACGATAGGAGGAAAGAACTTCGCGCTGACAGCAAACAGTATGTGGTCGATATTTTTCTTATCAGAATTTAAGATAAATGATCCATATTTAACCAGTTAGCTCCCAATATTACATCGTGAATATGAAAGTCAGTGAAAGCATATAAGAGTAAAAAAAAACAAAAAACCCGTACAGTGCAATCATCTATGACAGGCTTGACGAAAAGTAGCATAAAAGATGAGTGTTGCAGCATCAGGTATTGATTCCAAAATAACAGATAGCGTAGAGAGCCTGATATGTGTAAAAGTTAACACTGTTGCAGTATATACGTAATACATATTCACAAATCTGTCGAACAATAAATATTTATTATTACAGGAACAAATCCTTGTACATACTGAAAAATGTATAGAATATTGTTTTGCCTTAAATTTTACCTTTACATGATTTCCAAGTCATCAAAAAATATATAAAGCAATAAATAAGAAATAATACTTTTTTGTTTAAGTTTTACCAGCTTTCCTACGCAGATCCACCCACCTACATAAACACAATAAACACACACACGGACAAAAAGGGGAAACATAATTTCCTTAGCATTAATAAGAGGAATCTACCCGTATATCATGTAAGTACATAAAATTTATTGTGCTAAACAAAGAAATGCAGTGGCGTAGGAAGATGTTCGGGGTTGGGGGGGGGGGCAAACTCCCTGCTGACAGTGAACGGCGTTCGCACTCGCACGTACATTACGTAAAAAAGGAGGGGGGTACGTACACGTACTCACGTACACGGTGGTAGCATCACAACACACGCTGCTTTAATCTTAAGGCAAAGCAGCATTAAACAAGAAAAAACAAATTGAAAAATATCTCCCTCGGCTAACGTAATCACAATAAATGCAATAAACGTTATGATTAATTATCATAATAATCAAGGTTTGCGAGTCAGTGTGCCAAAACAAAACTGCGTCTTTGGTGATTTCTATGGCCATCTATCAAAACACAGACACATATATACAAACCGTCGATGTTGCATATCTGATGCTTGATCTACCAGCAGTCGTAGTTGGTTTTAACATCTCGTACTTTTGTATAGTAAGCACTGCTGTAGGAATAAGATTTCTTCGGTTTACTGAAAGTCCAAGACTTGCTTGTACTGTATAAGTGACTGGATAACAATAAATTTTGAAATGTTTTGAGCAAATTCATGAGTACGGTGTGGGGACCAAGTTCGCATGGCTCGTTTGAACAAAGTTAATCTATCTTTAGGATTTCCTTCATGAGTACAAACTCCCTCTGAGCGTCGAAGAGAACATTCAGCAACAGCACAATGTGTCCTGGTCAGTTTTCTTTTGCTGAGAATGGCATCTTTTCTCTTCGACTTATGCTAGTGCAAACGGTGCTATTTTTAGAAATACGTTCGTTTCGTGACTTCCTGTTTTCTCGACAAATCCAGGTGTGCTTTAGAGAAAAATATTAATATCTCTCATGCCTCTTTGTCATAAAATACCACCGGAACATGTTTTTTTGTGATACTTTGTGCTTTATTTCCAGCGATTTTCGCTGAGCATTCTTGTTGTCCTTTAACTACATGGCTCCGTCTTCACATGGAACACTGGCAGATCTCTGATGTCTCCAGTTGCTCCCTGAATGGTCGAAGGGGAAGGTGAATTCACAGTTAATCACGGATTACCTCCACAGCGAATGTCCCAACTTTATGTGTACAATAAAATTCCCACATATATCCGATGTAATGTATGTTACCAGCGACAGTCGTTGAGGATAAATCTTGACGTGTCTGCCTAGACACAGCAGACCAGCTGGCTTAGCTCGGAAGCGTGTCTGCCGACTATTGCAGAAAACTTTTGTTAGTTTTTTACACGCATAAAATGCGTTGTTTTGGATTAAAAAAAATTAATGAATTCGATAGTTGATTCATTTTTCTATCGAGTGAACTTTTTATGACGTAGTTTTCATTTTTGACAGTAGTTTTCTGCATTTTCCCACGATACCAGTCTTTCTGTTTGCGAAGTGGCTAGCAAATTACCGGTATTGAAATTTCGACCGGAAGCTTTGAAAATTTATATACAGTAAAGACAACCATCTGTAATACACCGTTTTAAAAAGCATTTTGAAAACATTCACTTGGTGTAAATTTTAAGATACATAGATTTTGTCTTCGAGTACTAAAATCAAATGAAAGGTTACCACTGTACACGTTTTAGAACTCTTGAACGTCAGTTTCAGAAATTAACCAAAAAAAAAAATTTACACAATATATACACATAAAGTACCAAACAAACACATGTTTTTATTAGAATATACATTAGAATTTAAATATTACTATTTTCTTCTCCTTTGCGGTTGTTGAAGTACAAATTCATGTCAAATTGAGTGAGCGCCAAGGCACTTCGATACTCCAAAATGGCGCTCGACCAATGTTTACATTCAGTTTTTTGTTAAAATACGAAATTTTTTGATTGGCTGCCAGTTCACGGGAGGGAATCATGTTGGAACATTTCCTAAACGTTTCAGTAGTTTCCTCCCTTATGTTATTTTCATTTACACTTGTGAAAGCGGTTTCGCTGCGTGCGTTTTTGTGTGGGCTCATTATCATTGCATTTTCTGTTGGGAATACTATAAAAGTGTGTTCTTAAGCAAACACAAGGTAAGGCTGTTCTCAGGTATCAACACAGCCTGCAATTAGCATGGCAAACAATACCAAGGGACTGTCCCTGATCTGATCGTCGGAGGTAAATGAGGTGTTAGAGCCTCCCCTTACCTTAGGGCCAGCTTTTGTGACGGTGATGACCGTCTCCTCTCTCTACGTTCCCCTTCGGATTAAGTTCTAGTAACCATCAAGCTATCTGTTCCCCGTCAATACTAAACACGTATCTTAATGATCTCAAAAGTATGTATTGTGCCTTTTAATTATGTTAATAAACTTACAGTAAACTTACAATAAACCCTAACCCTTGTCTTTGATGTCTCCCAAAAAATTTGTAGTTGCCAATTTGTATTTTTTAACTTTGTGTTTGTGTGTGTATGGGGGGGGGGGGAGTTTGGGATACTGTTTCTTGTGAACTGGTGATAGGAAGAAGGTTAATATCTGAGATGATTATAGGGCACCTGCCCCCAGGATGACCAGAGCACAGGAGAGAACAGCAAGGAACGGTGACAGACCGCCGCGATTTATGAGCACCTCCCTGACAGGTCACTCAGCCAAAGTCAGGGAGACATT
Organism: Marisa cornuarietis; assembly: GCA_004794655.1. Lineage (NCBI taxonomy): Eukaryota > Metazoa > Mollusca > Gastropoda > Architaenioglossa > Ampullariidae > Marisa > Marisa cornuarietis. The sequence goes on along the minus strand of SMMW01000568.1, from coordinate 253,386 downwards.
TATCAGGTCTCCCTACCACATTTTCGATCAGCAGCAGCAGTTTTGATTCCAGTTATCGCAGAATCTCTCTTCTTTATTTTTTGTTCATCTGTACTTATTTTGCTCTTTGTGGGGGACTACGTCTCAAATATTGGGGGGGGGGGAACAGATATTCTTGCCCCTCCTGTATTTGCATTGAGGGGGCGGTTGCCCCCGCTGCCCCCCCTCCCCCGGTTCCTACGCTACTGAAATGTCTGTAAATTTTTACTTCAAACTAGTTATAATTATTAAATTAGGCTTATTTGTTGTTCATTTTAATATGTTGTTTATGCGTAATTAAGCTACTGTAATCTACGATTCACATAAGCGACAACGGTTTTATTCTGTCAAACCACTCCACCCCCTCCTGTATAAAATTATTACCTTGTCAGACTCAGAAATTCTCTTTGATTCTAATCGCTTTTTAGCCATGTCAGTGAAGCTGAAATCGTGTAGATCTTGACAGCTGGTAATTTTTGGCAAATAATCTTGCTTGTGGCAGAGATGTGTTGGAACCATGAGAAATAATTGTCAGTAGTAACACCTAAGAGTTTGTGGTTGTAAAAGACGCTCACAGTGAAACAATAAATACTACAAGTTTAGCCACGCACCTACACTTGACCACATTTTTTACGGTTTGTGCACGGCACTAAGAGAACTGCAAGATGTTGATTAGATTTAATTGCCATAAGACACCGAAAGTCCCTCCCTGAGAACTCGCTCTCTGTCTTCTTTCTCAATGTTTCTTGCCCCTTTTCCTCAGCTCTGATATCAACTTCCGGGTGGTTAAGCAGCTTTTCTTTGAATATTTGTAGAAAGTTAACGATTTTCTGTAATACAAAGGTATTAATTTTCTATTTTAATCCATAATCTAATAAGAAAATTTCACAAAACTGTTAAAATACTCATTTGTCATCAATTAGAAAATATATAAATTCTAATTTAAATGATTACCTGATATTATTATTTTTCTGCTATTTTATTTATTTGTTTGATTATTTCGTTGTAGAAAATACGTCTGTCTCCTTACAACCAAGCTGAAGACTGAGAAGCACTTATGCCTTCCTGTGTTTCTAGCAACCGACTCGTGGGTAGGTCTCTTCCTTATTTAGTGCTGTCGATGAGGGGAAAAGGGGTGGTGAAGAAAACAACAATGCCACATGGGGCGAAACTTAACAGTAAAAGGGATGTTGACGTGGAAATAAACAAGTAATCCATTGTGATAACTCTCCTTGCTTGTATATTTAGCGAGACCTGAGCAATCCCAGCTTCTCACCAGTCAATTTATCCAGGGGTGTTTTGAAATGATCTGCGAGAAGGGTTGTGGAAAGTCGGTAACACATTACAGGTGTCTCCCCCAACCCCATTTCCTGTCCCTTCCTGCTTCTGTCACCTGGTGTTACAGTTATCGTACAGCAACATTTTCTGTTTTTGTTTCCGAAAGTGTAGCAAGGATTTTGCTTTGTTTAATGTTTTGAGGTTGTCACAATAACTCAGTGTCACATCGCTACAGGAGGCAAATGGTAGGCTCGTCAACTGTCAGAGTCACGAGGAGCAACGCTGACTCATTCAGGGTTTAGATCGGTCTCATTTGGCAACATTCAATCAGCATTTAGCAGTTCTGTTAGTGCCGTGGTCCATCGGGAAAAAAGGGGTCAAGCTTTTGTGTTTGTCTTAGCTGATAACATTTTTTTTTCACTGTGAGCGTCTTCTAAAAGCTACTTGATTCCCGTTTCATTGACATGGATGAAGAGCGATTTAAAGCAAAGTGAAGTTCTGAGTCTGGCAAAGCTGCTTTTACAGCTGCCTGCTCTTACCGAAGTAATAGTTGTAGATGGTGGGTAGCAGAAACAACACAAAAACGATGAAAATGAAGCAAAATTTAACTTGCTCGACGCTCGAAGTTGTCCAGCATGGTCTCTCTGTCCGCTTTCTCTCTCACTTTCAGCAGACGACACTGCCACGCACTCAACCGCACATCATTCTCACTTTGACGTGACGCATTCTGCTATTGTCCTACGCCCGTCCTACCCCGGGTGTTCTTCCACTTATAGCTACACTGAGAAGCCAAGGAAATCACGCGCACGCTCTGTCTCTCTTTCTCTGTCTCACAGATGCACACAGAGAGAGAGAGAGTAGATGCTATCAGCATCATCATCTTCGAACAGACCTTAGCGGAAGTGTGATCGGCTGCGCATCATCCGCTTTTGATATTTCAAACTCGTCTTTCGCATTTCTCGCGCTTCCATTTTAGCATTATTAAAAAATCTTCAAAAAGAGCGCGTCCGTCGGATTAAAAAAGCCACGTAAACATTGAAGTCAATATGGTCATGGTGACCGTAAAACATGGTTCGAGAACAGGAAAAGGACGCCTTTGGAAGCCTATTGTGTCCACGATCCAATGGCTTCTTTGGAGAGACACGAATAGGAGAAGGAGGAGGAGGAAAAAAAAAGCCATGATGATGATGAGTCAAAAGAGGAGGGAGGGACGAATAAGAAAGAAGTTTCGTTTTTTAACAGGCGTTGAATTTATGTAACAAAAATATTTGTGTTTAAAAGTCCCAACTCTTTTCGTGAATACAAGTCACTGATGTCAGTGCCTGACTGTCTCAGCCTTTCCCACTGTTTTTCCCTTTCTCTGCTACCCTTCGCTCGGTTTTGCTTTTTGTAGTGTGCAACTCTGTGCTACTACATTTCTTTCTCAAGCTGCTATTTTTTTTTTTGAGTGCACTAAACCTCCCTTCAAGCGGGGCAAATGAGCTATAGAGTGCCTTTTACTGATTATTTATTCTTGCCTGGCTGGATACATGTCCTAATTGTGACTTCCAGCTGTGAGACGTGCACGCAGTTGTTTCCTCGAAACAATACACAAAACAAACGGCGTTTTAACGCCATCTTTACGACGTAAAGCTAGCTATGCTGTAGTCAAGGACACTCTTTTCTAATCGGGTGGCTTTGACTAAACCAACCTCGCAACCTTTTTTTGCGCACCGTGTCGAGGTCGGGTGTGTGTGTGTGAGAGAGAGAGAGGAAGTGGGTGGCTGAAAATAACTGTCAAAGGTTGGCGTAGCAACGCGTTATCCAACTTTTAAAAACATGGGCGCATTTAATTTGTTGTCGCGATCATGCTACCCGAGTCCGCCGTTAACTGCTGCATGACGTCACTATCAGAACATGCGGGGTGCTCGTGATGGCTAATCGCAATCGTTGTTGTTTGTGTTGGTGGGCAGGTTGATGGCGAAGAGGAGAGGGGGGGATTTGTTTTTTACGCCGAGCCAGCAACTAAGGCTATATCACGGCAAGGCAGACGGCCCTGTAAAGAGATGCCACATGCGGAGAAAGAACAGCGTGCCCGAGACAAGAGCTGAACCCAGGGCAGTCAATCTTCACTGTATTGGTGACAGACGTTAACCGTTGCTCTACCGTACCGGACCGCCCTTGATGGCGAGGAGGGATCAGGCTGGCGTTCATTAAGTTATGGCAAACATCGCAAGTTTTACTGTCTTTGGATATCGTGTGATATAATACAGTGACAGCAACCTATAACCCCACACCACCTCCCAAACTCAAACCCGCATCGGGCAATAAAAAAAATATCCATCAGCCATCGTGAATATAAGCAATAAAATAAGCTACAATGCACTCCGTCTGCCAGAACGGTTTATTTGCATGATCTGATAATAATTATATGTTTTCACTATGATAATATTAATGTGGATTTTCTACCCGTGAGTGTATGAGTGGGTTTGTGTGTATATGTTGCATGTATGTATATGCGTGTGTTTTTTGCGCGTTTAATATTTGATATTTCTTTTATTATTTTTTGGCGTGTGTTTGTGTGTGTCTAGATACATGAGAATATATATATATATGTGTGTGTTTGTGTTTAAGTGTATGTGTTCTAGTTTGCGCGTGTGCGTGTGTAGGTGTGTTGGTTGTGTATATCCATGTGTGTAGTTTACTTTATGATTTATGTGTGTGCGGGTGCTTGAATGTGTGTGGTTTTTTGAGTGTATCTTTCGGGTAACTATCTGTTTGAGTCAGCTCATGTGGCGCATACAAAGATTGGAGGAGAGGGGGAGGTCTCAGTGACGATGCAGTTACAGGACATTGAATGCGTGCCACGTCAGACGTATGAATCTGATTAAATAAAGTTAATTTACAGAGCGCTTTACCCTACAGTCAAAGACTGGCTGTAAGCGTTTGACAACAGATATCAACACAAGGAGTGCATTGTCTTCACGGTTAGTGTCGCTACTCATGTTAAGAAGGTGAATACCATCAGTATAGATGCAGTCGCTTCAGTACCACTACTCTTCTTATTGACATTGGCGGGCGAAGGGGCCACCACAAGCCTACAGCCGCCCATGGTGCATGTCAGTAAAAACTCGCCAGAAACAGAGATCATTTTGGTCAGGACAGCTGACAGGCATTCCTGCCTTGTTCTTAAAAATTCCCTCTCCCTCAGCATTCTACCGGCACCTCAGAATCTTGAGATTTATATAGACAATTCGTCCCAGAAAATGACAGAAGCAAAGGAATGATTTGCCCCACCTCCCACCAACCGAAAGTGTTTGTGTGTATGTATAGATTATTGCGGATGAGTGGAGGGGGGAGACTGGGATGGGAAGAAAACTGTGCAGATTTTCCTTGATGACCTTATGTCACGACCACAGCATGCAACGATCGAAGCCCGAACTAAATGTGTGCTAACGATCGATACATTTTTATGGGCAGAGCTTATGTCATCGGGTGGAACGGAGGAGCTGACTTTTTCATTAGCCGCATGCTCTCCTTGTGCAAGATTCGACGTCACTTCCGCTTGGGCTATTTTAGCGAGCGGCAGTTCATGAGGGGCTGTGCTATTGCTATTGTCGGCGCCATGATGGTGTTTGGACCAATAAGACTGCTTGCTTAGTAACGTAATACTGACCAGTCTACGGGTTTGCCACGTTCGAAGCACGGATCTGAACCATCGAGGTCCTTTTTTTCGAAGAACGCTTTCACGCGTCTGTAGAGAGAGTTCTTATGTGTTTTTGAACCTTTACGAAGATATCTTGTTCTCCGAGTTGAATCCATGGCTACATCCCCAAAAAGCACCTTTATGACGACCTATCAACCTGAAACCTGGACCTTCAACACAGTTGGTGGACTGCGCCTTTTCACACATTGCTTCCAGCCCTAGGCTGTCTTACAACCAGCCATGAAGCAGATCTATTAGCCAAGGGAAAAACATATCTTGAAAGCATCTATATGTCTTCTGAGGTTTTGTTAAGAAGAGAATCATTTATCATCTGTGTCAGGAAGGCCCAGACGACGCCCTCGTGGGGAACTTGGGGAAAGCCAGGAATCTGGCTGTAACAGCCTTTCAGGAATTCCGCCCTCTTGTACTGTTGCTGACCCTAACGCATATTCATTAAAAAAAATAATAAACCTCCGCTGTTTGGCTAGGCAGTCTACAGCAGGTGTTAGCATCAAGCAATCTAAAATCGCCGCTCACAATGCACTTTGTAGATTCATCACTCAACACCAAGGATGCAAAATGCGGTTTGAACTAGTAGAAGCAAGCTTAAAACTGCTGAGTTACCAAATTAAGAAAAACGATTTCCCCTCTCGGTTTTCCCTTATCCTTAGCTATTTCATTCTCTTTTTTTCTCTTTCTCTCGTCATCATCTCCATCTATCACGCGAGTGACATTTGCATTTCGGAAATCAATCTACATATTTCTTTATCGTAACGGAAAAAAGCCTCCGGATAAATATCTTCAGTCGCATTAGCGGGCATTTTAGATCAGCAGCTATCTTGGGGATCCGTTTCCGCTGCTTTATATCCGGTCAATGCATAAAACCCCAGCAAATCTTCTAACCATGGCTGTTGAACGTATACACGAAGGGGACCCCCTACTAGACCAGCACCTGTCTCCAGTTGCAGGACCTTGCAACGTTTCGAGAGCCAAGTTAACCCTGGGTAATGTTACCTCTGTTTATGACGAAGGCGTCCTCAGGTGTTAAAGCGGCGCGCATCAGAAACTCATTGTGGGCGGTTACAACCATCGATAATGAGAGTGATGTTTTCAGGATATATATATATATTTATCATTCCACAAGGGTTGTTTACATGATGCCATCGTCCCGATCCACATAAAGCCTTTCCCTTAAAAAAAATCTTTATCTGTAAGGACAATATTTTAACGACAACAACGATGATGACTCAGATGACACTTTTCGTCGCAGTTTCCACTCCCACGCATGCATCTGTTACGTCATAGAAAACACATGCATGGTAACCGTTTTTTTTTCTTTTCTCCAGCGCAAGAGAATGAAGATCGGTGCCAGAATCTCTTTCTTCCTTCTGCTCTGTCTTGCTGCTTTATTCCTCCTCTTTGACTGGGCAGCGTGGATTCGGCATCAGCACGTGCTAGCCGACATGTCGACCTTCAACACGTCGACTTTTAATCTGCTTCAAAAGAGAGGCAATGAAAGTAAGTGCTCTAGAATCTGGTCTCACGTACACAGCATCGCTTTAATTCTGTTATCACTTTTCTCTTACAAACATCTGAAAACGGTCATTGTGGAAGGAAGGAAGGAAGGACAAATACTCAAACAAAGAATAACGGTGGTAGTGGTCGGACACGTTTTGCACTTACCTGTGTGTGTGTGTGTGTGTGTTTTTAGCCCTTTCAAGCATCGATGCAGCCAAAGAGCGAGGGGTCATTAACACGACCTCTGCGCCGAACCTGACTTACGTCACGCAGAAACCTAAAGACGTCACCCACCGATCGGTTTATGACGAGATTCTCGCCCTGCCGGCCAGAAACGAGTCTATTCGCCGATTGTTCGAGACGCACGACGTGAGTAACGAGTCTTTGTCGCTTTTGTCTGAGTATCACAAGCGGGCGGCGCAGGCGCATTGGCAATGCCCGGAGATGACGCCATACGCGCGAGGGCAGAGTAAAGTGACAGGGGTCTTCACGCATGCGCCCTCGCGTGTTGCCTACTGCTTCGTTCCCAAAGTGGGATGCACTTTCTGGATCCGAGTCTTCTCTTATCTCAACAACTTTACGGGAGAAGCTGGACAGGTCAAATCGCCATGGGAACTAATGAGGTAATTTTGAAACCGTACTTACCTTTAATAAAAAGACAGAAGCAAAGACAAAAAAGTTTTCTTTCATTAAAAAAAAAACCATCTTTTTTTTCCCGCGGTTGGTGTTTTGCATTTCAAAGATGTCTTTATGGTAATTTTAACAAAAATCAAAGTCTGTCCTTAAGTAATCTTAGACCATTGAAATTAAATTAAATTGGATTTAATAGACTTGATCGCAGCTGTTATGTCTGCCACCAACGATTATAATTTCTTCTCCCCAAAAACAAAAACAACCAAAATATTAACTGGGTTTAATGGTAAATCAACACACAGTTTGCAAGCAACGTTTAAAAAAGAAAGTGTTTCTTCCTGTAGGGTTGTTCTTAAGAGCATGTTGCAGGCAAAATAAACAAAACGCAAAACTAATCACAGAATGCACCAGGTTGCTTGTGCTGCTTTTCTTTATTGGAGCTCTGTTGATCGCTGGTTTCTTGGCATGTTTTTTTTATCTCCTTTCTTGAAGGGGTTTGAATGGCATAGGGGTAAGACAAAAAATAACTAAATAAATCGCTTGCTTCAGAAACATGAGATCTCTAACTCTTCCATTCCTGGAAAGTCCCATAGCTCCATTTACTTTTACCGTGTCTCCGGGTCCGCCACCTCCTATCTCCAGATATGCAGATAGCGCCCTCGGCTCCCTCTTGTCTCCGGACATGCAGGTGGCGTCCTCTAAGTCCCTCTTGTTTCCAGACATAGAGGTCTCTCTATCTCTCGCTTGTTCTGGGCTTAAATTCGTGGTCATTTCTCTCTTGTCTCCAGGTATGCAGTCCACAACAACCCGCACTCCCACGGTCAGACGTGGCAGGCAGTGGCAGAAGAGGTGCAGGACTACCTGCGCTTCCTTTTTGTTCGGCACCCGTTCTCCCGCCTGTGGAGCGCCTACCTGGACAAGTTGTACCTACCCGACTTCTGGCGGGAGGTGGGCGTGCCGGCCGTCGCCAAGCTGCGTGACAGCAACACCACGGCAAAGGCCAAGCGCTGCGGCAGTGACGTCACCTTCCTGGAGTTCCTGGAGTACTCCCTGGAGGGGCATGAGCCGCACTGGGACCCCATCTTCATGCGCTGCGACCCATGCATCTACCGCCCCACCGTCATCGGCAAGATGGAGACCTTCGAGCGAGACAGCCTTTTTCTGCTGCGCCGCATGGGGCTGGAGTGGGTGCTGAAGGACGTTGACCAGCAGGCGCAGGTGGAGCAGGAACTGTCGATGCTCATCGTCTACAACTTTGACCTGCTGCACTCGCGCACCTACTACCGGGGCTGCCTAGACGATGACGGCTTGGCCCGACGCTTGTGGGCGACCTTTCAGATGAACGGCTACATTCCCAGCGACACCAACTACGTCCCGCCCGGTGCTGACGGCACTACCACGTACTATGTCTTCAACGTGGACGCGTTCCTGGAGCAGGTGCTGGATACTGTCAGGCAGGCGTATAACCGGACTGACGAACTGAAGGACCAGAAACGACGCGCCCTTCATGACGCCTACGGCGCAGTCTCCAACACGCTGCTGGTAAAGCTCCTCGCGAAATACGAGTTGGACATGCTACTGTTTGGGTTCAACGAACACGACTTCTAGACACAGTTTCTTTATTGGCTCGAATTTCAACGAGGTGGGAGACCAGTCGTCTTCATTCTCGATCCGTTCTGACTCCGAATGTTAATAAAGCAGAAGCGTACGGTTGCAATGAAAGCGAACTAAGGCAAGTATTACAACCGACTAAACTGTGGAAGAACGAGCTTTATGCCAGACTTAATTTTCACTTGTAATACTAGGATAAAGCCAACGCCTTTGTGCCAACTTAAACACAGTGAATGCAGTAAATGCGATGGGCTGGAGGAGGAAGTAGTTAATTAAGATTCACGAGGATGAAGGTCAGTGAAATGACCGTGAGTGAGTGAACTACGGGCGACGAAACTACACGAAACTCAAGCCAGTAGAGATGTAGTCAGCACTTTGTACGTGCTAGCCCACAAAATGTGAATAATTATTAACATTTAATTTGTGTCAAAGCCTAAGTTATGCTTATCTGGATAGGCCGATAGCCTTTGATGGAGAGGGTTTTAGGGGTGGGTTGAGGGGTACTACTTCGCGAAACGTTATAGCAGTAACAAATAGCAACGATTTCGTCCTCATTTTGCTCGCTGTAGTATACCTAAAGTATACCGCCAGTTCACTTTTGGTAATGGATGTGTTTGTCTTCTCTAAATCTTCCCAGGTGCCACATAATTATGTTGTGAGGTGGCAGTCTTTGACTTACTGCCTAGAAAGGTGAAGATACTTTTTTTTTATTCTTGGGTTTCTTGCAGTTGTGACCGGATGCAAGTTATAGAAAAGATTGATTGCGTTTGATGTTGTAATCTCAACTTTAGTAGCCTGCATGAAGGACAAATCGCGTTTACGAATGGCATAACACTCTGTAAATACTGTTGGCAATTGTAACGGGTTTCCTTCTTAATTCATCGGGCTTCTTTCTTCAACCTGGCGTGCAAGTCATGCTTCTATGTCTAGGTCCATATGACGTAAATACGTTGTTCTCCTTTCGACTCACAACTCAACAGTAATCGGCAGACTGTGATACCTTTCTTGGTGTTAATATTATTCCACGTCGTCACCACGAATAATGCACCGTCCACATCACACCGCATCATACCAGGACTTGAACCTCTAGTCATTGGTAAACCTGCATTAATCCACAAAGTCCGAAAGATTGTGTCCACATAGTTATTTTAGAATGATGTTTGTTCAACACTTAGCTATTGCTAAGTTTTGCATTTAACCTTCTGACTTCTGTAATAATGTATTTATATTCGTAATTTATTTCCTAGTTTAATAAGAACTCACAATATAATTGGTTGGTGCTGAACGGGTCGTCATGGCCAACATTTTCGGTCTGCATTGAAGTGGAACAAACTTTCAAGCAACGCAACCGAAATGTAGTGTCTCTTGTCTGGAAAGTTCTAGATATGCCATAATCACCACCATTAGCAACACAGACAACCAGTTTGCAGATCGTTTACTTTGCTGCCTCTTCGCCATTTGTCTGGTCTACGACGAAGAAAAAACCCACCAATCACCGCTGTCAGGTCTGATCACGTGATCTCTATTTTATGCCTGACTTCGGATATTCCGCCAGACTGATTGATTGGGCTGTCCACTGTATAACTGCAATGTTCAAACAAACAAACAAACAAACAAATTTGTTACGTTTATGGCCCGTTTATCGCACCGCAGTGTGCAATTTCGTCTCGCTCGCGGCTCTCTGTGTTTCACTGTCGCAGTGATGTATATATACCTGTATGCTACAGCAATTATTTACATTATGCGCGTAGCCAAGCCCAATATGTAATGTTCCAGCCATTATCGCAATGAGAGCAAAATAAATATTAATAATTTTTCCAACCTGGCGAGGAGGAGGAACCAAGATGCTCTACTCTTCGACAGGCCGGACCGTAGATCAGTGCTGTTCCAACGACATAGACATTTTTTTTGTGTGGATTGCTTCTTTCTGGTCCCTTTCTTTATTTTCTGTTCAGAAGCAGCTTTCTTTTGATCCTTAGGGAAATCCCTTGTTATGTATTCATTCGTCATTTCATATTTTGTATTACTTCTATAGGTGGGAAGCCATATGTTTAAGCAAATGTTTTTGAAAGTTTTACCCCATCCCCCACCTATGAAAAAATAGCAATATTTATGTTTTATGCTACTTCGACATTCCAACTCTACATTTGAATTTTAGACCCTGTAGTAATATATAATATATAAGTAGTATTATATGCTTGCAACTTGCTGGTCATATGTGGATTATTTTGCAAAATGTGTATGGAAGAACCCGTTGCGATTTAATTGTCTTGTTTCCATGTTTGTGGTGCTTGTTGCGATTGCAGCTTGAGCGTACGATCGAGTCATTAGCTATATGTAACATTATATATATATATATATAGTAAATGTTAGGTAAAGTAATATCACGACAACCTGAGCGATGTTTCTTCATTTGACTTGAATTGTTTGTTGGTGTTTAACGTCATTAGACTTGAAGACATGCACACTCGCTGTTACTAATACTCAGGGCCCGTAAGAGAACTCTTCAGTATAAGAGAGTAATTTTTTCCCCCTTCCTAGTTGCAGGTGAGAATGCCGATGTTTGAAGGCTTATATCTTTAAAATTAAGCATAATTATGTACTCATATTTTGGGAATTATTATTTTAAAACGAACTTATCCCGATCATAAAGAAAAAATGTGCTCGATTTGTCCTTTAAGATCCTTCTTGGCACGGATGACAGCTCACGAGGATATCATGCAGTCAACTCTTTTCTTGCCCCTACTATTGAATATGCAAGACTGTGACCGCCGTTGAGTACATATATTTGACGTTATATCCTGCCTCTTGTTAAATCTATTCTAGAGAGATATACAAAATCACACACAGAAGCGCGCGCGCGCGTTCGCTTTCACTCGCTCAAATACCCATTGGGACATTCACACACGATATACACAAAGTGGGGACGGCAAGTTGGGAGCCAGTGTTAAGACAACTTTATTGTCAGTATTCAATTACAAATACACGGCTAGAAGAAATTCACATGAACGTTCACTTCTCTTCCATTGCATAATTTGTACTAACTGCTCTGGGTCAGCTTGTTCGTCACACACTAGGTTGTTTTTAAAAAAAAGTAGAACAGACCAAACAGACGGAGGACGTCTTACGAACAACATAGCGATTAGTAAATATGTACACCACAGGAATACACCTCACCTACGAGTAACTTCGCGGAGAGTAATCAATCAAAGAAACGAGACGGCAAAAGATTTAGCTTGCCCTGTGCCCATATTTCGTCTTAGCGAGAACCCGAGATAATCACGTGGCATAAAAAAAAAAGTGAGCTCATAGCCTCTGTGGTGCACAGCGCACCTTCAGAGACGACTTGTAAACGGCCTTTTCGCACGCATCGACACGGAGGTCACTTAAAAAAAAAGTGTGTGTGTCTGTGTGTGTAGGGGGTTGGATGGGATACCTTCGCACACGTTTAGTCTAACCCTAACCCAGCCCCAGCGTCTGCATCGCCCGACCAAACCTTCAGACACTCGGGTAGGATCACTGCTGCTTTGCTAAAAGCGACGAACGTTTATACAAAAACCGACAGGTGACCATCGACGACGCGGAACAATTTTTTGCTGATTCAGATTATTTCGTACTGCTGTGCAGTGTATTGGGCATTTAACAAAGGAATCAATGTATCGGATGCAGGCAGAATTTTCATTAAGTTTCAAAAGGTAATGGGATTTAAGGCAGAGACGTCAACAAACATAAGAACATTTCCTCACCCTCGCCATTTTCAATACGGCATCAATCACATTTCATTTTTTAAGTCTTTTTTTTCTCAAAAAAAGTGGTCTATTGGCTTTTCAGAGTGTCGGCCAGTTTTGTAGTGACGTGAAAAGTCACGAGCAAAACATGTCTCCAGTTGTGTTAAATCAAACGAGAATCATAAATACATTTATGCTAGAATAAACATACATCAAGTCACTTTCCTTGCTTCCCACTTTACCAGACAAGCTGCCATTACGGACCATCTTACTACACAAGGCAGCAATCTTCATTATAGTATACTGTCAACCAGGTAACATCCGCATGTACTCTCAAGGCAGAAAAAGAACCAAATGTTTAAACAACTTTAACCTAAATATGTACAACACATGCACACACTTTCTCTCTCTCTCTCTCTCACACACACACACACAGTCAAGGAAAAGCCTCGTAACTGTGAAAATGATGTAAATAGGCTTATCCAATAAAATCAAGCAGCTGCTATACAATTCTCTTAAACCAAAAGGTTTATTTGGTATCAAGGGAGTCCACAGCCATGACGAACATTATGATCTTAATGCTGGACACCTATTCACTGGTACCAGATACAAATTTTATTGTACATTAAAAAACAAAACAAGTTAATACCATGCTTCTATCACTAAATGGTTGGGAATCAACAGAAATCAAACTAGATAGCACAAAAAAACCTTCTTCTGCAAGCAAACAATTGAAAGGTTACATAAAACATGTACTCATTTTTGTTTATCTTTGAAAGACTTCCCAGTACATTTGCTCTGAGCATTATTATTTGCAACACTCAAATGATGATAAATTTATAAGCTACAGACATAACCTGATGATCACGCACCCTGATCAGAAATGTCAAAGACTTGGTGGACTGGAGTTAAGTTAAGGGGGTAGGGGATTAAAACTAGCGGTATTTCTCCGAGAAAAACTGCACAAGATGCTGTTGCTCAAAAATAAAGCAGGATGAGTCACGCTCATCTTCATCTCCAAAGCTGGAAGTGGTAATGTGAAGAACTAAAGATATAATGCAGAAGAATGAACCATATAGTTAGGGTCGGTCAGGAGCACTCTCCCCTTCTTAAAAGAGAGGAACAGAATGTTGGATACATTTGCTTCTCTTGCTCATTTTGTGTGTGTGTGTGTGTGTTCAAATGCTAAAATAGATCAGGAGAAGAAAGGAAGCAACAACAAACAGTGCATACATTAACAAAGGTATTCCAGCTGTTGATAAATATACTTGATGGGGAAAATCTCCTTAATTGCCTCACTATATATACACAAATGTAAAATTCACTTGCACAAACCATTTCTCTTACAATTCTGTCAGACACATTTGCATCATCTGATTCACAAGTTTAACTATATTCCCATCAGTTTTGTACCGAGAACTGTCTGGACCGAATCTCAAACTACTGGGCAGGCTCTGCAGGGGCTTTAACTTGGTGCTGTGGTCACGCAGCCCTTCTAACTAATGGTCATGTCATATAGCCAGCATGAAGCACCAAACAGGTTGACACCTACTTCCTTAGTTCAAAGAACTAAAGGAGTTCAAGCAAACAAAAAGCATGCAATAATGGAACTTTATAAAAAAAAATTAAAAAAAAGAAAATACAGTGGCACGACATTCCAAATAGTGAAACACTCTTGAGTACCAATATAGTGATCTGTTGGCTTCAGGCAGAGCCAGCTATGGTCTATACAATAGTTTCAGGTCAGTGGTCAAGACAGAATTCATGAGAGAACTTCTTCCGTCAAAGAAACTGATATAGTGTATGTATTTACAGCAACATCTACTCAATGATAACTTTTCTGGACATGCTCTCTCCTTCACCTACATGTAAACACATACACGACACACAAAAATTGCATGTGTCTGCACATGCAAGAGCAGGAATGCATACTCATGCATGCACACACACAGAGCTTACTGCAATATCATTCTATTCAGATCAAAAAAGGCTATCCAGTAATGGCTGCATAGAAAGCCATAATTGACTTGAAAAGGAAAAAGACTGAATGTTGCTTAAAATTTCTTCACACCAAACCAAATACTTTTGCTCTTTCTTTGCACTGCTTAACTATATAATAAGAGTGACTTTATCTCAAGATAAATAAAAATCCCCAACTAACAAAGAGTCAAATTATCAAGAACGTACTTCTTGTAATGCTCATTATTTCAGCAGGCAGATGCTTTAATGGTCTGATTCACAAATCTTGTCACTAGAGGTTTTGCTAAAGTTCTTTACAAAACCACTCAATGACAGCATGGATGCTTGCAATAAGCTAGTAACTATGTACATGTGTGCATGCGTGCATGCACACACACAAACATGCATTCCTTTAAGAATACAAATAGCCCCCCAAAAATCATATTTGCATTTATCAGAAACAAAATAAAATAAATCTTGTCATGCTAATTATTTTACATGCACAATTATAATAACCAACAATAAGCTGTAGGCATATTTGGAAAGGATTTGAGGCATAAGAGAAAAACTTTAACCTTAAAATCACATTTCTCTGGTAAAAGAGTTCACAAAGGAACAACCCCCTACCCCACAAAACAAACTAACAAAACACTGGGCTGATGATAAATATTTAAAATAAAAAACAACAGCAAAAATGATGAAATGGACGCCTTCCAGGGTTAACAGTAAGCCTGCATATTCAGAAAGTTCCTTTACAATGGGATCCATTGTCAGGAATCAAGATTTGGTTGTAAAAAATAATAGCACTGTCTCCTATGTTCATAGCTGAATATCTGAGGTGATCATAAATGAAAAAAATTAAAACCCTATATGCAAACTAAGATACTTTACAAGAAATAAAATTAAAAAAGTGCTGAATGTAACTTTTCTCCCTTCTGAAATAATTGCTCTATTACTACCATATTAACCCCCTTGGTTCAAGATAAAAATAAACATTACAATGACTGGCTTATAACTGAAGACTGCGAATACGACAGTGGGTGAAGTTTGTTTTTTTAATTATTGCTGCTCTGAGATAAACATTAGACCAAGAAACCTATACATTTTTGGAAAAGAGAAAAGTTGAACTTTGCAATAAAAAGTAACGAAAATCGCCTTGTCCGTGCTACCTGGCAAAACCACGATCATGGCCTTTCAAACCAAGAAAGTTAAGAAGAGAAACACATGCACGTAAAAACATGTCAAAAAGGTAGAGTGAAATGTACAGAGAAGAAATCATGTTCCTGATATGAAAGTTGCACAGATTGTGTGATGATACTAGAAAACAATTATTTCTATTGAAGTAACATAACATTTGATTGCAAAGAAAAATCTGTTTTGATGTTTTCCAGTCCATCTATCGCTCCACACATTTTATAATTTAAGAAATAATACATGGATCTCAACAGCCCTTGTGATAATATTGCACATGGAGTAATGTACTGATACTTCATGTCACAAAACAAAACAGAACAATCAACCAAATAAAATATAGTTTGCGCAAGCAATACTTCAGTTCAAATGCCTGGCACTTCTACAAAACCAACAGCATCTCTATGATTTTACAAAGCATGCTCATCTTGCCATAAACTCCTAGACTTCATCCCCAAACAAACAACATACAGATTTAGAGTAAACTGTTGTCATACATTGCTTCATCAACAAATCTGAAAAAAAATCAATCATTTGCATATCTGATGTACAAAGGAGGATTAACCTCAAAACACCATCACTTTTTTCTGGTTAAACATGAGCATGGTTTTATGAGCATTGAACCCTGACAACCAACACCCAGTGCCTACAAATTTCTTGAGTACTTTGTGAATACCCAAAGGGTTGGAAATGTACACAATCTCTTAATCAAGCTAGATTGGAGAGTGCCAAGGTGTTCAGTGTAAGATCTCTAGGAAATACTAATTTCGTCAAAAATATATTAGTGTATGTTTCCAGAAATACCTAACTTCCAGTGAAAAATTAATCAAATAGAATCCACAAAAAACAACCCTCCTACCCCTCAAAAAAGAGAATCACCCCCTACACCCAGTACCATCCTGCCAACCCATGTTCCCCAACACTCCTTACCTCTCTTTCTTCCTTTCTTTTAAAAAGCATCCAGTCACCAATTAAACGGTCATACATGCCAAATCCTACAAATACAGGTTTTCAGAAAAAGTACATCTTTTCCAGGTACATTGTTTTTAAAGAAGTGGTTGTGCTGGTGGCTGGTAGGTCACAGTTGTTGGCATGGAGTGTAAGTTTTGAGAAGGTGCTGCAGTGTAAGTGTGGGGCAGAGTAGTCACCATGCTTCCATTCTGATATGGCTGTGGCAGCTGCTGCTGCAGGGAAATGGGAGGCAAGCTCTGGCTGCCCACCATCACTGCTGATCCTTTGAGATTGTCACTGGAGGCAGCAGAAGCAGCCGTTGCACCAGCAAGAGTGGTAGCAGGGGTTGTAATCATGGACCCCACAGCAGCATTGACTGCTGGTAGGCTGGAGAAGGAGGACATAGGTAACTGCGGAGCATGGAAACTGTGGGATGCAGACATTCCCAAACATGTGCATGTATGCAACAACATCAAACAACAGCGTTGGTGGTCATGTGGTTGTCATCCCAGTGGACACACATAGGTATTTAGATGGCAGGTCAGGCAGCATACCCGAGATTTAAACATAAAAGTTGGGATGTCAAGGACAATGCATCAGCCATCCAAGCAGGGCCGGTTCAGTGACAAATGAAAAAGAAAAAAAGAAAAGGTAGGTCAAATAAAATTTAGTGAAAATAAATAATACATTTACAATAATTTGTAAATAAAAATCAGACTGTATGAAATATGGTAAAATAATAAGAAACAAATAAATGACCCAAGCAAATCAAACTGATGACCACACGTCATTTCTAAGATATCTAAAAAGCAAGTAAAAGAAAATCAACTGTTTCTCTTTTGCATCTTCTTTTTTGGGGGGGATACGATTGTATTATTTGTATTGTAACAATTTAAACTACTCAATATACTACACTCAAATTTAATTTTTGTAAGGTAATCAGGTAATCTGAATTCGAACTGTATTATCCCTTATATGTCTTGGAATGGAGCTAGTGTATCTGTATCATTGCCTAGTTTTGCACCGCTCAGGTGCGCTTTAAGTGGTGCTTTTGCTCACATTACTCCTCAGTAGTATTACTAGATGCTAAAGTACATCATCAACTTCTGCATGGGTCAGTCTTTGAAAATATAAAGGAATGCATGCTTCATATATATATATACACTTAGTTTGTTATTGACCTGTACACATTTTGTAACGTTACAGTGTACTAACGAGTAACAGTCTGAATAAACAAAAAATTATGGCAAATTAAGTAAAAAAAAAAATGCACTGTAAGTCTCATTTCCTGAAGCCTTTCTGGTTAGATCAATCTGAGCAGTACAACAATTAGTATAACAAAAAAACCCATCAACAATAAAAGACAGAGTTTATAAGCTCACACAATTTTTTTTAATATATAGCCACAAAGACTTGGTCACTTGTGAGTGAGTGTCAAGTTTGGTTATTAATCTTTTGTGTAAATAAACTGAGGTGACACCCAACTTATTCTGCAACTTATTTCCACTGTGATTAAAAATCCTGTGCACGCAGATACATGACACGCTTTTCGTTTAATGTTAGACTTGTTCGGAAAAGTACTGGTTCAACTTTCTCATGTGTTTGTTTTTAAAAGGAAAAAACAAGAGACTCTGACTTCTGCTCTAGTTAAGACAAATATAACCTTTAATGCTCTTTTAACTTTAATTAAAGGCCATTGCTGATATTCTCACCCTATTTCAAACATTTTAAAGACACTCACATCTGTAAAAAATGGACGTGTACCTATGGGTTCAGACACTGAGGAGAATTATCACAGAAACTCAAATTACATTATACCAAAAACTGCCTTTCACTGTTAATGATACAAAGATGCCGATTCATGCAAACAATCAACAGTAAATATACCACATGCTGTCTGTTCAATGAAAAACGAATAGATGCAGACCACCTGATGAACACTCTTACTTTTAATTCTCTCCATTTTCATCTCAACTTTACCTACAGAGAAGGGAGAGAAGGGTTCCAAAATATTTAGGAAATATCCTCCACTACTCTAGATTAATGCAAATAACAAATATTACACAAGAATTAAACTAGCTTATTGTCATAAATTCCCATCATCATATAAGCATGTTTAGTCACTTACAATGCAGAAACCACAGCAGAAATTTTATAAAAGAAATAATACTATATTAATGTCTCTTAATGAAAAAAGTAAAAAAGCATGCATATTGAGTGGCTGCTCAAGGTGAAGCATCCATAGCTATAGCAATACCAACATTTAAAGGTAATATTTAGTGTTATGGAATGACCAATAAAGATGCAGAAAAGTATGAACATTTGTGAAGTATGAATTCATCCAATCTTTCTGGGAAAATCATTAAAGATGCAACTTAATCTTCAGCCAGTCTTACCATGGCATTTAATGAGATAAAGTTAATTTCTAAAGGAAACAAAATTGTAAATTATCCCTAATAGCCCTATAAATAAGTTTATTTAGTTGACAATGAGTATAATCCCTGATTACAGCTTTATTTAGGGATGCTTCATGAAATGCTTCAACTTTTGTATGAAAAGATCACTGGTTTTAGGTAATCCTTGCACAAAGTCAAGCTGCTACCAAATTACGATAGTTCTTTATATCAACAGAGGAAACACAAATGAAAATATATTTTCCATACTGTTATGAAGATCTTTAATTTATTCCAGTAACCTAGGGAAAAAATAATTGGTTTTCATTGCATTCCATCACATGAACTGTTCTGTTATTACTGCCATCATCACTACTCTTTGGGGTGCAGTAGGACACCTCTGTGTAGGAGAAAAGCAGAACTCACCTTGAATAGTTTTGATTAGTTGGAGGTGAGGAAAACGTCTGAGCTGGAGGCTGACTGATTGATGGTCCTGACCCTAGATGGCCAGGCGGTGACATGTAAGTCTGGCCATTATATGAAGGCTGTAGAAAGTGGTACTCATCAGTGACAAAGCAAAGTTGACAACAGTGACCACAACAAAGAATGTAGCAATACAAAAATGAGAGTGAAACTCTGACTGGTAAGTTTCCTCATTAGTCCACGAAACAATTTCAAAAAAAACAAAACAAAAACAAACAACAACCCTGCAATCATCGTTCAGATAAAACGTAGACCGTTGTGATCCCACTTAGTGCCCCATGCTACAATCTTAACATTTCCCACCTACCCACAAATGACATTCACAGAGGAAAGAATCTCAAAAGTTTTGGAGAAGGACAGGCAAAAGGCCAAAAACAGTAAAATGCAACATCAACTTTTAATTGGCAATGTTACCAGAGAGAAAGACTATAACACAGATAAAAATTCTGTCCAGGGTGTGGATAGAGTGTGTGTGTGAGGGAGAGAATGATTAGATGCTCTGAATAATAATGCATCTCAAGCATATAAAAGAGCTTAAGCATAATATGTATACAAAAATATGAAATAACAGAACCAGTGCACTGTACCTGTAAATAAACTGTGTTACTTAGCATTCAAAGCTGCGGAACGTACAAAACATAATGTTGCAGTTATGACCCACCTTCTCAGAAATTCCTAAATACACAAAAGAATAAGAAGCAACATTTGGAAGTGGGGTCCTCCCTACCTGTCCCATCTGTGGTGGTGGCTGCGGCGGCAAAGATCCCATAACAGAAGGCAGAGAGGCATAAGGAGCAGGGACATGGCTTGTTTTAGGAAAGCTGTAGGCTGGATTTTCTCTCATTAGTGTATGGTACATCTGCAGGGCATCCATCACACGCTGATTCACCTCTACTAGTGCTGTATGCTTTCTGTTTACAGAAAGCATTTTGACATCTGAATTAGTAATAGAAGAACAATGTTTCCAATTTATTATCAGTGATTACAAGTCAAACCTTTCATAATTTTCTTTCATGCCAAAGTTGAGGCCATCTATGTTTGATGTTATTGGGTGCTGTTACATTATGGAAGGGAAAATATTTCACCTGTCTATCTTTTCCAACTCTGCATCAATCAAGGGGCCCATTGCCTTGCATTGCTCTGAAGAAATAAAAGTTTAACATGATGCACCACACATAAATGGAGAAGCTGTGCATAAATGTAACAAAATTATTGTGCATGGTATTGGTAAGGCAGAGTATGAATCACAGAAATAACAATTTACACATTTCAACTGCCTTGAAAATGAAAAAAAAATAATGCTTACAAATTTATACAGAATCAACATATTTTACATAACATACTAGGCTAATATAAATCATATTTAAACAAATGCTGAAATGTCCTACCTTCTAAGCTTAACATCTCAGGGGTGTCAGGACATGTTTCTCCTGTAGGATCTGCATTCTGAATGAGGTTTAATACCTCATCTATCTTTGACTGCAAATGATATAACAAAAGCTGAATTTTATATGTCATCCTAAAAACACCTCTCAGCAAAATAACTTAAAACTGCCAGAAGTAGTAATGCTGACTGCACAATGGTACAAGATATGTAACACATTAGTCAAGCAAATACAAAAAATGGATACCACTCTTTGTTCAGTTGAAAATTGTAGAGTGCTCACATTTTTGAAGCCCAGTTGCACAACACATTCCTAAACCTTAAAACTGTTCTAAAGAAGCAAAATCTCTTCTTAGCCATTTTGATGCATTGCAGAAAAACATACAAAAATTGTACTGACAGAACGGAAAGTCAGACATAAACAACTTTATCTTACTTTAAACAGTTTTAGTTTTAAAAATTCTAAAATTGTGGTGTGCACTTTAAACTAATTATATAAATAGATTTAAGGCCTAAAAGTGTTTAAAATGAGAAACGTGTTGTGCAACTGGCCCCAGAAAAGTTTCAAAATAAGGCAGTTATGAGAAAGTGTAAAAGGAACCTTCTAACAAAGCCAATAAAAGTGCAAAAATGCACCATCACCAGCATGTTATAGAAATATTATAGACATTATAATTAAAAAGGTGTTGGTTCAAACTATTTTATTTCTGGCAACTCTGGAAAAAGTCTTTTCCTGTGGTTTAAAAACTGTTGGGATGTAAATTAGGGTTGCAAAACATCCATATGCTCCCATACAGATTTTACCATGTGCCATGGGATGCATGGAAGCACCCATTTTAGGGAGGGTAATTGGTATTTTACAACAAGCCAGCAACTAAGTCTGCAAACAGATGCCAAATGCAGAGAAAGAACAGTGCTCCCGAGATGACAGCCAGTCCTCACTGTACTGGTCACAAGCATTAACCCAGACCACACTAGCCATTTTAGGGCTGGATTGTGACAAAAACTGAAAGTCAGTAACACCTCACTAGATCTTGCTACACAGAACCACATACTGCTACATTTTGACTATCACATAAGAATTTTATTTTCGTCAAGTTTTTCAAGTGGGCAGTGACATCATTTTCAATCTCTCGTGGAATGGCGTTTTACTTATCGACTAAATGTTTGAAAAAAATCTGCCTCTGCCTGCAGTCATAATACATGACTTTAATGTAATTTCACGTGATCTAACTGCATAACTTTGACGTATTGCTGATATATTTAAAGTTTTGTGACATGTTGTAGAAGACATTCAAGACTTTGCTTTCTGTAATAACATGACCAAGTTTTCTACTTGCTTTTGACCATGGAAAGTCAATCAAAATGTCCACTATCAAAACTAAAATGAAACTGGCAGGTGAAGAGAAAAATTTTGTCCCGTAACTCTTACTATACTGGAGGTTTTGAGCGCTCTCCTACTTTGTTTTGGGTTGTGTTGCAAAACCTTTCTGATCGAATGCAAATATATTGCAGAAGTAGACTTGTTGCATACCAAACTAACAAAATGTTAATTAACATTTATGATATTAAAAAGAAAAAGCAAAAGGAATCACAGAATTGATATATCTTTAATTATGAATAATAATTGTTAATGTGGTCTGCTAAATGTCAACAATCAATATTACAAAGAAGGAACCTTTTTTTTTTTTGCCTTAAGACAATACAATTTGAAAATATAAAAATCTTAATGTACATTCAATTATCTTTAGAATAACAGAATATTATTCAATTTTGATTACATTTGCTGAAGATATTGCTGTTCAAATGTGTATGCTGTTTGCTGGCCTCTGCTGCTTTATTTTTGGGTTATCACACAAAAACTTTCTTTCCAAGTACAAAATGATGACAAAAATGGTCTAGGTCTCATAAATGCAATCACAGTGAAATTTCTTTTCATAAAAATTAATGCAATATGTGTTATTTGAGAAAATATTAGTAACTGTTAACGATTATAAAAAGTAAACGAGAATTCAACTTGAGTGTCTTTGTCACAAACACCAGTTGCATTGTTTGGGAAATAAAGCTATTTTCCTTATTTTCTTCCACATTCTCTTCACCGCAAACAACAAAAGAGTCATCTTCTAAATAAAGACTTTCAGATTTGGAATCAGAATCAAACATGTTTGACTAGATCTGAAACCGAGATCAAAGAGTCGCTCACAACCAAAGTGTTTGCATCATGAAAGCGAAAAAGAGGGGAAGTTATGACCCTTTGATCATCTTCCTCTTTCTTTTCCACATTTTATGTTTAAAAAATGTCACTTGAGTACAATTACACCAATTCTTAATCTTTTTAAGTGCTCCTAAAATAATAAAATAACTCTTAATCTACGTTTTAAAATAAACTGAGTGTTATTATATAGTGGACAGCATTCGATCTTGTGTTTTCGAAATCGAGTTGAATTTCTGTCCATGCTTAGCGGATGTCATTTTAAGTTGATAAATTATCTATGCAGACTAAAATTGTCTGCACATGGAGGTGTCCACTAGCAAGAGAGTCCTCACATGGAACATTGTATTATATTCAATCATGAAGAGGGGGACAGGGAAAAGTGTGTGTGGGGGGTGCAGGGGGGGGGGCAACTGCTGGTAATGTTCTCTATTATCTCCCAAGTCTGAAACTTTTAATCTCCCCTACCCCTTACCTATGGGAGAAGGAGTGGAAAGTAAAAAATATACAGAGACAAGCCATCCCCCA
Source organism: Marisa cornuarietis (assembly GCA_004794655.1). NCBI lineage: Eukaryota > Metazoa > Mollusca > Gastropoda > Architaenioglossa > Ampullariidae > Marisa > Marisa cornuarietis. Next base: position 229,814 of record SMMW01000568.1, on the reverse strand, counting down.
CAAAAAAAGATGCTCAACAGCTCTTTCCTCCAACTATCCTCAGCAAACAAAGGTGAGAGCAAAGACAGGTGAAAGTGTAAAACATGGAACTGTAACGGCTCAAATATTTGAAATGAATGAGAAAAGAGAGAAAGAGAGCTGGAATGAATCACCTCATCTATTTCAACTTCATCAGGAAGGGGCTCCATAGTCTTCACCTCCACCTCTTCACTGAACTGTACAGACTTTTTCTCTTTTGCTGCAGAGAAAGAAGAAAGAAGTTGGGAAATACGTTAAAACAATGTCAGAAAAAATCTCAATAGTACTTTGATAAAATCTTCCTCTACATAAATGTTCTATGTTCACAGTCTGTTATCTTGTGACTGATGTTTTGAACATTTTTTAAGGGTTTTTATTGATAAAATATTTAAATGGCAACAAAAAAAGTTGTGACTTTAATCAATGTTTTCATTCAAAAACATGCAATTATTTTAAAAAAACAAAGGTACAGGAGAGTCATACGTCAATACTCTTGGGGTTTTGAAGAGGCATCTAAAGGTTGATGCAAAAGCTGATATCTCAAGAGGTCTAGGAGATATAAACAGTCAAACATGGTACAACTCCCAAACATAAGCTCCACAAACAAAGAAAATTGTTTTCTTCAAATATCAATTTCAGCCAAAATAATGTTCCTGCCAGGATATCCTTTATCATCCTTAGGTTTATGCAATTCTTAATAACCCTGCAAAAATTTAATGCGGCAGAATAAGCCTATTTTGAGATTTTTGTTATTGCATTCAAACAACCATGGTCAAAATCAGCAACTGGACAAATTCAAGTATAAAGTTTTAAGATGCATATCATCTTTGATGAATATGTCGGGTAATATTTATAAACTACACTGCGCATCCTCCCGTGTAATTTAAGTCAATCTAATATGCTGGGATTATAGGTTTCACTCTCACACTTTTCTCTCCATTCCCCTGTATTCAGGAAGGAATGGTCCTAGAAAGCAAACGCCTATCAAAAAACTTTTATAATCTGTTTAACCACAAAAGCAGATTGGGAAAAAAGCTCTAAAAATTCTAATGTTGTAAGACAAGTGTCTTCCCGGTGTGTGTTTAGGGTAGAAGGTGTCGGGGACAAAAATGGAAGCATCTGTGGACGTACTAAATAGAATGTAGGGCCTCTCGCCTGACTTTCATGATCTTTATTACAATCAAAACCTTTTAAATTCATCAATTTTTCAAACAGAACAAATATTTTACCATCAAGATGAAAATACAAATCATAAGAAACAGTTGCGATGTCATTTTATTACATGGCTTCTGAAATTATTTTTTTCCACCAAGGTTTATTCTTTTTACTCATAAATCAAATGATATTCATTAAGATGCACGTCAATCATAACTGAGCTGGAATAAATCAAATTTTACCAAATCTGCTGACGATGGAAATCCTCATTGCTAGGAATATTAACCAATCAGCTCAAATTTTTAAATTAGAAACTCCAAAATAAGCCAATAGCTATAAACAATTCACAAAATGTTGACCAGGGGAAACTTTGTCACAGAGATGTGACATGAGGCTAATAGCCAGTAGAGCGCGGGTGGCCGAGTCGTACCTGGCGCATGAGTAATAATAGGTTTTTTTTTAAGACAGTGGGAAAAGAAAGGGAGAAGAGTATTTAGTTAACTGTTGCGAGCAAGTGCTTCACTTCCTAAAGAGACACAGCATGTAAGGGAGTGGAGGCTGCGTCTTCCTAGAAAGGTGTGTTGTTATATTTTTTAGTAACGATTTTTTTGCATAAGATGAATTTTTTTGTATTTTTTTTTTAAAGAGAGATGTAAGAATGTATTAGTAATTTTTTTGTTGTAATTTTCAATAGGCGCAGTCTGAGGCCGGGTGATGGGCTGTTAAGTCTACAGACTATGAGGGCCGTGAGATGGGCCATAAAGTCTACGAGGGCCGGGAGATGGCAATAAAGTCTACGGGGTATGGCAGATGCCATGGAGTGTTTGAAGAGGTTTTTTTGTGATAGTTGTTTTGTGAGTTAGTTGAAGTTGTGTGATTTTGTCCTGTAGTATGTGTTGGTCATGTGTCCCCTGAGGTAGCACCATTTTGTGAAAATGTCTGGCCCCGAGAGGCAGCGTTTTTGTTTGAAGGTTGGATCGTTCGCCCCCAGAGACAGTGCTGACCGAGATTTGTCTTTAACGTCTGCGTTTATGGTTTGGTTTATTTGTGTGTGTGGAAGATATATTTTTTAATTCCTGGATCTTAAGTCCCCAGTGACTGTAAGAGTTAAGTGTCTGCAGTGAATCGTCAGTTTCCCAGTAAATGGAAATTAGGAACATCATCAAGAGTAAACAGTGATAAAAGTGACTCTATGCTGGACTTTGAACTTTAAAGTACTTTATTATAGAATATTTGTTAATTAGAGTGATTACTTAATTAGTAAATTTGGGATTATATTAAGAAATTAATTTTGCTATAGTAATTATCTTATAACTTTAAAAAGTCTTTTAACAGATTTCGTTCATGCAATTAAATGTACACAGGCCTGCAAAAGAAGCAGAGTTGATTTGTATGAGGAAAAAGAACGGGCAAATGTCTAGGTGTTTAGGTGAAAACTAGTGTCTGTGACATACTTTAAAATAGCTTAAGAACTATTTATAGCTTAGGCCTGTCACTCATATAGTGAATCAGGGTAGAGAATGCTGATTCCAACGAGCTACAGTCGGGTTTTATGTGATCATCATGTGCATAACCAAGGCTCAAATGTGCCATTTGCAGCATCAGTGTGAGGCTTTGAAAGAAAATTGGTGATGGTAGGTGTAAAAAATAATTATTTACCATTAAAAACATATTTTCAAAAACATTTGAGCCTTATGCATTATCTATGAAAGAGTCAAAATTTGACGTAATTGTAAATTCAACTAAGTCATTCTAAAACTACTATTTTCTCGAGCCGCTCCAAACCATAATTTTGTACTTTGTACAAAAAAACTGAATCATAACAGTTGACTAGAAATGCACCAGCATACAAAACTTACTTTCCTCTGGTTCAACACTTAGATCTGCAGTGACAAAGTTGGCAGGAAACAGACCTTCGCCACGATGGTTAAAACCTTTCCACCAGTTAGGATCACTTGAAACAGATGCACATAAAAATTTGCTAAAATACAATGTGAATATCTTATTTCCTAACCCACAGAAAGTCCCAGAATATCCTTTTCTTTGTCCATCTTCAATTGCGCATCAGCACGGTGCATCTGTACATGTTTAAAAGCAGGACAGCAAAGAAGCATATAAATACCTCTTTTTAAGCAATAATACATCCACTTGCTGTAAATCAATAATAGTAGATGCTGTAAACTATCAAAAGCCCACACCTGTTAACTTTTTGAATCTTTTAAAATTCCCCCAAAAAATCTCTGAAGGCTCTTTTTAATCAGATAAATATAGACGTTTGAGCAAGTTTGACAAAATTTTTAGATAACTGTCATCGTTAAACATTTGTCCATATTTGAAGTGCATAAGAAACATGCTGCAGTGCTATGATGTTCAAGACACCACCTTTTACTAGCTCTACCTAAGGAAAGGTGACTCGAGGAATGATCCAAATATATGCATTCTTTCCTCTCCCCATTTTAAAGCATTATCTTAAATTATATGCAAATGTGCTTGGTCACAGATAACTCCTCGTTAACATACCTATCATCAAGAACGCTTATTAGTTCTCCTCCTTTGAATGTCAGCTCATTATCCTCTGCTGCTTCAAAGTCATACAGAGCACGCACCTGTATTCATTAAAAAATAGCATCAATGTAAGAATGTCTTTTAAATATTGTAAATTGATTTATAGATTAGTTATTGATATTTTGTTTAAGATTGATTTTTACTGATTTTATAAATTATAAAAATTTTTACATCTTAAAATCTAAGATAATTTGTAAGCCTTGTGAAAATATTAGAGTAAAGACATAATCATGTCAACAGAAAACTTGCTCATATTTCTTTCAAAAAGTGAAGTATATGTTAAAGTTTTCACATAGTTTTAAGTATGAAAATAACAGTAAAGGGGACTGGGCAGATATATGCTGAACATTATCAGAAGATCAAGTTTAAAGGAAATGAAAGCCTGAGACAACCATAATTTATTTTTTAAATGTCAAATCTTAAATTTATATTTTTTGTTCAAGACAGTGTTGTTACTTGTGCAGAAGTACCTTTCTAATTTCCCGAGGCCTGGATTCATGCACAGGTGGATAGCTGGAAGTGGGATACAAGGCTGATGATTTGGGCTGTCCCTTTTCAGCTTCTTGAAGAGACAGGGCAATGGCTGTCGGAAGATCAGTAAAGAAGTTAACGCTTCCTATATAGTTCACACCCACAGGTGCAAATGTCTTCACAGTTACAGCTCAATTGTATTGATTCGTCCTTATCAAATAAGTTAACAAAAATGATTAGCAAAGGGAAAGCACTTTATAAAAGTAGCAAGTCATGCACCAGAACTGACAAAAGATAAAAAAAAGTTTATTAATGGCAGTTGAAATAAAATCTACATCAGCTGTAAAATGAAGTTTTTCATAAAGACTTCAATTACCTTTTGCTATATCATCCTCTTCTTTTGCTACTTGTGAAGGATCAGATGTCTTGGGCTGCAAAACATAAACTAAGAATATACAAAATATTCTTGTAATGAGTTCATTGTACTATTCCCAGCTCTGATTAACTTGATTTGATTAATAACAGGCAAAATAACCGCACAAAGCTGGAATTTTCCTTCACACAAAGCATCATTTAAGTTGTAAATTATTGCTCCCTGTGACTTTGTGATTTACGAACCAAAATACTTTCAGACATGAAAAGAGATCAATATTTTTTTTTAACCACAGACTGTTTAGAGTATTTTTAAGTGGTGTTAAGAATTTACTCCGGTGGATGATTGAAAAAGGCTAAACTTTTGCTTTTATTTATCCATTTACTGATCATTTATAAACACTATTTATTGAGCTACTTACTGCGACATCTGGGTCAGAAAAATCTGCTCCCTCTTTCTTCAAACTTTCATAAAATGATGGCATCAGACTAAGAAGACAGAGAAGCATATTGGTGTTATATGAGGTAATGAAAAACTCAAGGACGCAGGTTTCATGATCAATAACAACAGTCATTTAGTACATGCACCCACATCTAAAAGTGCCCCACTTCTACCCTCCCCTCATCCCACCACCACAAAGTCTTCTGTTACCTAACACATCCTGACCTTTTTTTTGCAAAACTGGCATGGTAGGAAAAGGGAAAATATCCGCAAACTTCAATAGTTTGCAAAAGGTTAGATCATACAGTATATGCATGTTTTTAAAGTTTAAGGAGTGGTACATAAGTGATTTAACATTTTCTTCTGCATTCCCTTTGAAAAAATATCTGACTCTACTAAAATTTGAAAGGACTGGGTTCAAAATTACTTCATCCACATATGGTTTTGGGTGGTTGATTTTGTTTTACAGTAGGCCTTCCACTCCAAACCAAAAAAAAAAAAAAGAGGGAAGAACGCTTAGGACAGATTTCGGTGGGGGAAAAAAACCTGTTAAAAGAACAAATGTTAAAAGACAGCAGGGAAAAGTAAAAAGATAATGGAAACACTTTTGTTCCTATCCACTAAGTTGACTCCTGCCACAAAAATTTAAAAGTAATATATCAACATTTGAAACAATGAAAAAACTTAGAAAAGGGGAAGAATTTACAGACAGAAAACAGCACACACATTCAACTGAACACAACAAGCACCAATAACTGAAATATTCAAAGAAAAAGACCAACACAAAACAGCTAAAATCCTATTAAATATGACGACCTAAATTCATTACCTCAGCGCAGCATCATCTTTGAATTCAGGCATCTCTGCCCATCTTTTTATCATAAATTTCAGCTTTTGGGCAACTTTTGGATGGGCCTGCATTATAATATGAATAAAATAAAATGTTACATATATCTGGACTGCATAAGCATGCAAGTAAATACTGGCATAAATTATAAGTGCAAATATTAGTAACATCAAATGCACAAAACATGAATTACTTTATTCCCTTTTTGCATACTTTCTTTTAAATTCTCATGGTACTATATGCCTAATAACTGGACACTTTCATACAGTGCTAATCAACACTAAGCACCAAGAACACATAAATACAATAAATAGAAAATTGTTTACCTTCTGATTGATTAAGGTACGACACTCTGACACAAAGTCTCTAGAACAAATTTCTAAATGGAATGGACGTCCACAGTTGTTCACACATGCGTCAAGCAACTGCAAAACAGAAGTAATGATAATATGCTTTTCTCAAAACCCTGTCTTCTACTGTTCTTCTGCAGCTTGTACTCCTGCTTGCATATCAGTCTGAATGACGTCCTAAACTGGTAAACCTATAGAAATTGTTTTAAAGCCCAACCCAATTGCTGAGCAAAAATCGTTGGTTACAAAAAGTATCACAAAAACATATTCCGGTGGTATTTTATGACAAAGAGGCATGCAAGATTTTATATTAATATTTTTCTCTTAAGCACACCTGGATTTGTCAAGAAAACAGGAAGTGACGAAACAGAAGTATTTATAAAAATAGCGTCGTCTGCATGAGCTTAAGTCGAAGAGAAAAGATGTAATCCTTGGTAAAAGAAAACTGACCGGGACACATTGTGCTCTTGCTGAATGTTTTCTTTGACACTCAGATGGAGTTTGTACTCATGAAGGAAATCCTAAAGATAATGGCAACAAACGCCAGTGGATTAACTTTGTTCAGAGATGTGTATACACAAGTCTCTGCTTTGTTCAAAAGTGCCGTGCGAACTTCATCCCCACACACATCGTACTCAAGAATTTGCTCAAAACATTTCAAAATCAATAGTTATCCAGTCACTTATACAGTACAAGCAAGTTTATGGCTTTCAGTAAAATGAAGAAATCTTATTCCTACAGCAGTGTTTACTATACAAAAGCACGACCTGTTAACCAGCTACGACTGCTGGTAGATCAAGCACCAGATATGCAACTTCGACGGTTTCTAACCTGCCTGGTCCACAAGTAACATCATGACACAGACACAAACACATCATTAGTCATATCTTTATCAAGCATAATGCTAAAAACAACTGACAGTGTGAGGGCACCACAAGGAGCTTAAACAGGAACATGTGCGAGTATCAGTAAGTAAATAGAAAGTTTTGCATGCAGCTAAATGAGGAAGAAATAAATTTTTACGTCGATATACATGTTTCAAACTATCATCATATTTTTAATTGTAAAAAATATCTTTATCAGCAGTTAGTTGTAACTATAAAATGAAAATGCAATGCTTGAAACCATCAAATAAAAAATTACAGGAGTTTCTCTCAAACAAACACTTTTGAAATGTGTTTATATTTTATCAACAATAATACACATGGGAAAATTAACTCAAATACACCCACTTAATAACAGACAACCAGTAATAATACAACGTAGACTGCAATGACCGTGACTGTTGCCCATTACATTTTGATCTGATTGACTTACCAGTCTGTTGAATGAATTCAGTCTGAACCATTTAATTTATTTTTTAAACTCCATTTGAAGCTTCTAAATAAGGTTCCAACCTATAGGGTAGTATTTCAAATTCAGCTGTTTCATTTTTTTTGGGGAAAAAATCGTTCTTAAACCCGACAACCTGAGAGATGTTTCTTCATTTGACTTGAAGACATGCACACTCGCTGTTAGAAATACTCAGGGCCCATAAGAGCTCTTTAGTGTAGGAGAGTAATTTATTCCCCATTCCTAGCGGCAGGTGAGAATGCCGATGTTTGAAGACTTATCTCTTTACAATTAAGGATAATTACGAACTCACAGTTTTGGAATTATTACTTTAAAACAAACTTAACCGGATCATAAAGAAAACGTGTTGCGCTTGGTTTTTCCTTTAAACATACTGACTGCATTACGATCAGCTATAGCCAACATGCGACCTTTTGTCCCTCCCCCTGACACTATAATGGACCATAGACTATAGAGATAGGGGTGATGTGCTCAGTGGACGAATTTGCATGGGTGACAATCCTGGGGGCTGTGTTTTTAACTTGATTGCAGTAGTCCAATCTTGATATGATGGTAGCCACAGCAAGTGAGTTGGCAGCAGCCTGAGTCAGCATGGGCCGTAATCTACCTAAAGTCCTCAAAAAGTAGGATTTTGCCACAACAGAACATGGCTGCACATGGTGAGCTTTGCATCAATAAAGAGCCCTAGGTCCCGTACACAGTCAGCAAAGGCTATGGAGGCGTCATCGACCTGCACATCACTAATGCCAATCTGCTCCCTTCTGGCCCTAGGGCCACACAGTAACGCTTCTGTTTTGTCGTCGTTGAGTTTAAGACGATTCCTGGTCATCAATACCTTCACCACAACACAACAACATTCAAGTCGTTGAAGCGCAATTCTAGCCACTGCTGGGTTGAGGGGGAAACTGTTGAGTATCTGTGTGTCCTCAGCAAAGAACTGACGTCCCATCTGAAAACGTTTGATTACCCGTCCAAGCTGTGAAGTGTGTACTGAAAATAGTAAAGGACCCAGAACGGATCCCTGTGGCACGCCACACAACAGGGGGACTGCCTCAGAGCTTGCAGAGCTGACAATCACTCTCTGAGATCTATCGGCAAGATAGGAGTCAATCCACTGGAGCGCAGCTGCCTGGATACCAGCCTCCGACGAGTCTCTGGAGCATCAGGTGGTGGTTTATGGTGTCAAACACACTACTCAGGTCAAGTAATACTAAAAGCACTAAATTGCCAGAGTTGACAGTACAAAGAATGTCATTGGTCACACAAAGAAGAGCAGTTTCTGTGCTGAAGCCAGGACGATATGCTGACTGAAATTTACGTAGGCAGCCATAAGTAATAAAATGGGTCATAAGCTGCTCTGCGACCACCCTGTCAAGTCAGTGGCGTAGGAACCGGGGCAAGGGGCAGCCACCCCCCAAAAAAAGATGTTGGGAAGGCAAGAATGTGAACGTCGTTCATTGTCAGCATGGAGCTGCCCCCCCCCCCCACAAAGCCGAGCATCTTCCTATGCCACTGCAAGTAACTTGGAAATATATGATAAATTTGATACTGGATGATTATTGTCTCTTCACTTTTTATTGATTAGTCAGATCTAATCCCATCTGTCAGTGTGGCAATTGTGAAGGATGGCCAGGGCAGAAGGACTGTGAAAAAACATGCTGCTAATCCTACGATATCCTTGGTGACTACGATACTGCATCGTGAACCATTCGTCTGTGAAGTGTTTCGAGCAGACGACATCATGCTCACAAGTCATCCACAGCTTTCCCATCCCATGAACCTTTCTATTGATGTTAAGTGCCCACTGCAGACAAAGATCTTTATTTTTCGGGAACTGGTGAAAACTGTAAGGAGAGCCTTTGACAGAAAGCTCCCAACAATCGCTAGCAGCACATTCACGTGGCATTTTTTTCAGAAAGCTTTTATTAAAAAGATGGACAGCGATTGTGATCGCACCCGAGACAGATTGTTTTCCTTGGGTTTTCGTCATCAATCACTGCACATGCACACAAGATTTTCCGAGAGGCCAGGCTGCAGATGAACGCTTCCGTGCGAAACAGCTTGCATTTTACCATTATACAAGCATATTTAGTTAAAGGTTTGAAAAATTTTAATAAAAATGATTACAGGAGAGTGTACACTTGCAAAGGCATAACGGTATTTCAGTATTTAATCCTCTTGGTTCAAGATAAAAATATAACATTACAATGACTGGCTTATAACTGAAGATTGCGAAGACGACAGTAGGTGAAGTTTGTTTTTTTATTATTGCTGCTCTGAGATAAACATTAGACCAAGAAACCTAGACATTTTTGGAAAAGAGAAAACTTGAACTTTGCAATAAAAAGTAATGAAAATCGCCTTGCCCGTGCTACCAGGCAAAGCCACGATCGTGGCTTGTCGAACCAAGAGGGTTAAGGTAGTTTGTAAACCATGTCCCTGGACCTTTAAGTTGATTTGGTTCTTAAATCAGTGTAAATATCAACAAATAAAAATATCTGCAAACATACTTTAGGTAAAGCAAAGTATTCCATCATACAATCAATCTATTGTTGATTTCTAGACTTTAAATGCTTTTTACCCATTGCACAAAAGTTGCTGTAAAACATTATGTGAAGCAATTTCGTTGAACAGTTTGTGATACCCCCTGAAGGATTTTATTTTCAATATAAGTATGATGGAACCATTGATTCTTGCTGTTATAGAGCATTCTAGGGTTTTTTCATGAGCTCCTTCATGAGTTTTGATTAATTAAAAACAGTCACATGTGTGATAATGAAAAGACAATTTATTTGGCAATTTGGTCACAGATAAGCACAGAGAGAGAAATGACATTGCAGAAAATAAGTTATAGAAAGTGGTTGAACAGAAGTATTGGGAACAATTCCACTAAGCAGAGCAAAGTGAAACTGAGCAAAACAAAGGGAGGGGACTAGGGTGTGAAAATGTGCACTGGTCTCATTAAATTCGGTGATAGGGATAGTTTAGTGCTTTGTGCATTGTTTCAAATTAGACCCAGACCTTGTAAAGTCATGTTATGGTATTTAAAGTTAAAGCTCTATCCAGTTTTGGGGCGACACATTGGTTGATTGGAGCACTGACCCATCATGTTAAATTTGTTCCAAAAATACTGACTTTGTTATCCGTGTGCATGACATAGACAAACTTATAAGAACCAGAGATCATTACCGTCAAAGCCTGTTTGGCCACAAAAGGAACTTTATGATTAAGACGCTTGACAATGGACTTGAGACAGTCTCGGGCACTGCAAATATAAATATCATATAATTTCAGTGAGACATCAACTAAAACAATTTCAATGTGACTGTTACTTTTCATGCACAGTTATGTTTCTTATGTAAAAAAAAAAAAAAAATTTTGTTGACGTTGTATATCTCTATTTTTTTTATCCTATCAGACTTTTACTTTTTAAAAATGCCATAGCTGGAATTGACCTTATGGATAAATAAAGTTGTATTGTATCGTATTGTATAGTTAGCGTATTCCAATCACATGGTCTGTCTTACCCATTTGGCTGGCGCCCAACTTTCTCACATATGTCCAAGATCAAACTCCAGTCTTCGCTGGTACTAAATTCATGTGTTGCCTTTTCTGCAAAAAAAATATCTTTTTCTCAAAATGCTGTTCATATCGTAGCTGTCAGAACAAGATTATATTCTAAGAAAATGCTTAGGTGTATTCTTCATTCATCTTTAACATGTCTACAAGATAATGTGGTCATTAGAGTAAAAAAAAAAACTGGTCACTGCACATCAGAAGTATTAACATTTTAACATAAATATGACAGTTCTATGTGTGTGTCTTAATGCTATCAAGAGAAAGTGACAAATATCTACCACACAACCCCAACTGGTCAACTGACCATAAACGAATAATGACTTTCAACTGCAACAGACTCTGTGTAATTAGGCCTACTTCATTCATTTTTATACTCAATGATTTTTCTAGACACGTTTGTTAAATTTTTTGTAAATCGTTAAACTTCTGTTTAATTTTACAGAGATTTCAAGGATGTTCTAATTACACAGTGAAATCATAAATGCCAATGGCAGTAGATATACCGACACAGCTTTCTCAGCTGTACTTCTCCCCGGAAAATAACCAGTCACTTGATCGGATGCCTTATAATTTACCTCAAACACGCTCTTTGACATAATTTTGGGTAAACCTACCGACATCGGGGTCGAAAGGAGAAGCATTCGCAAAAAGAGGCATATTTCAATGATGACAACAATAGTATTAGTCTCCTCTAGCTTTACTCTCCACTTTCCGATTTTTAATTACGCATGCGCTAAAACCTTGACGTCATTGAACGTCTACTTGTTTACTTCCGGTAAAAGGCGCGTGATACGTATGCGGTCAGATCACAGTAGGTCAGATATTACGAAATTTTCTTTGAAAACGACCATATTTTGCTGTGAAATAAAATTAAGGAATTGTTAGATGTATTTTACGTTTTTGTATATTTGAATTCGAAAGGAGAGCTAGTGTCGAAGGAATATCCAATCACCGAAACGCAGTAAAACGCAAACGCTGATTCAGCAGATGACAATGAACTCCCTGAACTGCAAATAACTATGACTCATAAAAGTTAAAAAGTCCCGTGCGCATGAGAAGGCACACAATTCAAAGCCTGATACAATTCAAAAGAAATAATGATTACTTATGCTGGACGAAACAGTTATTTTAATAGCTTGGATTATTTCCATCACAATATTTTGTAAAGAGCTGGGGGAGTACCAGGTACCGGCCCCGTGTAAACGCGAGCTGAACTATAATGACAGACCCAACTCTAAAATTTATTTGTTTAATTATTGCGCATGTCCTATCTTGAAAATCAAAAGAACATCAAATATTACGGTATTGCTGTAAAACCGAAAAAGATTAAATGTATTTATACACGTTTGTAAATGGATTAATGTGTTTATACTTGACTATTATAGGAAAGTTTCATTACTTAGTTGATTAAAATTTTGGCAATCTAAGTATGGTTTAGTGAACTTTTCAATTTGTTTATAATGAGCATAGCGTGGCACAATAGACTGTATCAGCGATTTAACGGGACAGGAAAAGTGTGTGGCTCCTTCATCAATTTAAGTTGGGACAGGTCGGGCCGTTGATGTTTTTTTTGTTTTTGTTTTTCCGTAAACGTCTTGGTGAAGGCAAAAACTTCGGAAGCGTGACGTCAGCGACCTTGACAGTCCGCGCTAAGGGAAACCTTGGTTTCAACCATTATCTAAGCTCTGAAACCTTGTTATAGCGCTAATGTGTATTAAACCGAATTTAGGATTCTCAATAGAAAGTGCTATTTCTCTGTGTGAGAGAGGGAATCCCATTTTGGTTTAGAACTGAGTCAGTGACTATAAACTTTTATCTCTTCCAAATGTGTGTTGTATGTATATTAAAGGTAGACGGGACCAGCAGGGGACATGCAGTTTGTCTTGTTTTGGGAAAAAAGAATATGCAAATGTCTGGGTGAGTGCATGAGTGATTCAGGCATGAATGAGCATCCATTGCACAGCTTTAACACCTAGTCTGAGGTATTACAAGGAATCATTTCAATGGACATAGTAATGGTGTTCTTGTTTGATGTGCAGAACAGCTAAGTTTGAAAGTTATGTGTATTTCTTTACATCTTGTTTGCATGAACACATGCTCTCTCTCAGACACACCCCTCCACACCCACATATACCAACACACACCCTAAAACCCCAGCACACCAATACAGGGGAATGGGGAGAGAGAGAGAGAGAAGCTAGGCTTATCAGTATTTAATCTGCATTAAAACAATTGGCACATAACTAATTATTGTCATTATCATTAGTTTTGTTTTTTTATAGAAATGCTATCAACAGGAAAGCAACACTGCAACAAAGGTTAGTAAAAACAGAATGACATTTATTGGAGTAGTTATAACCAAAAATAAAAAAATTAAGTGTTTTAACTGCAGTCAGTTCCTCACTCTTCCTAGCACTCCATACTTCCAGTCCACCCTTGAGGTTCTTTTTTAATGCGAAGTTTTGTAAGTAATACAAACAGAGGCAATACAGGGAGTTGCAAAGCAGGAGAAGACTGCTCTGAAGTGGCAGGCTGTTGTTTATTGCAGAAGCCCAGTAGTGCTAAGTGTGTCACTGTTCCCCCAGCCACAAAGAGTGTGAAGGATGAGACCACCACCAGCCAGCCCCACACAAATAAGAGCCACAAAGTTGCAACCCAGACTCCAGTCAGCATGCACCGACTGACCTCCTAAGATGTCCTTGTCATCGTTCATATTTTCAAGGAACAGTATGCAGGTGATGAGGATGAAGAACGCTGAAAAGAAAAATGAGAGAAAATTACTGTAAAATAATTTTGAGAAGGAATCGGTTGCTTTTATTGTTCACATTGTAGGAGGGGAGGGCATTGGTGTTTAATAATAATAAATGAAGATTATTAGTAACTAAACTATGCTACGGTATGTAGCCTGCCCTTTAAAACAATGTGTTACATGCAGAGAACAACAGCATACCTGAGACAAGATCTGAACCCAGAAAAGCCAATCCTCATTGTATTGATGATGACAGGCGCTAACCATTGTACCACCAAACCGCCCACAGTGCAAATCCTAGTGCTAATTAACCTCTATATCAACTGCACTGTTGAAGGAAAACCATATTTTGATCTTGTCTGCAATCTAGTAGGCCACTGGTCTTTTTAATTTACTGTTATATGTTTTGTGATGCATTTATGTGTACAAGAGTACCCTCACCAAACACCCCCCCCCCCACACACACACATTCTGCTTTCCATAACTCCTCTCACCCAAGACACCCTTCCTTCCAAACCACCTTCCTGTCAATACAGCCTGCTCCTACTCAGCAAACCCAAACACGCAGGCACGTATGCAGGTCGAAGAGGTTGGGTAGGGGTACAGGGGAAGCGAATACCCGAGATAAAGCAGGTGGCGAGCGATGTAAGCCCAGCGAGGCGCCGCCTGGTGTATAGGAAAATTACGAAGCTGGCGAGGGCTGCGACGAGAATCACCAACGCCAGACAGTCCATGGCCTGCACCGTCTGCATCCAGTCTGTACAAACCAATCGGGTCCATACCCGTCAGCAGAGGTGGCGCCAACAAAATTTGTAATGCGTGAACTCTACCTCACAACGACTCCATTCAAACACGAATCTTACAGGATCACTAAATTTGTAGGTTATTATTATTAGTAACATTCTCCGTTAATTAAAAGGTAGTCATTTTCTTTTAAAGGGTAAGTAACCCTTCAGTCCTCGATCACTTTCAGACGGTGGAAAAACCGCTTGTCGACTTGAAACAACTCTCAATCTCTGGCTGCCTTCAAAATTTGGTAAGAGAACGCCATTATGTACTAATTTGTTGTCCTTTCCATTATCACTAGGTTTACTTTGTTGTCACCTGGGGTGGGTGTTTGGTATTTTATTTTATTTTAGAATTGTGAGATCAGCCCGCAGAAAGAAAACTTTGCCCACCCCTGGTCTAGATCGGGACTGACCGACCCAAAAATTAGAGTATAAATCTTGAACAATGGCAAAGATTTTATATTTTGCACGATCGCTTCCATCCAGCAATATCCACTTTCACCTAAAATGAGGACATCGCTATTAACTGCGTGGAAACTGACTAACTGAAAACAACAAAGTAATGTGGCAAATCAATTACATCATTTTCTACACACTTCTGCCCGTATTCTGTTTCCTACCGTTGGCCATTCGCTGCTTTATCAAGTGCCTTGAAAATCGTTGATCCGAATTCGACACGATACAATTTTTCATCTCCGTTCAGTTTGAGTGATAACACTTGCCAACCACATCTGTTTTTCAGCAGAAACGAGTTTTACAGGTTTTGGTTTTTGCGATAGGGAGGTTTTAAAATAAAATTTCTCTTTAAAAGGGAATAAAGTTTCCCACATATACCTCGTCTGACCTTCTGAACGTAATCATCAGTCCACGAGTAGCAGCGATATGTGACGTTTCCCACAAAGCAGGCTTCCCAGATCCCCGCATGAAGACGCCAGTCATCTTCCATCTTGGAGCTCATCCAGTAATGAGTGCTGAAAGACACGAAGAACAAAACAACTCCTAGTGCAAAACTTGGCGCGCTTATCTTCAGCGGGAGAGAGAGCTGTAGTCTCTCCATGGCTGTTCTTTCTCTCCTAGCCTTCGATACCCGAAGGGAGATGCCAGTTGTTCACCAAACGGTTTGAAGCCGAAAAGACAGAATCAAAGAATCTCATTAAAGTCAACGTTAACACGAGCGCGAAAGGGAACAACAGCCTCGGGACAGTCTTGCATAAAGATGGCTGTAACATTAAAATTTATTTCGACCGTCTGTGCGGATTATGAATGCACACTTCGAACAGGTACGAGAAGGCGCGTGAAGGTTTAATCTCCTCGAATACGGAAGGAAGCAAAATCGAAAGTTTGCCGAATATTCAGAACAACTGGTATTTAGTATCCTTGTGAAAAGAAACCTCAGTGTTGTCCGTGCACCCTAGCAGTTCTTGCGTCTGCTTGTGCAACAGCTTGGACACGATATGAACTCTAGTCTCGAAGTATTGATAATTTGAGAGACAGGAATTGAAGTTTATCTGTTATAACAGATATCTCTATACGTTATGCGATAAATGAGCAGATAAGTAATTTTTTTCGGTCGTGTAATCAACTCAACCCTGTATTAAAGCTTCGACATAGTTCATCCACAGGTACGTCAACATATGTACAGTACCATCTCCAGTAGGATATACTTGGGTTTATCATATATTGTTAAGCTGTAGACGGCAAATATCACACATAGAAACTCATTCAACTGCATGCATGGAACTGAAGGAACAGGATTTTCAATTAATCATTTATTACATTACCTTATCATAAGGAGGACAACCAGCGAAGCAGCAGACAACAGGGCTGTTTTTATGATATGTACTTATCCCTTAGTCGTTCGTTCCTTCCATTTTTTTAAGTCATTACCCAGGAGTTTATTGCTGTCACCGATCAGTCACTACGAGTGAATCCAGTGCAAACAGCGTCAGTGGCTTACATTGTATACAGAAAAACCACCCTAAAACTAAGGTGTACTTCTGTCGTTCATCTTACATGGATGCGGGGAGAGTTGTCTGTAAGGCTCGGTTCAGCTTTACCTGTCACGACAGACTGATCATCTTCTGCAGAAGGCATCAAGGTGTGAATGGATGCAACGGATGTTTTCTTATTTTTAATTTGGGGTCATTATTTTGTTGGACAAATAATCCTTGTGATTATTATGTAATATTTCATAATAATTTTTTACCATCAGACATATCACTGTGATCTATATGTATATTTAACATCTCATTATTTTCTTGATTATTAATTATTTTATCAGAAATACTCATTTCTCAAATTTATCACTAAATCCTAAAGTGGGCAAAATAGAAAAAGGAAGACATGATCAAAGCACTTTACTAGATGTCTTACGAAAGGTACTTGGTACTTTTAGAAACCTCGGCACAGTAATTATATCCACAGCTTCCTAATTATGAAGACACAGATGAATTTAAGAATTGTTACCGGAATATGTTAGCAGACCCCGAAAGTTAGGTTATCGTGTAGGAAAATAGATAAAGGTAATCCCTTAACCTTTTCAGGTCGTTGGGGGGGGGGGAGGTGTTAGAGACCTCACTTTTCTCCTCTCGCTCGCTGCGTTACCTTTTCCAACACTCTGTGGAGTCAGGTATCCATTCCCGCCAGCTAGGTCGACTGGGGAAAATTTGCTGCGCTAATCGGGTATTGAACCAGCGCGCTATTTGTTCGGACGCCGCTTTCTGATAACAACAGTCGCTAGGTAAGTTAAGCTTTCGTCTCTAATATTTCTCGAATTGCATGCTTACCAAGATACACGGCGTGCTCTTTCCATAGTGGTGTTGCTTGCCCTGTCGTTAGACCTACCTTGATGCAGCTGGTAATTTGTAGGAGGGGTTCCCTCTCTATAACATACCATACTGTTCTAATGTATAAAGGTATAAATAGTTATTCACATGCCAGCAATCACGCACAATTACACAATCAGGCACGCACGGTCACTCTCACACACACACGCACACAGAAACAAACGCGCGCGCACATGCAAATATATCCAGCAATCAAGCACACATCAATCAGACACACACACACAGAAACAAACGCGCGCGCACATGCATATAACTACACACATGTATATAACCACCAGTTTTCAAAGTATTTATTTGAAAAGCGCAGGTTTTGTCTTGTGTTGTTTCGTTATAGTAAGCATTACAAATTATTTTTAACGAATTCTATGAATTGTGTGATTGTTGCATCTGCTTAAAGCACCCCGTCATTTGCTTACAATGCTGATTTACGTGACCATGATTTCATACTTAAAACATTAGCAGTTTCTGATGACATTATTTACTAATAAATGTATACGTCATGTTGTAAGAACAGAAACAGTTGTTGGGTGATTCTATCTCTCATTAATTGGAGGGGGTGGGTTTTACGCCGAGCCAGCAACTAAGGCTATATCACGGCAAGGCAGCCAGCCCTGTAAACAGATGCCACATGCAGAGAAAGAACAGCGTGACTGAGATGAGAGCTGAACCCAAGAAAGCCAACCTTCACTGTATTGGTGACAGGCGCTACCCGTTGCGCCACCGGACCGCCCACTCATTAATTGGAAGTTAATGTCTTACAATATTGGATTTTAAACTAAAAAAATTAAGAAATATGTGTATTCTGTTCTTACGAAGATTAAAAATACTAAGTGATTTCATAATCTGTTTGATACAAGATGTTTAAATCTTAAATTCAAAAATAGTGAGATAAACATTCAACACAGAATAGAAAAAGAATGAATGTACGAACGAACGAATGAAAGAAGGAAGAAAGAAAACATCGATGACTGTCAGCACAAATCCAACATGAGAAATACAATTATACTGTGCAAAATAGTTTTCTAATTAAGACTTGCAAATGCAGTGTTTAAAAAAAAAACTTTCTTTTGTTCTCTTTATCTTTGAGCTAGGCTGAACAAGCGCTAGAAAGTAACAACAAACTGAGCATAAATATGAAATGCTGTGACAGGTAAAAATAATAATAATAAGTTAAGTTTATAGCGCAATATCTCGGCAATAGGCAAACTCATTGCACTGAACAGGATCCGCGAAATAGTCCCAAAGATATAGCTCGAAAAACAATAAGAAGACTCGCTGTGTTCTGGCAGTAAAGGACGATCACTGGAAATTTAACGACTCCAGAAAACAAGTGTTAGGGACATCAGGAGAAGATGGAGAATACACCGAGCAGTTTTGAGATTATTAAGAAACGTTAGCATTTTAAACAGCGAAAAGGTGATCGTCACTGCAGTTTATTCACTGCAACTCAAAGTCGTTGCCGAAGCGAGTGAATCACGGTGGTGTGGAATCCAGCCAATAGATCCAACCAGTTCACACTTCAAAAGAACATTACATACACTCCAGCTGCAAAACAGAAGAGGGGAGCAAACGACGCAGAAGCACGAGTAAACACGAAGATCCAACATCCAAATCGAAACATGAAACAACGCAGAAACAAAGTCAAGGAGAGCCGATCCCTTCAGCTTATTAGGCGAAGGGACATCAAGTCCTGTGAGGTCTCTTTATCTTTGGAAACAGCTAATGCAATTATTATGTAGTAAATCATATGTGCCTTTGCGTTTTGTGTATTCACAAAGTACTTGTAGGTTCACAAATTACCCCTTGGCCTTTGGAAATTTACGATTTAAGATTTTCTCGAAAAGGCAAGGAAGGCGTGGCTTACAATGTAAATTAGAACTTTAATTGTATGCTGCATGTAAGGGAGATTGATGATGATGATGTGAATTTATAACTCGCAGCATCACTACCAAGATAGATCACACTCTCTGCTCAGACAAATAATGATAAATGAAATATATCAGACAGTGGACAGTGAGATACGTATATACACACTGAACAACATAAAGATGAGATACAAGAGTACAACGCAAAGCAATGGATGAAGGTATGAAGGGATATAGGTACTGTAAACAGTGTGAGATGGAGTCACTACATGATAGGTAGCATGACTGTATTTGCAAGGAGTTAAGAATAGTAATTCCTGGATAGTATGTTTACAGATTATTATATGCAAATCTACCTTAATTTCCTTTTCACGTTTCATTTGTTTCTTTCTTGACTCTTAGCTCGCCTGCTTAGTTATATGGTTGCTCATATCCTTTCTGAAGGTGTCTGCTTTCATCCTTCCTTCAGTCTTTCAAAGATTGTTTCATTTAATCTTTTGCGTCTTCTTTTTTTTGTCTCACAAATAAACAGGCTTTCGAAGAGTGGAGATGAAGCAAGGCATCTGTTTGAAGTTCCGCCCTCTTCCTGTCGTCATCTCCATGCTCGCCACCTGTTGGGCGGCTAGCGTCAAACACGTGACCAGGTCCTTTGACCTCCCTTGGTTCTGCAGGACGTCGGCTAGCACCCTGATGAAGTGCGTGCCGCCCATGGGGTTCGTCCACATGACGTAGCCAGGACACGTGGCGAAGGCCAGAAGAAAGTCGGCTTCGTCAGGCACCCTATGAGGTTCATCTTCGGTCCTTCCGGTTGCCTTGCCATCTTCTGTGTCTCCTGCGGTTACGTGACGCTGGGCTGGTTTGGCGTGGATGTGGTTATGGGGTGCAGGCAGCCACAGGTATTCACCTTTTCTCGATGTGCCTTCTACGCCGTTCTGCATCTGTCTCAGGCTGTGGTGAAGACTATCAGGCTGGGACGGCTCTGGAACCTGAAGCGACGGCGAATGTTGTTGTCCCTCGCAGTTTGGTTCTTCTATGACGATCTCAGGAAAGTTCTTTCGCGATATCGCACTTTCCTCGCGACTGTTTTCCTTGGTAGGGGGCGCCACTCTCGAGTCCTTATGGCGCCGCATGATGTTGGGATTATCTGCACGGCTGGACGACGGGTCGTGCGCCTGGAAATCTGGGTAGCCGCTCATGTCCTTGACATGCATGATTGAATTGTTTCCCTTGGCAGTGGAAGACATTTTCGAGTCCACAGGGCGGCGCAGGATGCTGGAATCGTCTGCAGCGCTCGACGTCAGGCTGTGTGCCGGGAATTCTGGGTAGCCGCTCATGTCGTTGGCGCCCATGCTGGCAGGAAGGATGAAGATTTTGGGCTTGCCAGCAAGTCGGGGGCAGGCCGAGGCGGTAAGCGTGCTGGTGAGTCTGTCCAGGCGGCACGGTCTCTTGTCGATATCACGAATGTGGTCCCTAAAGGTGAAGCAAAGCGCAAATGTATTCACACGAGCGCAGAACAGTTCGTCTGGGAACAATTTTTCTGAAGGGATAATTTAATAGTATATTTATAGTATTATAAAGTTTGTTTTTTTAAGCAGAACTCGCTGACACGAGATTCCGTTTGTATTGCTTACCTCCCTTGGGCGAGAGTGATTTGAAGACTCTCTTTTGTCTGTCTGTCTGTCTGTCTGTCTGTCTGTCTGTCTGTCTGTCTGTCTGTCTGTCTGTTTTTGTTCTGGTGTACCTGTCTTCCAGATGTACAAGCAGAACGACAACCAAGCATTCTGTTTCCTGTTGCCCCTCTTGACCATCACGCGCAGTGCAGGTTTGCAAAGTGGCGAACATATCCTCCCAGGTGACTTCATGACTGATTCTGACATCAAAGCCGAACTGTTCAAAAGTGTCGCGCAAAGTTGCAGAGTCAACCTGGTAGCACTGGCGCCTGATGCTTAGGTTGTCAAAAATGAGGCAAATGCGATGTTCCGAGCGGCCCAATGCCTGATCTGTTTCATAGGAAGGGGCTTGAAACAGAAAGCAACAAACACGTTTGCGTGCATATAAAACAGACAGACGAACGGACGGACGGACGTGGAAGACGAATACGAATAGAAATATTCTTTCAATATATATAAATACTCTAAGAAGACACCAGGTACAAGAACACATTACACAACGAAACGTTGTATTTTATTGCAAGAATTCAATCTTGCTCGGCGGAAAAAGTGATGATGATAGTGGCACTGATAAGGCTTCCTCCACAATTGCCAGCATATTGAAGGAGCTGACCCCTACCTCTACTGTGCATGCCGAACGAAGAATCACTGACGCCTGATATCCTGTAGGCTCCGGCCGGCTGCAGACGCTCGTGGTCAAGCTGGTAGCAGCAGCAGCGGTCGACAGGCAGGCCCTGCTTTCTGATCATCTTGTAACTATTGGGTGTTTCTTGCTTCAGGGACTCCAAGAGTGCCTCGTCGTTGCATAAATTTCTCTGGAGCAAATACCACCTGAATCAATCAATCAATCAATCAATCAATCAATCAATCAACATACACATAAAATAAAAGTAATATACTACTTATGATGATGAAGATGACGACGACGACGACGACGACGACGATGATGATGATGATGATGATGATGATGATGATGCGCCAGTTTCCGCATCGCAGAGACACGCTCAATGCGCAGTGATCCCAACAGCCACCAGACTGCAGGTCAAAAGATCAAGTTCAAACAACAAAATGCAGATGATGAGATAAAAAAAACTAGTCCATTTGAAACAAGTGAGTCTTCAGTTTTTTCTTAATAGTTGCAAGACTCTCAGACTCCTTGGTCGAGAGGGGAAGCAAGTTCTACAGAAGCGGGGCTACATTTGAGAAGGATCTGAAACCCATTGTCTTTTTGTTTGTGTTCCATGTCTGAACATTTGGTCGTCTTAGTCTGGATTGGGCTGCTGAACGAAGGTTCCGCTGAGGTTGGTGACGGTGAATATCTTGCAGATATGCAGGCGCAAGGTCGTGAAGGCAGCCATATGTCAGACTTAACAATTTGTGGTCGATCCTTTTCTCCACAGGAAGCCAGTGGAGGTCACACAATGTGGTAGTGATATGGTCAGTCTTTTTCTTTCGTGCAACTATTCTAGCAGCCGTATTTTGCACTCGCTGAAGCCTCAACAACTCACTCTTTGAAATTCCCCAGAGGCAGCTGTTTGCATAATCTAACCTTGAATGAATAAGGGACACAGCAACTACATTTGCAGTCTTCTTATTGAGAATGGGTTGGAGTCGTCCAAGTGTGCGGATATGAAAATAACATCCCTTGACCACAGAACAGAACAGGGGGATTCTAGCTTGACCCACTTGGATGGAGTCTAGAGAGACTTTGCTAAGGCTAAACTTGGAACCACATAGCATCGCCTCTGTCTTCTCGTCATTAAGCTTGAGTTTGTTCCTTAGCATTCATGACTTTACCTCTAAACAACACTCTTCTACCGCACAGACTGCCTCACGCACCGACTCACTGTCTGTACTGAAAGAACGATAGAGTTCAGTATCATCTGCAAACATCTTGCGGTTCACATTATGCTTTTCAATGAGGGGATCAAGCTGAGATGTGTAAATAGAAAATAAAACTGGGCCCAAAACATAACCCTGCGGGACATCGCACTGCAATGGAACTGTCACTGAAGAAGCTTGATTGACCATCACCCTTTGTGGACGGTCACTGAGGTAGGAAGCCTTTTTGGCTTGGCGTACCTCTGGAGTATACATTATCAGGGGGGGTGGGGTGGAGATCAGGAGATCAGAAAGCAGAAGTTCGACAAGAAAAGAATCTGAGTCCATTCCACGCACATTTCTAGTGCACACAGTCTTTCTCGATAAGCCAGGCCTTGACATGCTGGTAGCAAACAACAAGAAAATGACCAGAAAGTTGCAGGTCTTCCACAACAATAGACCTAACAAAGTGATGGCCGGGTCTCACAATAACCCAGTCCAAGGTATAGCCCTTACAGTGAGTAGGGGAGTTGACATATTGAACAGGATCAAGGCAGTCCAACAGCTGACAAAGTCTGAGTGTCAGGGTCAGATGGCACATCAAAGTGGATATTCACATCTCCAAGGATTAACAAGTATTTGTTGGCAGCAGCTAGGCTGGAGACCAAGGGAATAAACTCTTCACAGAACACTGAATTAGTCACTTTGTTGTTTTTGGAGTAAGGAGGGTGATACAACAGCAAAACATGAAACGTCAGTGAACCACGAGTGAGGGTGAAACTGAGTGACTCAAATGTCTTAAACGTCTCTGACACCAAAGACCACAGGAGCACGGATTTCTTGTATACAGCCGCAATGCCGCCACCACATCTATCAGCAGACCTGGGATTATGAATGAATATCCCACAGGAGTGATTTGCTTAATAACAAGGTCATCTCCAGCCTCTTTCATGCAGATTAAGGTAGAGCTGGAGGAGGATGCCTGTCCTTTCTGCAGGCTGAACTCACACACACACACAGCGAGAGAGAGAGAGAGAAAAAAACCAAACACAGGCACACGCACGCAAAGAGAGGGACACAAAGACAGCGGCAAACAATGTCAAGAAGAGCAGACACACATCAGTCAAGTATTTACTTTCTTTGCCGCGACATGACTCCATCCACAAGGTCTCGATACGTGTTGGGAGTTATGGCCCCCTTAGTGTATAGCGAGCGGGCAAGTGCCTTGGGGTCCACTTCCTCGGTCAGCCTGCAGAAAGGACAGACATCCTCCTCTACCTCTCCCTTAATCTGCATGTCCGCTTCTTCCAGCTGTTCCGCCAGGTGGGAGTTGCCGCAGTCCTTCCTCAGCTCCGGCAGGAAGATCGAACGGAACGCCCGTCTGTCCATCCGCCTGGCGACGATCTCCAGCATCTTCTCGTTCTTGGCGGAAGCAGACGACTGGCGGTTGATCTGGATCGCATCGTTGGGGGTCAGCAATCCTCTGGAGACGAGCTGCTCCTGCAGCCCCGTGTCCTGCAGACACAATTCGTTGACCAGCTTCTGATGACACGACTTGAGGGCTCGCAGGTGGCACTGATCGGCGCTGGACACACCTGGCAGGGCAGAAGAAAAGAAAAGGTGATAACTCGCTATCAGAAGATTTGAATTATTCGATTTATTTATGACATCACAGCAAAATAGAGCCCCTGCCTAAAAGGTCACGTTGTCGAATGTATGACTTTGGAAACTTTTTACTTGATAGTTATTTGTAACAACTCCCAAACATAATTAAAATATCTCATTAAATGCTATTTTAATTCCGGTTAAGAAAGCCCTTAACCTATTAGTATTATAAGTGCTCGGTCCCAAGACCAATAGAGATGATGCTTAGTTTCTAATCAGCTCAAAGCGACATTATGTAGGAAGCAAAGCATTAAATGTAATAGGAAAAGATGATTATCTCAGCGACTTAGTAAGAGGCTCATTCTAGAAGTTTCAGCTCTATAACAAACCAAATGGCTGACTAACTAACTAAAACGGCAACAGACATTAACATAATGTTGCTCTAAAAGATAAAACTGCAAT
This sequence comes from Marisa cornuarietis, assembly GCA_004794655.1. NCBI lineage: Eukaryota > Metazoa > Mollusca > Gastropoda > Architaenioglossa > Ampullariidae > Marisa > Marisa cornuarietis. Next base: position 204,856 of record SMMW01000568.1, on the reverse strand, counting down.
ATTTTGCATTGGGATTGTCGTTGTAGTTCTTCTTTTAAATGTGAATAGTCAAATATGAAGAAAGAAAATGTGAGCGCCTAAAAGCAAAAAAATCTTTTAAAAATGGGCACAACCCTGAATACTTCACAGTTTCGCTTTTCTCTCTCCCTGTCCCCTTGTCTGTCTGTCTGTCTGTCTGTCTGTCTCTTGTAGCAAATTTCTTAATTCAGTCACTTACTATTGAAACTGCTTCCAGTCGTTCGCCGCTGCTCGTGAATTTTCCTGTAAAACGTTTGGTTAAGCTGGCCCTCCATTACGCAGATGGAGCTGAGGGCGCTCTCCAGGACCTGTATATCGAATCCCCCATCCTGCCGATCGTTGCTGCTGGTGTTGCTGTTGCGACGCTGTCCTTGTAGACGCATCACAGACTCGAGCTCCTCCGCATACGTCTGCACTCTCTCCTCCATACTTTGCAGCATGTCATGAATCTGTGTCATCGTGGAATACGTTTTGTGTAGCACATAAATCTGTCTCATGGTGGAATATATTTCGTGTAGTACATTTGTAAGACTGTGTCGTACACTCAGAAGAATAACTAATGCTCGTGTTTTCAAATAGAGAAACCTTACAATACGAGAAAACATACTTGTGCATAAACAATCTTCTGAACGATTCTAACGTGTTTTTTTTTCTTACTAGAATGATGCAACAGCGACAACGATGGCAACTGTTGAGATTGGAGAAGATCAGCAGGAGACGACATGAAACAGTATGGGAATTTACAGAAACGTTAAGGTCAAATGAGAAACATTTTTTCCTAATGCCTGTGTAAAGCTGGGTGCATGATACCATTTCCCTAATTCTGGATGAATACCTTCCAGATCTTCATGTTGTAAATTGTATAACATGGCAATTTCGCCGTTAGTCGAAGTGTTCCGCACTCGTTTTCGACATACACAGATACAAACATTATTATGCTCAGAAAGAGATAAAAATAGTGACGTCATGTTTGTACACAGATATATTTAATTAAGACATAATTCCACCGTTGGGGGCCTTGAAAACACAAACGTTTCATGTACAGACCTGCGTGTTGGTCTCTTTCTGTGCATGGTGATGTTTGTAGACGTATATCACAGGAAGAACGGAATGTATTCATCCTGACTAAGCAATATTGATAGTATATAATAATATTTTCTACACGATGTTTTGGAGATTCATATATGTAGTGTAGATTTTTAGCAGACTGTCTGGTCGGCTGTAATATTGTTGGGGAAATAGTACTGAAATTAATCCATTCATATTAGAAAACAATTTTTGCACCTCACTAGACCTTTAACATAAGACCTAAATTAATAACAAGCCTACTTGTGAAGTAGTGTCACTGGCAAGGAGCCAAAACTTCCTTGATTGGCATCCACTAAAGTAGTTCATGCGACTGATCATGTATGATAAAATACCTCTCGAAGTACATTGCTAATAGTGTCTTTTATTTATTATATTTTCACTCACTCACTCACTCACTCACTCACTCACTCACTCACTCACTCACTCACTCACTCACTCACTCACTCACTCACTCACTCACTCACTCACTCACTCACTCACTCACTAGATATAGTGATGCATGACCTTTCTAGTTTCTGAGGCTAATAGTTGGGAGGAAAGGGTATCCTTTGTATGAACCCAGTAAACTTACCACTGGGTGCATTTTATCTGAAAATGACCTCCTTGTCGAAGTGTCATCACCAATCAATAGTTCAATTTTGCTGAACAATCTTTCATACATCCAGTTTATAAAGCTGTTCATCTCGGGCTGGATGGCCATCTCAGCAGGATTCTCTTTGTCTGGAAAGAAAGCACATAACTGATTTTATTATGATGGATATTTTGTCTTTCAGTTGATTTTTCTGACTCTACAGTTTGTTTGCATTTCTAGATGTAAATTATTTGCTAGACGATATTTTGGTGACCCTCAAAGTCCGGAAATGTTCGTCTGAGAGGTTACGAAGGACTTACTGGGGACGTCTGGTATCATACACACTTTCAGAAAGAAAGATGGGTACTAAAAAAATGGCACTTTGACGGGCACAAGATGGGTACTATAAGAGAGCTAGGTACACACAGTTCTGAGGGCAGAAGGTAAGTGTGGTGAAAGATAGACGGGTTCACTAGGCACACTTGAAGAGACAGAAAACGAGGAAGTTGTAAAAACATAAACTATGGCGCAATCGAGGCTTTTACACACCCACATAAGCACCCCCCCAAAAAAAGACATGTTCAGACAAACAAAAAACCTACAAAGTACAGGATGAACACACGCGTGTGTTATTTTATACCTAGTAGAAAAACATACAGACTCACCACCGCACACACACACACACACACACACACACACACACACACACACACACACACACACACACACATCACGATTAGCCACGCACATACAAATGTAACTCTAGCATTTTACATACCAACGCCCCACATATACTGTCCTCCACCCCAAAAATAGGCAGAGATCACGAGATCACGAACTGCATTTTCTGCAGCAAGAGCTCAATTTCTATAGTTTACAATGGCCACTAGAGCGACGTATTTCTGCACTGAACAAATTCGTATATTTCACGTTCCTCTGTGCTCCCAGTCTCTCTAGTTATAATTTTGTTTCCATGCATGAGTCTCGGCTGAACTGAAATGGTGTCCTCATTTATGGCATAGTTTTGCACCGTTTTCCTTCCTTGTTACTAAATCACTCTTGCTCACAGGCGTTTCCTTTTTATGTGGCGAATATGTCAGCATTGTTTTAAAAAAAATAACAAACTCACTTTTATTGGATGTCAGAACACTTTCCCTTCATTATTTCTTAACAGACATAGTCTCAAGCACACACACACACACACACACACACACACACACACACACACACACACACACACACACACACACACACACACACACACACACACACTTTCATGTAAGAAAAGGATATGCCTACATACCTGACAATATTGTGGATCACAGGTGTCTTTGCGACTCACGTCGTCAATTGTATAGCCTGGTAGTTTCGCCGTTAGTCGAAGTGTTTCGCGATCGTTTTGGAGTATCTCTTTCTTAGTATTTCACCAGCAACCCCTTAACCGAGCTTTTTTATGGGATTACCTTTTGAATGTGCAAAAATCTTGTCTAATATGAAGCTCAGTTCAAGCACCTACTTCCCCAAATCTGTGTGAATACCCCTTTCGTTCTCGATTCGCACCACTACAAACATCCCTGTGAACAACAACAATAACAACAAAAGGTCAGCAACACAGACGCCAGGACTTTTAGGTGGGAGAGGTGAGATCATGTGATAAATATCTGTGTACCTCTTTTTATGCATGGTGATATTTGTAGGCATGTTTCCTGAGAACGAACAGGGAGAGCAGAGTATTCACCCAACTTTTGAGAAATAATATTTTGCGCTGAACCTTCCAAATCATAAGAAAAAATGCACCCTTTAAGTCCTTTAAGCTGTGTATGGTGCTTCATCTGAATATACTTTGAGACGGAAAGGCTGAGAATGGGGCGCCTCTATCATGGCCAGGTTCTTCTCTCTGCCCTGCTTGCTCGATGGTCTGTAACATGCTCCCCATTAGCAAAGATAGTATTTAGTATCTTTGCCCCTAGACAACAATGTTTTAGTCTAAGTAAGTCTTCCACAATGCAAGCCAACGGGCGATAAAGTAGCTGTCTCCCGCGAACTAAGTCTCCACATAGTAAGCCGGGCGCACAAACATCACCATCCGGCACACATCACACGCGTACAGCAAACTCCTTCTGGCTGAATTTTGTCGTACAAAGTCCATTCGAATTTCGTGATTTTCATTGACACTGAAAATCCCTTCCAGTGTATCCATGCAGAGTTCCCTCCACGATTGTTATGAGATTTCTCCTTCTTTATCGGTTAATAGCCATTAAAAAAAAAGCGTTTGCTGATTATTAGAATATCGTCGTCGCAGATATTTGCCAACTCCATGCCTAGCGCTTGTTGTATGCTTCCATCGCTACCAGTCGCCATGTTAAAACGCGCCTGTCACTGCGAGTGGAGCCGACGATGGGTGTTCTCTGTGACTGTGGCGCGATGTAGGCCAGGCTTAGACGATATTTTGGGGTCGCATACACGCACGACAAAGCAAACATGGCGACTTTTAATGGGAGAAACATGACACGTACTGGTAAATGCAATGACTCCATTGAGACATTATATCCCCTTTCAGACACGGTGAAAATTTTTATTTGCGAGCACGACCGCGCTGACATAGGCTGTAATACCTTGACAAGCACCATGAATTATACAAATTCTAATAATGCTTACCTAAACCTTATACCTAACCAGGGCCGGCACGAGGCTGGGCTGAGCTGGGCCCTAGGAGAAAGACAAATACCCACCCTCTTCCCCCCAAAAGTGAACCATTTATCAACAAAAATATTGGAATAATTATACCTTGAGGCTTAACTCTATTTTCTTAACTGAAAATTGAAACCTAGGCTTCATTACTGTCTCGATCTGTCTCAGGACTCATCAGATGTGCATTCACGAGCGTACACGTAGCCAAAACATTTAGCAGTCATTCGACAAGTCAAGCGACAATCTCAACCGATCCGTAAAGAACGATTTTTTGGTGACAAATTAGCACGTATAGCCTGGTTGAATGAGCATCGCGTGTAACATTCCTTCCTTCCACACAATAGCAGAGGCAAGCTCTTCCATTGCCGTCCCACCTACAGACCACACCAAGCGTGACTGTGACGTGATAAAGATCCGTTCGCGCAATGGAATGTTTACAACACCACTAACTCAACCGCTTGCATTCATACAAGCAAGAAAGGTAATAAAAGGAATAAGGAAATATAATTAAGGTAAATTAATAAGTTAATAAAATATATACAGCTATATGACAGTGTATAAAAATAATTTAAACTTTCCTTTACCAACTCTCATGACGTCGTGGTCGTATTTTGTTCAGCAACTGTTGAATTTTGATTTGTTGGCAATTTTCTCCTCCTACAATTTTTTTTCCCCACAATCTAGTCCACAGATATATTTTTACAGAACAACTCAGTTCAGTTCACAGATATGTTCTAATAGAACAGTTCAGTACACAAACCTTCGTAAAGACCTGCAGCAATACAACTTTGTAAGGATGATAGCTCCAAGCGCCCGAACATACAAACAAAAAATAAAATCAAACAACAATCTTCAACATTCGCACAAGATGTTTGCAGACGATCATAAAAGTGAGGCTTTTACAACGTCCTGTTGGTTTTAAGTTGATACTACATTTTCCCTTCCTTGTCCAGTCCTGGCAATCTGATCTATCTTTTAAGTAGGATAGATTTATCGCTACCCTTCTCCACTAGGCTATGCCACTTCAGTCCTTTCAATCTTTCTCTCCCATCTCTCACTTTAAGGACAACTATCAAGTAACACCGCACCGACTACACCTTTGCGGTGTTAAAGTAGAAAACTGATTTTCTACACCTTCTTTGTCCAATCCTGCTAATCTGATCTGACTGGTCATTAACTAGATTTATCACTACCCTTTCCCACTAAGCTATGCGCTGGCACCTCGGCTAGTACATTCAATCTTTCTTTCCTCTCTTTCTCGTGAACAGATGAATCATCAAGTAAAACTCCAATGACCACGGATTTATTGCTTTAACGTGGTAGAAAAGTGGTTTTCTACAAGGACTCATTACGACCTTCTGGCTTATCAAAATTATGACTTTTTCGAGTATTTGATCTCCGTCTTTGATTAATAGGAGTTACTTTTTCTAAAGAATAGAAAAAGTCTATTTTTCAATTGGGGGCGTGCATCATGCACACAGGGATACTTACATGCGTTCCAGATCAGACCTGAATAGGGGGTATTTCAAACACCAAACACTCGTCGATCTGGTGCAGACAAGAAATCTGCTGCACATTCCTCTGATCTTATTTTGCTCTATGGTTTATAACTCCATCTATTACAACTTCTATCACCCAGACCACCCTAATCGCAGTTTCGAGCTTTTTACCCCTTTCCCCTTCCGCATTTTCTCATCCCGAGAGTTTTGCCTGACAGATGGGGTGGCAGTGCGACGGAGATTCTTCGAGACGCTAACAATACAAAGCGTGGTAAAGTTGTAAATCACCAGTGTCCAGGTGCTGCTGTAAAACATTCCAATAGACAGCGCCGCTCGGTGTTTGTTGAAAACTAGAGAAGTATTTAAGTCTTAATACGCATTATCCAATTTCAAATATTCTGTCAATAGAGCATAGCAACAAGCTATCCGTTCAAAATGTATACAAATAGATGAACTCTTAGATAATGAAAATAAATCATTTGACAACTTTATTAAGCGGACTACACCTATTGAACAGAGAACAATAATAATTTAATAATTAAATAATAAGAAAGTTAAATATTCGTGACCATGACTCATAAAAGTAAACACAAAACTATAGGGCGTCAAATCTCCATCCCCAGTAGTGTCACCGCTATACACACTTTCGACCACCTATGAAAGGACAACCAGTCACATATGACTGGAATATGTGACTGGGATATATATTGTGTGTGAAACCCTGCACATCATGCAAAATATTTTAAACACAAACGAAAAAATGTGTCCAGTAACGAGGACCATTTCGCGTAGACCTTTTTTTCTGTGCGTGTACGCTGACGTCAAGCTACAGACTGACAACTCATTTTAGTAGGTCAGCACTTCATCGAATATTCTGAATATATCTTGGTCGAAATTATACAGTCACATCCTATTACTAATGGCACGTAAGATTTTAGTCACTTCGGTCATTTCATTTCATTCTTCCACCCCACAGCAAAAATACCTTTTCAATTTTAACTTTCCTCTAATCTGTTTGCTCGATGTGTGAAGTTGAAATGTGTACGTCAGTGCGTTATTGTGTCAAACAAGGAACACTTAAATACGACTTCCGTTAGAACTTAAGCTATTCTTTATTAGTTTCTTTACATTTCAGTGAAAATTTGTCAAACGTTTGTACTTCCGATATGTTCATCAGATTCGGTCAGCATGCTCGTCACATACTTTAAAGACCTGGGGCCAGTTGCGTAACATGTTTCTAAGCCTTAAAACTGTTCTAAAGAAGCAAAATCTCTTCTTTGCCATTTTGATGGATTGCACAAGAACAAACAAAACATTGTACTGACAAGACAGAAAGTCCGACATAAACAACTTTATCTTACTTAAAGCAGTTAATTAGTTTTAAAAATTATAAAATTGTGGTGTGCACTTTAAACTGATTATCTAAAAATATTTAAGGCCTTAAAGTGTTTAAAATTAGAAATGTGTTGTGCAACTGACCCCTGGGCTATTAAAAAAGTGCAATGATCCTTTTAAATATTTCTTGCTGAATCGACCCAGTTACCACGGCTGTCTTCTAATACAGCAACCCCTCCGTGAACCCTACTTGCAGCCCTAGTTGCTATATATTGTATAGAATTACTTGCGAGATCAGCGAAAATAGAATCTTTCGGTATTGTTTTATGATAAAAACGTGAGAAATGTTATATATATTTTTTTTGCACATAACATAAAATAGCAATTAAGCCAATGGCTTTACGCATTTTATGACTTAAATACATACGAATGCTGTATGTGGTTGATTGACATAAATATATGAAAGTAATCTACAAAGACAACGAAAGGAAATACTATAGTGGGTTCAGAAAGCACAGAAGTACTCATACACTCATGCACGCGCGCACGCATGGACACACACATGGCCAACAGAAAACCGAACAAGGGAGCTGACCAAGGATAATGTTGCGAATTGTCTTGCCGAAGTGACTTCCCTTTACGACGCCGTCACTAGGAACGCGTGGTCACTGACGTAAAGTTCTAAAATTAGAAACTTTCTCAAAAATTTACAAGCGAATTTAGTACCTTTAATCTATTGAATTCTTTTTTCACAGTTAGTCAGAAGGAAGACATTCTCAGCTGCACCATAAGTGTCACATCTGCCATGTCATCGCATAGATCAGCAGACGCAATTGTATATAAACGGCAGAGGATGCCGTGACTTGTGTATAACCAAGCACAACCAGATACAGGACAACTGTAGGCGGTTGTTTTGTAAACGTCTAGCAGGGGAACAGTGCCATCTCTGGCTGTCAATTAACTGCGCCGTTGTGTGTAAAGCGTAGCATCCAGAATTATCAACCAGACTGACTATTAACATTATCACAGCCAAGATTCTCTGTAAGTATTCAGTACACAATAGCTTTATATTGATTTACAATTGGATTTATATGATCAACACACACACACACACACCGTCTAGGCAACATGTTTTCACTGAGTAGATGACATTCAAACTAAAAGGTATGTCTATCTTCTTTGTGTACGTGTAAGCTTGCGTGTGTGTGTGTGTGTGTGTGTGTGTGTGTGTGTGTGTGTGTGTGTGTGTGTGTGAAAAGATCGAGATGAGGTTTGAGAAGGGGGAAGAAAGAGTAAGACTGTACATGTAGAAACTTACCACACTGTATTAATGGCTGCGTATAAGGATATTCAACGCTGATGGGACGGTCGGGTCAGTTTTAGTGCGATAACAAACGGACACGCTTTTAGAAATCACTGCAGACATCCTTCCTGCACTACAGTTGGCAGCCGTTGATCTCTCTCTCTCTCTTTCTCGCCTTCATAAATCTGCACGTTTGCTTAATGCTTGTACAACAGCGTCCCCCCTCCCGCGCGCGCACGCACGCACGCACACACACACACACACACACACACACACACACACACACACACACACAAAGATATGTTTAACCTCCACGTTACTTTACGACAGTTAGCCTTCAAACCTTTAAAGTCAAGGATGGCGAACGAGGACGACCACTTGGACTATCTGTTTAAGCTGGTGATTGTCGGCGACTCAGGTGTCGGCAAAACAAGCTTGCTCTTGCGGTACGTGGACCAGGTGTTTAGCGAAACCTACATCAGCACCATCGGAGTTGACTTCAAGATTCGAACAGTCGTTATTAACGGTAAGACGCAACTTTACGTAGTAGGCTCCCTCCTCCCTACATTCCCCTCTGTCCCTACACTCCCCTCTGTGCGTGCTTTTATGAATGTATGTACGCGCCTGCGTGCATGCGTGCGCTTGTTCGCTGTATGTGATTGTCTGATTTGCATCGGTGACAAAGAAAAGGGGAAAAACAGAGGGAAACAATTATCTAGACATTCAACTCATGACTGTGCGTGCCGATGAAAATAAATCTACCTGGAATTGTCCTCGTGGATACATAAAAGTCTATTGTAAATCAGCTTGTTTTGTAAACCTCTTCCTCTTACTTAGAAAACGTTTTAATTCCAACTTTGATGCTGGGGAAATGTGCTATATAAATGCGTTATATTATTATCTATCCTTCTTAGTGGAGGAAACTGAAGATGCTAACAATGTTAGTAGAATAATGCCTTTGTCGTTAATCGACGTCGGTTGTTCTTTATCACTATACAATGAGGTGGTGTTTACAAAACAATAATTATTATCAGTGTGGCAATCATGTCTCTGACTTTCAGGGAAGAGAATTAAGCTGCAGATCTGGGACACGGCTGGACAGGAGCGCTTCAAACACATCGTCTCTACGTTCTATCGCAACGCCAACAGCGTGATTCTGGTGTATGACGTCACTGACTCAGACACGTATCTGAGTGTGCAGCACAAGTGGCTCAGTGACGTCGATAGCTACGCCGGAAGCAAGGTTAGATTAAGCTGCGAGTGAGTAACCATGACAATTCTTTGCGAAGGTGGACCCGTTCCCTTTATAATTCATGAGGCACCCCGGTGGCGCAACGTTTAGTACCTGTCACCAATACAGTGAAGGTTGGCTGTCCGCGGTTCAGCTTTCGTCTCACGCACGCTGTTCTTTCTCTGTATGTGGCATCTGTTTACTGGGTTGACTGCCTTGCCGTGATATAGCCTTAGTTGCTGGCTTGGCGTAAAACACCAAGTCCCCTCCCCTTTTTTATACTTGTTGTTATAGCAGCAGTCTAGAGGTTTAGCATATTCATCCCTTCTTAGGGAGAGGACAAAAGTGTAAAACGAGCATTTTCTTCTTCTCCTTCCATGTTTAAAATATGGAAAAAAGATAGTTATTATTTACTTGTTTTACTAGTGACAAAGTAGCTACCAAAATGCTCTATGGAATAAATTCCTTATGCAAGTTGTCGGTCCTGCTGCTAGGTTTGTCAGTGGTGGATAAGAGGTCTCAGCATGTGATCTTAGGATTTTGGTATAAATATTTCAGCTTAGAAAGTTGATTTACGTGTTTGAGTGAGCAGCATTAAAACAGGAAACTCTGAAATGACGTCAGTGCAGCTGCACCAATTTTAAGACACGTCACGTTTTTTTGGTTACAGGTGCGAAGAGTGCTGGTCGGCAACAAGTGTGACTTAGTGTCCAGCCGCGAGGTGCCGGCAGACAGTGGCAGAGCTTTTGCTGAATCCACTGGCATGATGCACATCGAAACGAGCGCCAAGACGGCGGAAAACCTCGACAAGCTTTTCATTGATCTTGTCGTCGACCTGATGGAGGTATTTGAACCTCTCAAGAATACCCAGAATGAAGACGATGCCAGCTTTCGACCCACGGCTCTTCCTGAGGGACATCCTGTTTCCTCAGGTGGCATTTGCAACTGCTGAGCATCTAACTGACAAGGACATGTGTTTGCCGACAGGCACACGTAGCTATGCTGGCAAACACCACGTCTTGCAGATTTTCATAATTTCTAGACGTATTTGCCAAGTCAACGGCATGTGTAATCCGGATAACTGAGAACTTGTATTATTCCCAGGTGGTTCATGGTGCGGAAATATCTTGGGTCACAGACTTCTGTACAAAGCATGTGGCCTGGGTAGTTGAAGCATAACATCCAGGGCTGGTAATGAGTGGCGTCCCCCGGTAGCGCAAATGGTAAACGCTCACTTACCGCCAGTAACGCAAATATCCTGTAGTCCTGGGTACAGATTTCGTCATGTGACACACGTACTTCTCTGTGATGAAATGTTTCCACCGGGGTGACGGTCTAGATACTCTTGTTTACTCCGTCGCCCATACTAACCCACCGACCCACAATAAACTGCTGAATCACCAGACGGTGACAACACTCTTCTATCAAGTCATCAATAATTCAGCCAACAGGAACGCGACAGACGTCTTATTCGGTGACTCGCACGGAGTTATATGTGAGTGCGCTATATATATATATATTGTATCTAACTCCGTGGTGACTCGTGACGAACACAATTGTTTGATCCTCTTCAAACAGTGTATGTGTCATTATCTGCACTAACGATCAGCCAGCAAACACTTCGTCTTCACTAATGTTGGGATAAAACTCATTATTTAGACTAATTTGAGGAACTATTGTCAGGGTGAAACACGTTACCTGCACTAATGACCGGGTAGAACTCACTGGATAAATTATACGTTCCACCCCTTCAGCATTTTACTGCCAGCGCGCTGTCTGGACAAGGAAAAGTTTGCTGGGACATGTCGTCTGCTCATATTCGTGCATCCGAACCCTTGTTCTTCTTCTCCATCTTCTCCTCTCCTCTCTCCCTCTTTCATTTCTCTCGGCCTATCTACCCACGGCCTCTGTAAATGTGTTTAATAATAATAATAATAATAATAATAATAATAATAATAATAATAACTCTTGTAATAGCAATTCTAGGCGCACACAAACACTCATTCACACATGCGTGCGTATGTATGTATGCAAGAAATATTCATCAAAATCAATTCTCTATATTCATGTAAGAACAATAGAACACACATATATATATAAATATATGATGTATGTGTGTCATAAAAGAATCATTCACATTCAGGTAGGAAATAAACAGTCTGTAAAGAACTGCAAATACGCATAAAGTTAATGCTGAAGGCAGGAGCCTCGATACATATATAATAAATACACAGGTATGAAATCACAGAATGATATTTGGAAGTAGACTGATACCTAAAAGGTTACTCAATAGTTGCCTTCATTTACATAATGGCATTCATCTGTAGGATTTGATTTCGGGAGTGGATTTTATGTACCGATATTCTGGAACAAGTGATCTAATTTTAGAACCTAATTTTGTGTATCTATTTCTAGAAGCATTGTGTTGTTCTTTGCTGCCACTGCCTGGGATAATAAAATTTACCAAATCACGTATTTCTTCGGCGTGGTTCCTTTCATTGAAGTGTAATATACATTTTAATAAATATATATATTATATATATTTCAATATATATATTTCAATATATATATTTCACGGGTAGGCAGTCTGATGGCACAACGGTTAGTGTATGTCACAATACAGTGAGTGCTGGCTAGGGTTCAGATATCGTCTTGGATACGCTGTTCTTTCTTTGCAAATGCCACCTGTTCACACAGGCAACTACTTTGCCGTGAACCTTGCTGGCGCAGCGTAAAATACCATTCTTCCCTCCTCCCCAACACACACACACACACACACACACACACACACACACACACACACACACACACACACACATCTAATGGGGTGAAGTTTTATTTTTTCCTAATGACTGGTCAGCTGATCTCCGCAAAAAGGATAACCCTTCTTTTCACGATATACACGACTACAAATATTACCAACCACAGAAAAACTTCAAACCCTCGACGACACACTTATACACAGATAACGCCTAATTAACATATCCTCCCACTTCTCACACTGGCTAAAGCATTCGCAATGTAAACATATCCTTGTTCAATGCTAGTGCCTCTTTCTGTGCATGATGAAGATCGCAGGTGTGTTTTGTTGTGAGAACAGAGGGGGATTGCCCCACATATTGAGAAATAGGATCTAGCGCCGAACTTTACTCTGTCATTAGAAAAGACTTGCGTATCACTAGGACGATGAAACTTTACAAGCAGGTTAAAAGAGTACAGGTCGTATGACTACAATGAATGTAATTGTAGCGAATTTGCATACTGCTGTGTACGAAAGGTGAAGCTCATGCTACAGGGTACCCACTCACTATTGCTAGATGAATTTTCCAGTCGCTCATGACCAGTCAAAGTCTCGGTCTCTCTCACACAAAATATATATATATATATAAATGTTTGTATGTGCGAGAAAGTATGTAAAAGCAAATGTGAACATGCATCAATATACATACATATATTGCAAAATATACCAAGGTAAAAATGTCATAAAAGAAAGAATCATTCACATTCAGGTGGGAATCGTGTAGTTTTATTAACAAATGATGCTTACAGTATTCCACGACAAAAGTGTGTGACTGGGTGAGTGAAACTTTGGTGAACTATTGCATTCTCACTAGAGTGGACAGACCTTTTCTGTCCCTGACCTTACTGCCGCTCAGCAAAGACTGTGGGTGGAAACTGTCAGCAGCTGCATCCGTTCAGTGCCCCCTCCCCCACCTCCAGGCCAATCCACAGGTCAGTGGGGCTGAACTGTTTTGCGATTCTCCAAAAAAACAGGAGATTGCAGGTGGTCTCCGGTTTACAAACGAGTTACGTTCCTGAAACTCTGACATGACGTCTTTAAAGTCGATCTTGCACGTAAGTCGGAAAACATACGCATAATCAGTTAGTCACATTTTTACCTATGTACATCAAACATCCCAGAAACACTTCCAAACACCACAAAATCTCTTGCACACAATAACAATGACGAAACAAACTAGTTTCCACGTTCACTATACTACAATTATAACGTTATTTAAATTGTATAGCTACATCGAGAAGAATACAAAAAACCCTCATGGCGCCACATACTGAGCGTGGGTCCAAGGTAACTGCCTATATATATATATATAGTTCGCCAAATAGTAGAACCCGGGCCTGCTTATTTGTAAGTACGGGTGTCCGAGGAGTTACCTGAGTACGTACCTGTTGTACACTTTTTTTCGGATTCTGAACTTTGACCTGTCGCCCAGAGGGCTGTTCACGGAAAGTTTTCCAGTGTCCTTACTAAACTGCGGATATCACGCAGGCAAAATATCTTCGTCACTAGTCACACGTCCGATTTCTATAGATTCTTCTCTCTCCCTCTCTCTCTCTCACATAGGGGTGCGTGTATATGTGTGACATTGCACGTGCAATAAACCCCATATAAACGCAGCATGATATCAGCTTGATCAGAATTCCATCATATTTATGCCTTTCACCACATAAACACAATATGCGCCTTTGCATGAATTTGTGCGTTGTGTTTTGTTACCAATCCCTTTAGTCACGAAGCATTTGAAAAAGGATGTCACATGCCATTTTCTCCACGGACTTGTATTCATACACGTCCGTGATTTTCTCCGGTTGCAAAAAAAAAAAGGCATTCAGAAAGTGGGCTTTCACCGGTAGGTCACTAGATATTCCGGTCAGAATTTGGTACTTACGGAGGGTTATAAATGGGGTCACGTTCTCCCTTATCTATACTTCTTGAAAGTATTTATATATATTTGTGATTATGAAATAAGCTATACTATTTAGAAGCATTTAAACTCATGGCTCACGGTGATATGTTTTAAAAATTAATTCCCTTCGTCACCATGCAAGGCAACAAAAGAAATAACATTAGCGACTATTCATATGAAACAGAATAAAATGAGAAGTGTCACTAATCTATTATTTTATGAAAGGTGAGAACTGGTACCCTTCGCCCCCAACCCACATACGCACGGGTAAATAACACATGATTTACGAACTCGTTAATGATCGGATTTATAAAATGATGTTATATGTTCTAATTTTGTAAGTGTTCTGTAAGCTGGGCGGGGGCGTTGATATCTATAGAATAATCGGCGAGCAGTTGAACTGTCCCGGATTTTCACAGGCACGTCGTTCGACAAAAAAGCGCTGTGTCATCGGAAGGTGCTTTCCCGCAATCTGCGCACGCGCACATCGCGTAAACAAAAGTGACGGAGCTTTTTCGCCGGGTTGCTAAAAAGAGAAAACTAGGATAACTGAAAGACAGTAGTTATTTTAAGTCTTAAGAGTTTATAAAGCCGTAGTTGCGGTACTTACTTGCTTTTTTCAGTATCGTAGGTGAAGTTCGTTATATAATACACATTAACAGCAGACGCCATTTTCGAAGCAGACGGCAACTTCCTCAGCTCGCGGGTTCTGTTGACATGGGTCTGCTTTCCGAAGGATCTCCTCTCTCCTGGGAAGAAACAAAGCAATACGCTGATCACGTCCGAAAACACGGCATCCAGCAGTTCATCAATCATTATCGCAAACTAAAAGACAGGACAAAGGATGTTCTGTACTGGGGCGATGAGGTTGGTAACGTTCGATCATGGATTTGCATTGCGATTCTTTAAAAGGGTTTAGTTCCGTTATATGTTTTCAGCATTGAATTATAAATTAACAGCTGAACCAGTTTAGTGGACGAATAACATTCATATTTCGCATAACCCTTACTTGGCTGAAACTTATCCCTAATTAGTAAAAGTTCAGGTTTATTACCTTGTTATCAAACATGGATGAATAGGATTAAAAAATCCGCAGTCGTCTCATGCTTGAGTCAAAAGAGTGCTGTCTTGAACATGCGAATACATTGATCGTTTTATTTACTTGTTATCTTAGACATAAAATGGAAGACCATGAGAGACATTGCCACAATTTTTTTAAAGTGTAACATTCAGCTATATTATACATATTTATTTAGTGCTTTACCCACAGCCAGTGGTGTAAGAACCAGGGGGGGAGGGGACAAACCAGCCTCCCTGTGAACGTCGCTCACTGTCAGCATGGAGTTTGCCCCCGCTCCCCCAAAGCTAAGAGGCGGTCCGGTGGTGCAACGGTTAGCACGTGTCACCAATACAGTGAAGGTTGGCTGTCCTGGGTTCAGCTCTCGTCTTGGACATGCTGTTCTTTCTCTGCATGTGGCATCTGTTTACAGGGCTTTGCCGTGATATGGCCTTAGTTGCTGGCTCAGCATAAAATACCAATTCATCTCCCCCACCAAAGCTGAGCATCTTTCTATGCAACTGCCGTCAGTCATTTAAACACAGTCATGGTTTCATTTCAAGGCAAACACATGCTGGTATAAAAGGCGGTTGTGTTAATTAAGTTAGTCATCTTAATATAGTCATCTAATCAGTTAGAGCCCTAAAGATAAGTTAGAAAAATGATGACTTCGTAAACCTAGAAAACATGGTTCCAGTTTTAATTATAGGCAGATATAATTTATATACATTTCATTTAAAGAAAATGAATCTTATTTGATCGGGAAAGGTATTGCTGTTTATTAATTTTGAACAGTGAGCGATTATTATTAAATTTGAAAAAAATAATAATGCGCCATCAGTGTTTACTTTTTTTGACTAGCGAGAGTGAACAGTATTAAAAAAAATGAGCTTATATGCATGATTATATCCTGTGCTAACTTGTGAAGCCCAGTCTATGTCTAATGTCTCATAAGCTCATAAGAGGTGGTAATTTCTTGTTTAAAAGGTGGAGTACCAGTTGGTGAAGTTTGATGATAATAACCATCGTGTAAGACTTGCACTTCATGCACCAGAAGTTTTAAAAGCACTTAAGGAACTGCAAGAGAAGTGTACTAGGTGAGTGTACCTCAGGTAAATATAAACGAAGGCATGCTTGTATACTGATGAAGTGAATGCACAGAAGAAGAAAGAAATAGAGGTATTATTTTGGTGTATTAGCTCAAACTTATATTTTCTAAACACTTGAAGATGCATATGAATTGATAGCTAGTGCCTTTTCTCTGCAGACTAAGTTCATGTTGGGGGTTAATTAAACAGATATCAAAGAAAAAAAGGGAGAAAATAAGGCAGTCATGCACATTATGCTGAATGTCTTGGAATGGTTATCAGTCCGGCTTTCTTTCTTTTCTTTTTGTTTTTTGAGATTTTTTCTTATTAAGAGTTATTAAAAATCCACCAAAGTCAGATTTCTAATGCCTGTAAATTCAAGTTCATTTATTTAGGTGTTCAAAGTAAAGAACTTAAAACCATATGATATTGCTTTTCTTTGGCTTTTTAACTTCTGCTTTGTCATGCTTACTGATCCCACCATTGTTGCAGGTGGTTGAAGATTTATAGGGGAACTAACTCTCTAGAAAAGAACAATCAATCAGTACATGTGAAACATGGTAGACAAAGAATCTCTCTTAAAATTCCTTAGTTGCATTGGGAAGGTAGTCGTAAGAGAGATGACCGTTACATAACAAAATACGTCCGTGAAAATATTTTTGAACTGTTATCTTAGAGGGGGTTGCAATAGGGGAGGTCTTAATAATGAGGCTTTCCTGTACTCTAAATTGGCTATTTCGATTTGGGCAACAGAGCTAATGTTAGCTATTGTACTCAAGTCTGTAGAAACTCATGAAGATGGGGAAAAAAAAACCAAAGTACATGTGTGTGTGTGTGTGAAGGGGTAGACATGGGAACATAAGAGAGGGTATCGTGTGTGTGGGGTGTAGATGTGTGCATGTAAGAGTATGGGTACAGTGTGTGTGGGGTGTAGATGTGTGCATGTAAGAGTGCGGGTATAGCATGTCTTGGGATGTAGATATGTGCATTTAAGAGTGTGTGGGGGGCGAAGATGTGTGCATGTAGGAGTGTGGGTATAGCACATGTGGGATGTAGAGGTGTGCATGTAGGAGTGTGGGTATAGCATGTGTGGGGTGTAGGAGTGTGGATATAGCATGTGTGGAGTGTAAATATGTGCCAGTAGATGTGTGCATGTAGGAGTGTGGGTATAGCACGTGGGATGTAGAGGTGTGCATGTAGGAGTGTGGGTATAGCATTTGTGGGCTGTAGTAGTGTGGATATAGCATGTGTGGGGTGTAGATATGTGCCTGTAGGTGTGTGGGATGTAGATGTATGCATATAGGAGTGTCGGTATGTATGTATGGGGCATGGGTATGTGTAGAGGTGCACAGAGTGTGAATGAGAGACAGGGAGAAAGAGTGTACAATGACGGTGAAATGAGGGCTAGAGATGATAGGTCAGAAGGTCAAGTTTTATATGCGTAAAACATATGGCTTAACAAAGTTGCTGTGTATGGTAATTTTATTGCTAGAACTTCATGGTAATAAATATTTTGAATGATTCAGTTGAAGACGTTGTTATGTTGGTGTAATTTTTTCTTTTAGGTCTGTTTATGGTATTTTTAAAAACATTTTAGTGAACAGCGCACAGCTTGGCACCCAGAGTATGCAGAGTACATGGTGGAGGGTACACCAGGACGGCCATATGGAGGCCTGATGGCTCACTTCAACCTTGTGGAGGCCAACATGAGACGAAGGCCAGTATTTTGAAACATTCTGTGATGTTCACCATGTCATTGTATAATACTTGTAGGAAAATTTATTTGTGTGGCATGTCATAGAGATTGCAATAAATTACATCAGTAGTTGTTCACATAGGTAAAGCCTTTGTTCATGGTATGTGCAATGTTGATGTTAGTAAGACATTAGAAAATGAATGCATGATACATTGTAACAATATTGTGTGCATATCTGTTTCTCTTTGTATGCTCATGTGTGTGTGTTTGTGTGTGTGTGTGAGACAGAGTGAGAGAGATGTGCATACACATGGATACATGTAAATATGAAGTCGAGTGCCATTAAATCCATTTTTCCTTTTGCAGGAGACGTGAGATTGAATCGGTATTAAGTGCAGACGAAGTGCCACTGTCCCTTACTGTATTTCCCAGGTAGCTTTCCTGTTTTGTTGGTCCTAGCAATTTAGTGTACACAAAAGAGGGCGGACAACCATTTCATTCTGCTTTTACTTAAATAAAATATCAACTGACTAGAAACTTATTTGCAGTTTCGCCATAGAAGGATGGGAAAATGGGATATGCATTTCTAAATCAAGCACATACTTGTGTGTTTACTTCAGAATCGCCACAATTATCAAAATAAAAATGGAGCATCATTTTTCCTCTGTGGTATACATGGACAGATTATCAAGTGGTCAAACTAATCAATATCTAAATAATCTACATGCCTGCTTCATTTATTACTTGCTGTTTGTGTTTGACCATAATACTTACAATTAAGGCTAATATTTGATTGTAGTTGCTGTAGTGACATATTCACATGTAGAAGTTAAGTCTTTGCAAATAAGTATTAAGTAGTAACTTTTTTGTATTTAAAAGACATTTTACATGCTAGTTACGTTAATATTGTAATTTAATTCTTCATTCTTGTGTTGCCTGCTTTTCAAAAATTTCTATTAAAATTCTAATGATTTTGATCTGGATAATTGACTGTTCTCTTTATTTTTCATTCACGTAATAGTTTGTTTTTTTTTGGCTTGGTTTATAGGCTAGGCACAGCAGAGTTCACTGACCCTGCATACAATCCAGATCCTATAAATGGGGCTTCTTGTTCTATCTTTTTTCCTGATGAAGCAATAAACAGTGGGCATCCTCGATTCAAGTAAGTTTCATTATATCACTTTTGTGATATTTTTCTTTCTTTTTTTCCCATCAGTCCCATATAAAAAATCTTATCATTCCAACTTATGAGACAATAGTCATAGATTATACACATTTTATGTAACAGGCCAAAGAAACAATAAGGGGCTGATTATCGTTTTAGCAGAAAATTCCATGGGACAAGTATCCTTCAGTTATAGCAAGACAACACCCATCTTGTTCTTTTAGCTCAAAAAACATGACGCCTTATGACTACCTAAAAAGTCTTGCTCTAGGCTTATGTTCTTTCATATGACACTGATAAACAAATAGCTGTAATAGTTCCAAACATATTAGTCTGTAAACAATTTAGAGGATGCCATATGATCACAGATATATGATTGCAAGAGTTTCAAAGATTTTAGAGTAATTTATACATTTCCATATACAATAGAAAAAGAGTTTATGATTCTGAGTAATCATATTCAATCACTAATTGGTCATATTACAATGAAAATGAAAACCTTTCTCAGAACACTGACCAGGAACATCCGACAACGTCGGAAAGAAAAAGTGTGCATCAATGTGCCAAGTGAGAATTTAAAAAAATGTTTACTTAATTGCCATTATATATATATATATACCTAGAAAAAAAATAAACAGCTTTATTTCTATGTTTTATGTTGCTTCAATTAATTTTCTGTTTAGATGTGATAATTAATGTTTATGTGTAACAAGATTGCAAGATTACAGATGTTTATAATGTCTCAGAAAATATGTTCTTATATAATGTATTCATGTAGTGTTTTATTGTCTTTAGTTGTCAACATGATTTCGGACAGGATTATAGACTTATCTGGCTATGCAGTAATAAAAAGAAAATTATTATATAGCTTTATGGTTAGTGTATCTGACAATAATTCAGAAATGTGCATGTTTGTGTGTGTTGTGTGTAACAGTTTTCAAAGATGTGAACACTCCTCCATCCTTTGTGGAAGACTTTTCAAACTTGGGTGACACAACAGGTGAAGCACATCGATCAGCAAAGCCGGACCACATATACATGGACTGCATGGGTTTTGGAATGGGCTGTTGCTGCCTGCAGGTGACATTTCAGGCTTGCAACATCACAGAAGCACGTGCCTTATATGATCAGCTTGCTCCTATTTGTCCAATCATGGTGAGTTTGTTCCTGAAGTTATGGATATTAATTTAAGCCCTTCTTAACCTTTCATAACCCATCCAGGCTTGTTGTAAACAGGTAGCTTAGTCAGCATGCTGGAATCCTTTGAACCAGTGCAGTGCCACAGTTCTGTACACATGCTGCACAATGCTTTAATTGTCCAACATAAAAGACTTGGCTGAGCCAAATGTGCCTGCTATAGAGATCTTAGTCTACCTTTCTGTGCTTGTCACAGTAACCTAGTGAAGCTTGCTTGGTTAAGAAGTGCCTTGTGAAGTTTTGGCTTCTTAATGAATAAGAAGGATTAAAAGATGACCTAATAGAAGATCTATTTGCAAGAACTCTCGATGCAGTTGAAATTAAGTGGCTATGTACAATAGGCTTTTATGTACTCATGCTTTTATGCATGCACATTCATGCACTCATTTTAAAAATAAAAATGAGAAGTGTTGCTTTCAGATGTAGAAGGGATGATGGCATAAAAGAAAGAAACTTTAATTCTCGTATAAATGAATTTTATGAAAGAATATACATGTGTATCTGATGCTATACAGGTTATGATAAAATAAAACATTCATGCAGAGTAAAATAAGGCAGCGTGAGCCTTAGATCATGAAATTAGGATACAATACTCAGAGGTTACAGGCAACTTCTTGACAAATTGTTTTCTGTTTTCCCATTTAGCTGCCCATTTGAAGGGCATTTTGCCCTAGAAACCATTTTTAACCATGCCAAAGTATTATGGGAAGTTTATTGGTGGATATTTGTCTGAAACTTTCAAACATATCTGTATGAGAAATTAACACATTTTGTGATGAGGAATAATTCGCTCCATTTGTTAATAAAGGGTACAATAAAATTTGGGATTTGGAGAGTACAGATATTTTCTTAGAAGGATTTCCAACTGTACATTTCTTCCTTTATCATTTTCCTTTCTGAGTTTATGGAAGTTTATAAAAAAACAGGTATATTAAATCTTGATATTCTGTTTAAGAGCTCCTTAAACACATTTTAAAATGTAATGTACACTTCTAGTGTTGTTGTCATATAACAAAACAAAAAAAAAACTGATTGTTTTAAACATACATGTATAACCATTATTCTGTTACAAAACTCATACAAGGTGAAAAAATGAAGTCAGGCAAAACGGCTTAAAAATGGCTGCAGTTTTAAATGAAGTTCAGGTACTTAATGTATATTATTAACAAATGAGTAAGCTTTGAAAATATGCAGTGTACAAATAAAATAAATTGTGTGGCATTAACTGTCTTCTTGAAAAGGGCAAATAATGTTTTCTTTTTGGATGCAAGAGGTGTCAAATGATGCCAACATAAATGCAAATAATCAGAATTACAGCCATATACATACATTACTGAAAATCTCACTTTATTCTGTAAAGATGAGCTTACTGTTTTGTGTAAGCACAAAAAGGAACACATTAAAACCAAAGCAAGCCCAATGTTCTTGTCAGCAGGAAATGTGACTCTTAAATAATAGTTGAAATGTAAATCATGTCGGAGTTGTAGCAAGAAATAAAGAAAGTGTTATTTTTTTTTCCAGAAGGCACTTTTTGATATTTTCTGCTGCAACTGATCAAAACTTGTTTGCTACACTAGCGTGCAAACATGTCCTCATAAAGGAGAAAAACTGTGAACACATTGTAGTTTGCATGAACCCAGCTATCCCCATAACCGCCATCTACCAGCATCACATAAACCTGATCACCAAACTCCAACCGACTGATGGTTTGGATGCTAGATGAAGGATAAAACCCAGCATTTTTGTTATCATCAGCCCAGAGGGCAGCCACAGGTCGGCTGTTGACAAATATGCGGGCATTAACCTTAGAGCCAGGGTGGGACATGAGATATAAGGAGATGACGTAGGTGCCAGGGATGCTGCAGAAGAAGATGCCAGATGTGTTGTCGTAGTTGTCAGCCAGATCGGTCAGCTCTAGGTCAAAGGGCACGATGATGTCTTTGTCTGGGCCAAAATGTTTGGTTAGCACTGCTGACACAGCTGCCTGCATGCGCATGCCTGATCCAGAATCTTCGCATTTACACTCACCTGGTGCACCTGGGCTGCCTGGAGGCCCAGGTGGACCTTGTGGCCCAGATGGACCTTTTGGACCAGGTGGACCAGGGTTACTATTGGCATTCTGGTTTTTGGACTTGTTGTTGCCTTTGGCTTGTCTGCTGTCACTTTTGTTGGGTTTTGCAGCAGCATCTGATAGGGAATATGAAAATACTTGTAATCCTGATATTTCACTAGGAAGGGTGTTCATTGCAAAATACAGTCGAGGTGGGAAAGTTGAATGAGAGGAAGTTTTGATGGAGTGTGAGATGTATGGCAAAATTTAGAGATGTGGACCGACATTTCTCTTTTTGAGCTCGTCTGAGTGCAAAGGTCCTGAAGAAATATTAATTTTAGCAGTTTCCATGCAACTCCACACATACTCTTTCTCAAATGCACACACACATACACATAACAGATGCACCTCTCTCTCTCACATACACACACAAAGTTAACTGCAAAAGGAAGATCACTTTCAAATATAGACTTGCCAATAGAGAATTATATATCTTTACCTGAGGCCTGTAGGTTAGACTCCACTGCCCGTAGAGGCATGGGCATAACGTTCTTTGGTCTTGTCTGAGTTGTTCTTTTCTGAACCGGTCTTTTGCCTTTGTTAACAGGCCGTCGCACAGCTGGAATGACTGTGGTTGTCAATTTTTCTGTTCCCACCTTCACATGGCTCTTGATGAGTGTTGCGAATGTTTTAGTGATCCCCTTTCCAAATGTTGGTGGACGAGAAGGAATAGTACTTGTGACTTGAACCTGTGATGGCTGGGTTGACTGCTGCTTGGGAGAGGTGTTCTCTGTCTTATGTGTTGACTGTGCTTCTTGGTGCTCTTCAGAAATGTCGGTTTCCACATGTTGGTTCTTTGTGTCCTCTTGTATGCTTACTGACTTGCCAGATGGTTGTGATGACCAGATGTTTTCTAATGATGATGTCTCTGATGGGTATCTACCTTGAGATGTTTGCATGGTTTCAGCATCAGCTAAAAGATCACCTTTCATTGCAACATTTGTTGACAATGCCTCTGGTAAGGATGATAAAGCTTTTGACGTAGATGATAGTAAAAGATTGCTATACTCCATGGTTGCATTCTTGTGGACATACTCATCATATGGCTGTGAACCTTCTGTTGCAGTCTCCACTGCCAGTTCTGTAACCTCTTCTATATCTTCACTTTCGTCATTTTCATTATCATCATAGTCTTCTTCTTCATCTTCACCGTCCTCACCATCACTACTGTTATAACCATCAGCACCCAAATCCCCTTCATTGTTTATATCTGTTGTTGAGTCTGGGTAGTTTATGGCATCCTCAGATCCATTTTTATTGGTGAGTCCATCATTTGAAATGTTAGTTGCACTGCTACTTTCTGTGGGCAAATTTCCTGTGGTCTGTGCAGATGTGTTGTGTGAAATTAACAGAAGCAGGGAGCATGATGCGATGGCTAGTAGTTTCATCATTATGACTGTGCTAAAACTTCTGAAACGGTGAACGCAGCTGGTGGATGGTCTTTTATCTGAAACGGATTCAATAATTCGTAGTTTGCTAGGTCTAAGTCTGAACTGATATTGTACAATTTAAGAAAACTAAGGTGAACTTGTATGCTTGCAGTTGCACGTATATAAGTACAGTAAGCCATCAGTAATCTTGAAATTGCACCTGCTTCCCATGCTGTAGGGGTAAAGGATGGGGGGAGGTCTGAGTACTCCAGTTTCCTCCCAAATGTTAGGGTCGTAGAAGTTTGGTGATGTTTTTGTGACCAGAAATGTACCATTGGAACTTGACTTTACATGTATTATATTAGCTTATGGTATAAATGGTTTCATTATACATTGTTTCACTTAAAGTCATCGTTTCCATGAACTTACTGGCTGCTAATGACATTAAGTGACATTCATACGTGACATAAGTGACTAAACCCTGACTAGCTGTAAACTAAAGTGATGAATCCATTTATACAGGGGAACCGGAGAGCAGAATGAGTAGAACATCTGCTTCTCAGGTCTGAGGTGCTTTATGCTAGCTGGTTTGATGATACTTATACAACACTTCATGCTTCCCTAGTTGATCTAGCATGAATGGATTCTTGACCCATTAGAAGGTTGGAGAAGGCAAAGTAGTGAGGTAGAGGAGGTGGGCCTAGTGTTCACAAAATAGTGACCTCACTGAAGACCATAATGCATTTTTCCCCCTCCAAATAATCTGCTAGATATATAGGCTGAGAGGTAAGTGCAGATTTAACTCGCTAAATTGTTTTCTGCAGTTACCTTTCTTTTACCACATTAAAAGAGCTAATTCTAGTGAGATTTTGATTATTTTCCAGGATGACCCTCTCCCTTTGGAAAAAGGCAAGAGAGTGGTAGCACATTCAAGAATATTTCAGAGCACTGAAGCACATTGAGCTTTCCTGTTTGTGATGTTTATTATGGGTAGTCACAACAGTATTTAAACCTAAACTGAAGCTTTATGCAAGTGTTCTGGCTATAGGACCAGTTTATGTGAGCAAGAGTAATTTTTTTATGTTCCTTTATCTTGGCTTCTTCTATGTGTTGCATTCTTGCTGGAAAATTGCGTAGAAAGACAAGCTGGGTATTGATAAAAGTAAGGATAAATGTTTTTCACAAAATGCACATTTGGGACATATTTAAACCACAGTTGTTCTGTTTGCAGTTATTTATAACCTTATTTATGAATTTGACCAAAATGTGATGGTACACTAAGTAGGGATTGCCTCATGGGGCACTGCTGAGTAAATTTGTGCATACATAATATGTAATATAATATATTCTCTCATAGAATACATATTTTTATTATGTACTAAATGCTGTAGGAAAGAAAAGAATCAGAGTTTTTTTTTTTTGTTGCTAAAATTAATTTGTTGGAAGTGGAGTGTCAGTGCTAAATTGATGCAAAAGGCATAACGTTGTGTTATTTCATTGTTTTAGGTACTGGGTAATGTGTCCAGTGGTTTTCAAGCTTGCTTTGGTCTTACTAGTTAGTCCTTTGGCCAGCTGTTGGTTTCTGACAAGGCTGGCAAAACCAGATAGTTTATAACATATTTATGTGGAATTTTAGTCTCAGAAATAGGAATTATTTTATATTAAGTTACTTCAACAAAAATTGTCACTCCCCCTGCTTCTCAGTCTCTCTGTATGCTTCTCACTCTCTTTCCACCCCACATATATGTTTATTCTTCTATAGATTAACAGAATTTGTCTTTTTGGACATACAAAATTTAAAGTAAATATTAATATCTTTGTAATAAAAGATTGAATAAGAAAAATTTTATAATGCAGAGAAAATGCAAAATATGTGCAGTGGAGTATGAAATCAGCATCTTTATACAGAGATGTCATCATTACTCGGTGTGAACATCTGTGTCAGTTCCTTGTTTGAAACAAGTAGGTAACTGCTTATGGAATGCATTCATGAAGAATTCTAAACACAGAGATCCCAAACGTAAAGATTGATGTATAGTGCTTGTGACTACACGGGTGTGGAGAGAGCTAGGTGTGAGATGATGACTTACCTTCTAAATGTTGTCATCCTGAAAGGCACCGGCAGTTTATATAAGCCATCTTCAGGAGCAATTTATGCACTGTGCAGAGATTCAAAGCCTTTTATAAGGTGACCAGTCTAAAAAAAAATGGGGAAAGGCCACAGCACAGTTGATCTTTGGAATAATTTTGAGAATGATTGGATACTCAACCTTATTTTTGTGTGCTTGGAGGGTGGAGAGAAAGAAGGAATATGGAGTATTCAGTCATGTTTAGTCCGAAGGTTGCATAACGAGGGTGTAGCGTATATTATTTTAGCAAGTGCAGTTGAAATAAAGACTATAAAATTTGTTTTCATTGCACAAACCCTTGGTAAAATGATTTTTAAAAACCCAGAATGCCTTTTTTCCTGCTTAATTTTCTTATTACTTTCCTGCTACTAAAACAATAAGGTCAGTGTCTGTGGTAATGTACAAACCCATCGTGCTACTGGGCTACAGAAGGACAGCATCCTCCTTTGGTTAAGATCACAGCTAAAAGTTGCTAACCTCTCCTTCCGCCTCCTTGGGCTGGCACACATCCTTTGTTATCCTTGCTTGCAAGCAAGCACATTGGTCAGATTGATCAGATTGTTTTACCCTGGCAATGCAAACCTCAGGGCCAAGGGGAACATTTCTGGTGTAGCCACTAGGTAAACTTCGCTGCAGGCACCCACCTGAGATGGCCAACACATCGATTGTTTATACCTGTCATGAGGACGCAGCCGCATGGCGCCAGGTCAGCCCTGAGCCTGTGGTTTTGCCCAGTGATTTCAAGGATCAAATGGAAGAATGTGTGTCGTTTCACAGCTGTAGGCATGTTCGTTAGTGTGATCAGTTTCAGTAATATAGAAGGAGATTCTGCTGGTCTGTCAAAGGGCTTAGTCATTTGAAATGATGGCAAAGGTTTTCATACATTTTTCTTTTTTTCTCTAAGGTATTATCATTTTGTACAAATATGTTTTTCAGTTTATTCGTCTTTGTTGATTTAGGTTGGTGATGCTAATTTCTTGCCTACTAGCCTTCTGGGGCCGTAGTTTTGAAGCAAGAGCAAGTTGTTTCCCCAGGGAAAATTGTAGAACTCAAGGAAAAGCATTGTTTCCAAAGTCATAAAGCAGTGTCTAGACCCTGGGGACACTGCTTTGTGTTTCTTTGCCACTATAACTGCAGCTCCATGGTAAAACATCTGCAGGGTCTGTACACCACTTATAAGTTTGAAAACAAGATTCTTTTCCTTGAGTTTCCCATATTGTCCGAGGGCAATGCCTTACCCTTGCTTTATTACTACAGCCCCAACAAGTTGTGTCTGACATTAAAGAGTTTTCTTTAATACACAAGTCCCATTAAAAAATGGGAAAACTGCTTGTGATAAAGTGGGAATTAGTGAATCAGTTGTCAGTATATTATATACAGCAAGGAAGCTTATCAAAATATTATTCCTTATTTACATCTTACAAAGAACAAAGTTTGCTAGATTTACTCGACTGATGAAAGACAATTTTCATGAAATGAAAAGGACAGTCCTCCTCTGATATCTTTGTATAGACAAGTGGACAAGAAATTCCTTTTATATTTCAAGACATTTGTAGAGAAAAAAATGTGACTGCAGTTATTTAAATATATAGACCATAAATGAATGGTGGGACTTATAAGGCTATTATACAAAGTCCAGTTAACAAGTGTAAGAACAGGGTAAAATAGACACACAGAGATTTGATGTAGACAACACTTCACCTCAGTTATATTAGACAGCTGAGCAGATAGTGAAATTGAGCAAGAGAAATCATGTAATCATTTTTTGTTTTCTTGTTTTAGCTTGCACTTAGTGCTGCCTCCCCCATTTATCGTGGCTACCTGTCGGACATCGACACTCGGTGGACAGTCATTTCACAGTCAGTGGATGACCGCACTAAAGAAGAGAGGGGTCTTGCGGTGAGTGGTTTCATGGAGTTGCTTTTCTTGCACATCTTTTCAAAACCCAAAGAAACAAGATTTTACTTGTAGTTTGGTGAAAATGTGTTGATTTATTCTTTTTCGCACTTTTAAATTTATCAGGACTTAAAGATCATGTACTTTAACATGCACTTTTATCATTTTGATGCTTCAATGAGTACAGAATAAAAATAAAAGTTTCCTCTGCATCTGTTTTATGATATATGAACAAGCAAGGTTCTTTGGTAAACTGTCCTTTTCTCTACATGTTAATCCTTTTATTGGTGATGCACTTAATAAATGTGGACCAGCAGTTCAGCTGTGATTATTCGCTTCTTACAAAATTTATGTAAGTAATGTTATCTTTTTTCAGATAACGTTTTTAATAATAATATAGGGTCAGGTGCTGTAGTATAACAGATTATTAAAAAATAAATATATGAGCTAACTTTATTCCAAGATGAAAGACATTAAATGTTAAGCATGCTTAAATACACAAGTCTGATGCTATAGACTTGTGCTGTCATTTATTTATGCTAATAAATATGATTAAATTTAAGCAAAAACTGACATTAAAAATCTAGTAGTCTCATGTAGCAGCATGCTGGTACATATAAAAATGTACATATAAAACCAAGTGTGTTGCAGCATGCCAAGTTACAGTACTACTTGATTATCTACTCCCAAGAGAGCTCTAGCACATGGTGCCAATGATTTCTGTTTGTATCAGCCACTGAAAGAAAACAAGTTTCGGATAAGCAAATCCCGGTATGATTCTATAGACAGCTATCTGTCACCCACAAGTGCCTGCTACAATGATATCAAGCTGACAATGGACCAAGAGATATACGACCAGTTAACTGCTGAAGGTTTGAAGTTATTTTAAAAGGCTTAGTGTAAATGCAGTGAGACAGTAGCAGCTTTTTAATGGTCTTGATTACGATCTCATTGTTTGTGTCCTCAAGTCTTGCTGTCCTATGAGATCATTATTTTCCTTTCTGCTTTTCCATCTCCTCATGCTTGTTCTGGGCTTTCCTTTCTCTCATTTCTTACCAGTTCCCCCCACCCTACATCCACCCACTGAACCCAACCTCACTTACTCATGCAAGCACATACTCGGCCATTCATTGATGCACACACTTTAATGTTTAGGCTCATGGAAGAGCTAATACAATGTAATTGAGGACTGTGGTTAGCAGACACATTCAAGTTTAAACTGAGTGCCTCACCACATGGTTTGAAGTGTGCATTTATCCACAACACACACCGAAAACATTGTTTTTCATTTTTTGGGGGTCTTCCCCGCCCAGTGCAGAATCAATATATTTTTAACAAAAGGAGAATTTGTAAGTTTTTAACACAAAGCTATAAACATCTAATATAGGTATAACACCATTCACAAGATATCTTTAATCAGCAGTCAAATGCTCCTCACCTATAGTCATCAAGGTATAAATTGTTCATCACAGTTAAACAACATTAACCAAAACCACCGGTCTAGGTATCAGTCTTCAGTAACAGGCTGTTCAGTGGCTGGGATAGTACTTTTCCTTCCTCTGTTTTTGTCACTGAAAATGGAAATGTTCTTACTTTGCCCAGTTTTCTGTAGAACAGCGGAGTCTCACCAGGAATATAGGCTCTACCATTGGTTCAGGTGTTAGTTTGTGTGCTGCCAACAAAACATGATGCAATGCAGCTATCTCCAGCAGCAGTATGGCCTTACCTTCAAGCATTTTTTCCGTGCAGCAACTTTCCCAAGGTGGCGGTTCAGTATCTTCATGGTATGTCCCCGCTCTCAGGCAGCAGGATGGCCTTACTCTCACACATTCTTCCATGCAGCACTGGCCAGCCTGGTCCCCGATTGCTGTTCTCAAACATGCTTCTAGCTGGACCCGATCCCAATGTCTGTCCAATGTCTCGGCAGAGGTATTAACAGCTCTCCTACATGTCGATATTTTCCCAGCATCTGGGTGCTCATGCAGCAAAAATTAACCACCCCCACACCGTGTGCATGGCCAGCCTTAAACTCCCACTCCAGTCAGGCTTGACACAGGGAGGGGCGCCCAGTAGTGTAGTGGTTAAAACACTCATTTGTCACCACTGCAGTGAAAAACTCAGGTTTCAGATCCCGTCTCGGGGCACTTTCTGTATGTGATGCCTGTCCGCAGGGCTGGGCATCAGGGGTTTTCTTCGGGTACTCTGGTTTCCTCCCCCCCAAAGTGCACAATCACCTCAAGGTGAAAGCACTTTCTTTCTAAATAAACCCACGAACCAAGCTTGACACAGGGTGAGCTTCACATGGCTGGCTCGTGATGCCCAGGAAATATGCTCACCTGGCCAGCGTCTCACGTGCAGAAGGGCATTTGAACACAAGTGTACTGACATGACACCCAACCCCGCTCTATGCTCTGATTGTGATACTTGGTACAGTGTGTGCATGTAAGCTAATGGCTTATTGCACCTACTATTCTCATGCATTGTCAAAAATGTGTATGTGCATTGCTTTGGTTTGTATATTTTGTTTGTTTTTTTAAAACACCGATTTGAGTTTTATTCCTATGAAAGTAATGTTCATATATATGTTCAGTAAGGATGTAAACTTTAATCCTCAAGATCATCTTGATTTAATTGCAGGAATTGATGTTCTACTTGCACAGCATCTTGCTCACCTGTTTATTCGTGACCCAATCTCTGTTTTTTCGGAGAAAATTGACCAGAATGATGAAGAAGACACAGATCATTTTGAGGTGAATCTGTGTACTAATTTTAAATTTCTTGTATTTTTGGAATCATTCATGTATCTAGAAATCACTATAAAGAGGAGAAAGTTTGTTGCTTATTGTGTTTATGCTTACATATTATTGTCCAGGGCTCATGTTCATGAAGCTACTTTACCCAGCCTGTAACCTCATTCTAAAATTGTATGAGAGGGTGTGTTGGGTCTGAGATGATGGTTAGGTAACTTCCTCAGTGGCTCATGAATGAGGTATTTCTTCAATTATTCTGTTCATGCAGAGTACAAACTTGTCAGAGATTAAAATCTAAATGGGGGTCAGTATGTTGTCACTCAATAGCCTTTACCAAGACGTATGAAGGTGAAGAGATGGGTGCTAAAGATAATTGTTGTATTATAAGTATGTCATAGCTGTAAATTTTAAAAAGGGCAGGAGAAAAGTTAGTATTATAAGTTTTCCCCATGGTAAATGCCTAAAAACGTAAAAGACACAAATTGTGGATGCAAGTGATATGAAGAGAACTTTGAGCTGACAGCAAACTTAGCTGTATGTGGCTGACATTTTGCATCAGGATTTCAGATAAATGACCTGTGTTCAATCAGCTAGATCGCAATATTAAATTGTGGTTATGAAAGTGAAAGCATACAAGCATCACGATGAGCAAAACAACGCCTTACAGTGTAAGCTCAAATATCTTTGCCAAGCTTGGAGAAAAGTAGTGTATAAAGGTGCAGGTCAGAGCATCAGACAATGATTCCTAAATAGTTTTAGCAGAGAGAGCCTTTTAAGTCTGAAAATTTGTGCTGTTGCAAGATATACATTAATAAATATTCACAAAGCTGTTGCACAATACATTTTTTTTGAATCCCAGACACTTAATCCCCAGACACTTCATCCTCAAAATGAAATTTCAACTCAAAAATTATGAAGTGAATGAAAAATTTAATTCAAATTCAAATAATTATTTCATGTAAACATCAAAATAAGTTTGACAATTAAAATAATACTTAATTTCAACATTTATAACATTAGTTAAAGTTCATGTGAGCTATTAAAGTCAATGTTTTTCAACATTAAGATATGAAAAGTGTTGTTAATCAATATGACAGGTAAGCTAATGATCGAAGGTACAGAAGACAATCCATTGCCTCATATCGCTGTACAATGTTGCTGATTCTCATGGTCAGTGTGGCCTTGGAACTGGCTGGTTATGTTAGGGAGTCCACCTAGTATTGCCTAGAGGGTAGATCGCTAATTGTAAACCCAGCGCATCCCAGTCTTACCAGAGTTACCACGCGACACATTTCTCTTATAATATTTCAAGTTCACAAAATAGCAGTTTTGAGTGTTGTGTTGTGATTTGGGGATGAAGTGTCTGGGGGATGAAGTGTCGGGGATTAAGTGTCCGGGGATTAAGTGTCCGGTCACCATTTTTTTTAACTACAGGAACAAACTCTTTCAGGGATAGAGAAGAAGGAATGTTTTGCCATCTGCATTTAAATTTGATCATGATATGATTGACAAATCATAAAAAATATATAAAGCAGTAAATAACTAATACTTTTATTATAATATTTATGACCAGCCCTTCCCCTATGCATCTCTCACACATGCGCGCACATGCAACACACACAGGGTGGAAACTATTTCCTAGCATTAAGAAGACTCTGTCCATATAATCATATAAATACATAAAATATATTATGCAAAGACAATGAAATCTCATCTAATTATTGTTTTAAATTAGTTATTTTTAAAGTAGTTACAATTATGAAATAAAGCTTATAGTTGTTAAATAATATTTTTTCATGCATACATAATTGTACATCTACAGTTGAGAACGGCTTTATTCTCTCAACCGATCCATCTCTCCTGTCCAGATCTCCTCACTTGGAAAGAAAGGTGTTGACAATAGTAGCAGCCAATAAATCTTCTTTTGTCCAGCACTCAGTTAAAGGTGGAAGAGCCAGACACATAAAAATATTCTTTTACAGATTAAGCAGGCTAAGTCATGTTTCGCTCTCTTAGTTTTGCTTGTTTCTGCTACCCGCTATCTAAAACTATTCCTTCGGCAAGAGCAGCAACTGTGAAAGTGACTTCATCAAACTGAGAACTTCTGTTTGATTCACTTTTTATCCATGTCAACAAAGCTGAAATAAGGCAGCATGTAGAAGATGCTCACAGTGAAAGGGTGCAAAATTAAACCATGCACATATGCTCAAACTTCTTTTCCAATTTGTGCATGGCACCAAGAGAACTGCTAGTTCTCATTGGGAGTCAGTTTTTCTGTCAGGTAACTTAACCAGCTGAATTCCTACCCAAGTTAAGGCAATATTGGCCATAAATAAATTATTGATGTCCATGAATGTGATCGTTAATGGAAACATTCAAGCATTAGCAATGTAGACTTTATGGACATAGATTTTTTGAAAAGTAGGAAATGTAATATGAGATGTTTATCTGAATCCTTTTGTAATGTGTATGCAAAAACCATTTAAAAAGCAAAAAATGCTGGTTTAAATGTAGATAGAAATTTTCATGGTTTTTGAGAGATTTTTTGGAGAAACTGTGAGCCCTTTCTCTCATAGATTATGTAACAGTTTTTAGTGTTATATATTTATTGCTTAAGGATGGTTGCTTTTTTATGTGGGCAGAACATTCAGTCTACCAACTGGCAGACCATGCGATTTAAGCCCCCTCCACCAAATTCCAATATTGGGTGGCGTGTAGAGTTCAGACCTATGGAGGTATGACAGGAAATTACATCTTTAGGATGATATTAATGTTGTCATTTTGGCTGGTTTGTTATGATGGCGATTTGGTTCAAACTTACCTTTTAGTTGTGTTTTCATGTTCTTTAAAATATAATACATTGCACTCCACTTTTAGCCACATCTTTTATATGCGCGTGTCTCATAAGCCTACTAAAAAAGAATAATAGTTCAGTCTGATGTGAATTCAGTTTGATTTCCTAAGCTTCAGATAAAAGTATGAAAATATAGTTAAATTTTAAATCCAGAGAGCATCCGTAGGTTCAAATGTGTTACTCATGAAACCATTACTATGCTATGTAATTCTTTACCTGTATGCTCTGGTGCAAAATTCAATTTTTGTTTAATGGTCATGGAAAAAATGTAAGCAGCATTACCTCATAACCTTGTGACAGGCCCAGCTGACAGACTTTGAGAATGCAGCATATACAGTTTTCATTGTGCTGCTTACACGTGTGATCCTGTCATACAAACTCAATTTCCTCATTCCAATTTCCAAGGTGAGTAAGAGGATTTTAGGCAATTTCTCTTCTCCTCCCTCCCCCTTAAAACAAAACAAAACACATTTGCGTGTTTTTTTGGAAGGCTAATATATTGCTTACGGGAAATAGCCCTTGTGGAATTTGCATTTAGTATACTTTGTTGACATAAAAATGTGTTCAAAACATCTACATCTAAAAAATCCACAATAAAGGCAACTATATTTCATACACTGTTCTAATTAACAATTATTACATTATTTTCTGCAATACTGTACAAGAAATATACTTTCCATTCTTTTCTGCATATTTTTCATTCTTTTAGCTGAATGATGGTGAGTGGAACAGAGAGGTATGGTCATGAAGTTTGGTCATGAGGCTCAAATAAAAATTAATAAAAGTTGACTATGATGCACAAATAATTTAATATTAATATTAATGTAAAATAGTTTAATATTTTATCAATCAGAAACAAAGAATTCAAATTTGCATTTCTGCTTTTTGAAGTGTAAATCCATATCAGAATTAGCAGTCAAATACTTTTATACATCCTAGTGCTAGACTAATTTTTCAGATATTTTCGAATGCAGCAAAACACCTGATTGGATGCTGTTAATTGTTAACTCTTCCTATACTGTAAATGTGAAAGCCTTCATAACTATAGGTAAATTCTCTTGAAACATCTGTATCAAATGATTTAAAGAACATAAGGCTGTAGCATAACAATGTGTAAAAGAGACCAAGGATGTTTTCCCTCATATATATTTATTTTTGCACAGCATGACACATATTGGGACCATCTTTTCTCACCAAACCTACTGGAAAGGATTTCTTGTGTATTTAAGTGTGAATTGAAAGGATTGGGTTAACCATTCAGAACCTTTGTCTTGAATGCTAAAACTCTTGTATATTTGGTATACCATTTTTCTAACATTTTTTTTTATATTTGAATATAAAATGACATCAGGTATTTACAGAATAGTTTCAGATCTGTTCATGTAAGCCTAAGTCCAAGTATTTGATGAATGACCATCATTCTTTTGATGCATTTTAGGTTGATGAAAACATGAAGACAGCATTTAAGAGAGATGCAGTTCATGTTGGTCAGTTCTACTTCCGAAAAGATATTATCACAGGTGCGGCAGTTTTTTTTTCGATCTGCTGGATTCACAGAAAACACATGCATGCATACGAACGAGCATGTCTTGGCAACGACAGCATACAAACAGGAAAGATTTCTAGACATGGCAGATAAGTCTGTGCTTCCTTAAAATTTACAACTGCTAAGTAATTTAACCATAAATGGTTTGATTTTTTTTTGTTCAGACTGCTCTCCTCCTGTGGCAACAGAGTGCTGTCGTGCTCAGTGTAAAAGAGTGGACAATGTTTACAAGCTGATGACAATCAGTGAAATCATAAACGGAAGTGTAAGTTGCATTCTTGCCTTATATGATGCTATTGTTTCTTTCGAATGTCTTGCAAACCAGGAATTGCTACAGCTCCAATAACTTGTGTAATCACAGGCAATAGATGATTTTAATGACTAAATAGTATATTTTTATATATATTTTTGGGGAAAAACAGTTATTAACATTATAAAGTGTGTATGTGCGTGTGTCAGGAACGTCTACACCACACAAACACTGAGTCAACTCAGTATCTGTACATGGACTTCCCATTCTGTATTCTCATCCCCCCAAAAATCCATGGCTTTGTTTTGTTATTCTGACTGGGTTTTTCTTTTCGTCTTTTTAATTGAACTTTTTCTCCCTAGAACAATCCTGGAACACATACTCACACTTTCAATTGTACTCACACTTTCTCTCACTCTTATACTTTCACTCATAATCACACATTCTATCACTCGTACACACTAATACTCTGACAAACTAACATGCATTCCTACCAGTATGTGCATGCGTGTGTGTGTGGGGGGGTAACCGGTCGTTTCGACTAGGGTCAGTTCGACTAGGGTCAGTTCGACTAAGGTCGGTTCAACTAAGTCATTTCGTCTAACGGTCGGTGTTTATTTTACTGTTCCCACGTGTGCGTGTCAATTTTTAAACTTAGGGACGTTTGGATGAGTCGCCGGCATCGGGCGTTTGAGTGCTTGTTGAGTCTGTGTGGTTGAGAACGTGCATGCGAGAGTGGAACGTGTGGAGCCCGATTGCTTAACCCAACAATTAGTACTATTTACATGATAGATTTAAATCGTTTATTAACATCAAAATCACTTCAATTTTTTTTCCATTTCATGCGTCCTATAGATGACTTGACCGTTAGACGAAATGACTTAGTCAAAACGACCGTTAGTCAAATTGACCCTAGTCGAAATGACCGGGAACCGGCCCGTGTGTGTGTTTGTTGACAACTAAAGGAATGATATTCAAACATTCTGTTATGCTTTATTGAACACATGAAATCTGAAACTCAGAAGGAAGTATGAAATGGCTTTTACCTGTTGAATGGATTTTTAAAGTGCATTTGAATTACTTTTTAAATTTATACCATTTAGTAAACTTTGTAATGATATGTGTGTTAAATGAAGTCTCATATACTCCACAGGGTGAATTTGTGGGTCTGGTGCCTCTGATAAATACATATTTGAACAATATCGAATGTGACGTGGAAACACGGTGCACTGTGCAGCAATACCTGCAGTTGATTGCAAAGAGAGCCTCAGGTATGATTTGGTCTCAGGTGTGACTAAAATCTGTTCAGTCTACTGCTAACTTGGCTCCAACCAAGTGTTGGAGTAAGTGATTTACAAAGACCGCAAGTCCATTCCAAATAAATTAATTTTATAGATAACACCAAAGAGTAATAATAAAAAATAAAGGGAGAAGGTATGAACTTAGGATTTTCAGCTCTGGTAAAATATGAGCAGTGAGTTATCAGAAATATTGCTTTGTGAGATGTGGGCAAGCATAGTTCATATACCAAGAATCTGTGTAAGAGTTCTGTGTTGGGGACCTCTGCAAAAGGGATTCCTTTGCATTGCTGCAGGGGAGCTCAAGACAACAGCATGCTGGATCAGGGACTTTGTAGCTGCCCACCCCGAGTACAACAAAGACTCTGTTGTCTCTGAGCGCATTACCTATGATCTACTTAAGAAAATTTTACAGGTGAGAAAGTAAACCATAGTTTGCAATTATCTTTTAATTTTAGTTGAGTGCATTTTGCTTGAGAACCGCTTGTAGATTGAGTGCATTTCTGCTTTATTTGAAGTTAAATGAGTGGGCATACCACGCAGCACTGATACCTACAAAGCTAACCATACTTTACACATGAAAGGACAAATAGAGAGAAATTATAAATAGCATACAAACATAAACAGACCTATACATCAGCATACAAACATAGACTTTATCAACACCCATACATAAGAAAGACATGCAAATGTATCATGTACACAGAGTATGTTTCAACATCATCAGCACCATTTTGTCTGGCATTGTTTAAACATATGTATGCTGTAAGTAGACAAAAAGGTAGATTGTAAGAATTGGAGATGGAAATTTTCAGACTAACTGTAATGTTATATGAAGGCTTGTGTTTATTTAAGTCTTTATTGTTTTTTCCCCAGCTATCTCGAGAGGAGGTAGAGGAACCTGGGCTCTTGCCAGGACACCAGACACTGTCAGCAGACACAATCCCAGCAGCTGTGTCACTTGCAGAAAATTATCTTAACAACAGGAGTCCCATGTCTTCAGTTGCCTCAGAAAACACTGAGGTTACAACTGCCAGTAACTAAAAGAAAACAATTAGGCCTTAGTCTTGGAGCAACTATTTGTTACTTTTTTCTGTTAAACTTAAGAAGATTCTAATGACACTTGTTTTTTTTCCTCACATTCTAAGATAATAGTGAATGATAAAGTGGAATATAAAGAAATCAGTTTTACTGAGTTTGATCTAAAGAGGAATCTGAGAAATAGTGGTTGTGCGCTATGAAAATGTGTATAAGTTCTGAGAAAATGAGCCTCAGAATCTGTAACAAATGAATCTCTGCGGTTCAAGATGTAGATTTATTTTGCTTAGCTATTTTCATTATGATTTATTCTGTTACTTGTAAAAACATAATGAAAAGTATCAATATGTGAAACTAGACATACACAAAATAATTTTGAAAGTCAGGAACTACAAGGCCAAAGAACTGCAACAGGAGCATTATTTTTATTTGAAGATATGAAGACAACATTGCAGAAATATCCAGATGGCATTCAGACATGCTTCCCATTAAACACACCAGCATATTTTTCTTATTCTACAAAAGTTTTTATTTTTCTTTTTACATTTATTTTCTTCATTTGTGCATTGTTATATAAATGCACACTGATATAATTGACTCTGCATAGCAAGTAACCAGATATTTAGTAAATGTTTGGAAATTAAATGCAGGAACTCAAGAACCACTTTCACAGTTATCTTAAAAGTAGAAGAAATACTTCTCTAACACATTTTGAACTAATCATTATGCTGGAGCAAAGCATCCATACCAATGTTTCATACCAATGAAATATTTTTTTTTAATTCAGAAACTGGGGGGAGTGTGTGTTGCTGAACATGTTTAGGTGAACCATACTATTCTCAGTTTGTGTCTGTTGTTTTGCGAAAGTGAGTGCTTGTATGATCCCGAGTTTGGTTTAACTAGTTCATCTGCTGCTTTCATCACCAGCCACTGCACATGTGTGCAACATTTTCTGAGACGAAAGCTTCCAGAGACAATTGTTTGAATTTTAGGACAAATCTAGTGTCTTTTCTTAGGAGCATGAAGAATTTCAATAAAATGGTTAAAACCGAAACCATTCTTCCTAAGACATAGTATTCATTAGTATTAATGTACTGATTTAATTTGAAATCCTTGTCACTGCACATTTAAAAGCAAACTTTGCAAATCTTTAAGTATGTGTGTATATATATATATATATGGCTTTTTTGTGCCTCTGGAGTAAACTGCACATATGCATGAAAATAAAGGAACAGAAAGGCATGTACATGTTCACACTTGTGCACACACACACTTCTTTCTTCATTTAAGCAATATGGAGATACTCGTAGTCTATGTTGCCTTTCATGCTTACCACCAAAACATTTGCAGTCACATGCCCTTACATATTTCCTCCTGGTTTAAAATATTGCATTATTCATTGTCTCAAGGATCTCTCCGGTAAAAAAACTGTTACCTCCTAAGTTTTTGAAATATGTGGTAAAGCACATGTCCAATTATGAAAGAAATTTTGTTCTCATTTAGTTTACGATCATGTTTTATCTCATTCAGATATTTCCTTCCAAGAACGCACTGTGATCCATTCAAAACGATGTTATTCACCACTGCTGCATTTTAAGGGTTTTTTTTACATCCGCTGCCATACTTCTAGGAACATTGTGTACTGTTATTATTTTTTTGCCATTATTAGTGTTCAGCTATCAAAATAAATGATTGTTACTAATTCAGAGTACCATGGCAGTGTATGTTTATAGATATGATTTATTGTTACTTGTTTTTTTCCAGTATGCACAGATATATAATATTAATAACATTTTTAAGGAATTAGGTTGTAAGGACAATCATGACGTAAAACTTTGATTCAGGAAGATATCCAAGGTTAAGGTTTACTAAACCCTGGTTACATTTTCACACAGACAAGCCGATCTGACTTACATTCCACTTTATTGACACAAATATGTGTCACTTTATTGACACAAATATCACATCACTGTAAGGAATGTTCAGGGGATCTGGGAATATGGAGTCGGTGTTCTCATAGGTTCGGGGTGGCTGCATGGCTAGAACAACAGGCAAGGTGTTCAGTAGTGGTCACTTAAGGTTTTGCCTCATTAAGAATTTTTTTTTTAATAATGCTTGTTTCCTGGGTTCGAAATGCTACCAGTCTGGTGAGTCTAATACCCCATTAGTTGAAAACGAAAACCTGAAATAAAAACTAGGAATATTAGTATTTGAATCCTTTTTTTTTGTAATATGAGTGATAATCCATAGTGTGCACTTTTCTGAGGTAGGGCAGTATCTGTGCTGTCTTCTATAATCTGTTGGATCCTAGCGATTTAAGGATATAAATTTGAGGGTGATCTGCCAGTTCTAAAACGAAGCACGAGCGGAAGTTATCTATGTATACTTGCCCTATCATGAAAAACTTGAAACTCTTTGGGGAAAAAGAAGTGCGTTAGATATTTGTAAAACATTTTTAACATTGCAACGGTTTTCATGGACATTATCATTTACAATACAGACCAGAAAGGCTGCTTTTCTTGTTGAATAAGGGTAAATATAGCTAAAATGTCTTCTGGGGATACTGGTGCCTGGGAAAAGGAGTATTTTGTATATAAGATTTTCAGCTTGTATCAGCATAACTTTAGGCATTGAGCAGACAATAAAATAAAAGCCACCAAACTTTTGCATGATCGTTTAGTTGACCGTCTGATTGTCCACATTATAAGGACACACAGGGACGCAAGTCCTAATCCTCATGTAGAATGCCAGCGTTCAAGCTGTTATAATGTTTAGTTCTTTTGGATCAAATGCTTTTGTGGTAAACTGTTCCTACGACGTACGTAGGAACGCTGTCACGGAAGTCATGCAGGAAAAGCTTGTTTTGTTTCGCTTCCTAACAAAATGATCCTGCTGAATGTCGAACCCACTGAAGGAACGTGTCTTCCATGATAACCAAACACCGGTTGAGTCTAAGCTAAATACTAAAGGTCTGCAGGTGCACGATAGTGTGCCGCTATACACTATAGGGGTTAGATGGATAGCTATACGTTGTTAGCAGTTTCACTGACTGCTAGGAATTCGCTATAGCGGTGCATATTGTGCTTCCAGCTTCAATTCGTATCCCCATGAGATACTTGTGGGACGTGTCTTGCTATACACGTTTTCAAATGAAGCATGAGGCACTTCTCGTAACCTGTGTCATCAATGTCCGATATATGGAAAATAGTTAATTCATGCGTTTGACATCTGATTGCTGTTGCATAATAAATGCGTGGAACTTTTGTATCTATCATGCCTGCCGATCATTTTTTGTACTGTTGAACACAAATATATCTATATATATATATATATTCCATGGAGCAGAAATATGATGAATATGTTAGTTTACAGAAGATGACATTTTATTTATGCAAAAAAAAAGTGAATATTTGGTATTTAAATCGCAGGCCTGTCATATTTCATCTTCACTCGAGGTCTTAAAAGCCAGATGAGGTCGCAGACAGAAATGTTGAAATGCTTTAAAATTGTTTCTTTTCTTTCGCGTCCTGCCTGACAGGTAAACCTCAAAAAGAAAACCGAACGCCCGACTGAGGGTGCAGATGGCCTGCCTGGTTTCATTATCTTGATGGCTTCATCGTCTACACGAATGACGTTAAACAGTTGACGCCTGATTGTGTATTTCATCTTTGCAAAAGTTCTTCAGCGTGTGCTTCTAATTGCCAGAGTATCGATGTCGTCAGCTATGATTCTTGCACAGCCGGCTTGCACCTGACGCGCCTTGTGTTCCAGAACCTCGATGGCTCGCATCCTCCACCTAGTTAATTAGATCTGTGGCTGGCCTTTATTTTATTCTTCTCACCTGTTCCTCACATTTTCTAAACAGTTTTAATTGTGTTCAGGAAGCCACCTACTGATCGAATGATCTTTACTTCTTTCTTGTTACCTTGTTTTGTGATTCGCTGTTCACGTATATTTTTTGGTATTGCCCACCTGGTTCCATTTTTTCACCTCGCATCTAGGCCAGATCGAGTAGTTAATATAACCATTGCTTTAATTAAATGTTTTGTATTGTTTACAAGATTTCATTGGTTGCACAAGTTAAACATGAACAGTTTAATATATACCTTAATTTGGTTTTTTGTTTCTTGAAGAAGTGAATCGTGGTGCAGTTCTCTCTCTCCTTGTCACTCCCCCCCCCCCTTGCAGGTGTCGTTGTCTGTGTCTGCTCCTCTTTCTCTCTCCTTAACTCTCTATTTTGTGTTTCTATATTTATCTCCACGTTTGCCTCTCTTTCTCTCTCCTTGCATTCGCTATCTTACATGTTATTTGTCTTGCCCTATTTTTTTCCCCCGCCCAAATCTCTGCGATTTTAGTGCCTGTTTTGTTTTACTGGAATGCCTATTTATTTTTCTCCTTTCATCTCGTCTTTCTTCATTCTTCCTCATGTATTTTTTCATTTGCGTGCCTTCCTTTCTTTTCTTTCTGTCTTCCTTCTTTCTTTTTCTTTCTGCAGATGTTTCATCATCGAAAAAAAAACATTTTATTTACCAGCAGCATTTTAACAGATGACCAGCAACCATACTTTCAATAGCTCTGCTCGTATTTTCTATTAATTTTTGGTAGCACGGTCTTAGCCAGAGGCTGACAACGGTTGAGTGACGAAGAAGCGAGAGAGAAGGGGCTGGGGTAGGGTTGGCCAAAGGAGCCGCCAGCTAAACACAAGCTGCTGAGCAAGTCGCCAGCACCTGCACAAGATCGATCTGAATCTTGCAGACGGCTGATCAGAATACGGATTGGACATTCCCATGCGTGTTTCCTATACTTAGACTGTAGCCTTCTGTTCATTTTTGGGATGAAGAAGAATCGGTGACGACACTTTATCCCAATCCGCCTTTTGTCTCGAACTCTGCGTGACGTGTCCCACAAGTGAGACCGCTATTAACCCCTTCAGTGTCGGCATGTTGCGCCTTTTTCGCGACTGAAAGTGGGGCAACCTTATGATACGCGATCCTGCGGCAGGCATAAGTGAATAATATAACGATTTCAATCACTTGAGAACAAAAAAGTCTCACGACGTACGACGAAAGGATCCAACCAATGAGCCAGAGCCAGCCACTCGTCGCAGCTGAACACTAATCCATCAAAATTGCAAAAGATTGGCAGAATGTCGCTTCAAATCTCAAATCAGCGTAAGAAAATCTCTTCACAAAAGTCACATTAAAAAGTTCTTCAAAATCATGATTTAAAAAATCGGCATTTTGTTAAAATGTATGCTAGCGTCGAAAGCTAAATTTCTAGGATGCATTGAACTAAGACGGGAGTTTCAACGTAGGATGAGTAATTTTTCTTCTTTTTATCGCCATGTTTTTGCCTTCTGCTTTATGTTAAGAGTTGCTTTTGTCGTTCACTATCAGCATAGAGTTTGCCTCCACCACCCCCCACCACCCCAAAACCGAGCATCTTCGTAAGCCACTATAGTGGTGATCGCGTGTGTGTGGTTCTTGCTGAGTGCCATACAAACTCACATTGTACTTTCCTCATAAAATTCGTTTAGAGCATTTTTCTCTACATCATGTTTATTTTAGTGATTATTTTTACCACTAATAAGAGTACTCAGTTGGAGTCACAATTAAACAAAGGGCAAAGGAGCGAGACAAGCGGCAGCCTATCTGCCCTTCAGTAGAAACTGTCACCTGCATTGTTTGTGCTGCCATTTGATCTGGACCTCAGAGGTAATGGGCGCTGACAGCCTGTCAGGCGAAGGGACATCACCGGCGTAACACTCGTTGCCTTTGCTAGTTGTTCAGAAGTTGCTCTTTCAATATGTGATATACAGACTTCATGCAGTGAATACAGCTACAACAATTCAACAAGCTGAAAGTTGTTTTCTCACGGCAGCGGTATGCTACTATCTGTATTCCTGGCTACATATTGAAATCATAAAGCAACTTTGCACAGTAACCTGTGTTTGCTTCTTTTCCAGTGACGTGAAATCGAGATTTGTCTGGGTGAAAATATATGGTCACGTTTCGATTTACGTGCGTGTTTAATTAACAACTGGATTTATTTATTTACGAGCCAAGAAATTAAAGTATCAAAAAATTTCTCAAGATGACGCGTAGTTATTTTTTTAAAACTTGGAATGAAATACGTCTGGGACTGGAAGAAAATACATCGAGATAAATATTTTACAAAACATTTGGTTCAACCTAGAAATATGAACCTGACGCAAAACATAGTAGGAGCTAATATGCTACTTAATTAGAAATTTCTTAAGCTTGTTGACTTGTGCTTTTTTTTAAACAAAAAACAATTTTTGTTTTTCTGGTAAAATAGAGTGTTGTTGCGCCCAATCAAATATATTTATAAAACAGATGACGGAGTAGAAGGACAAAAACTGGTGCTGGAATGATTGCACTCATCTGCTCTTAAATGATATAATTATGTATACTACGGGTAAAACTAACAAGAAATTCAAGTAAATTAGCCGTAGTATAGCTTTCTGTGTGTGTGTGTGTGTGTGAGAGAGAGAGAGAGAGAGAGAGAGAGAGAATATGTGTGAGAGACAAGGAGTAGGGAGGGAATAAGAAAAGTCGAAATGTGATGGATGGGAACGGAGATAACTACTGACCCGGAAAACGGACAAGAGCTTCCCGGATTATATACTTTTTAAAAACTTATAAAACACATGTTTTTGATTATAAAGCCTTTTTTGTTTATTAATCACTGTTTCACTTCGAAGTCTATTTATTTAAATGGCAGATACATTTTTATATGGAAGCACTTTCGAAAAGCTTACAAAAGTCGAAAAACGAAATTAATAGCTATTTTTTGAAACAATTGTCAACAGCAGAAGGTGCGTTCGTGTTCCGTATTGTTTTCTTTGCTGCAGTAGCTGCAAAGGACAGAATGCGAGACGTGGATTAGGTGCAAAGTGTAGACAGACAAGCCATCAGAAAAATAAACAGTAGACGAGCCAGTGAGCAATTTGTAGCAGACAGCTGAGATGCTTGTCCCAAT
Source organism: Marisa cornuarietis (assembly GCA_004794655.1). Lineage (NCBI taxonomy): Eukaryota > Metazoa > Mollusca > Gastropoda > Architaenioglossa > Ampullariidae > Marisa > Marisa cornuarietis. The sequence goes on along the minus strand of SMMW01000568.1, from coordinate 159,967 downwards.
GAGTAGCCAGGGGAAAACATGTAAAAGATTTGCGAGCTTGAACAATCAGTCAAGCAACCGACTTTCTGAAGCTTATAAAAGAAGTGCAGTGGTTAGCCAGCAAGAAAACAGCTCCAATAGTTTATTTTAGACAAAAAAAGAACGAAAATCTTAGAAGCTTGGACCGAGGGAGTATAGCGAATGGAGCTGATCATAAAGCGTTTGCTAGTGTCTCAATGCCAACGCTTGATTCGAACTGTGAACTGAGATTGGGAAGAAGCATTGCTTGATGCATGTCTGAGGTAAAAGGCTTGACATTTTAAGATCCGCCTCTAGACAATCAATGAAATTCAAACATGTACACACCTAAACGCTAAAACATCTTAGAGCTGTATTTCATTTTATATTGTCCTGTTCAAGGGACAGTTATTTTAGATAGGAGAATATTTATAAAAATATTCATACACGTGAATGTTTCGGTTGTCTTTGTTATTTGTTTCTAATGCTAGTATATATATATATATACACACGCACATACAAAAACACAGGTAACCTTTCAATTGACATAAATCTCAGTAGTCTAAAACCCTTTGCTAAAATTTCTTGCGGATAATATTTTTTCTAAACACGTATCACAAGCCCAAGTGCTAGCGCTTTTCTCGCATACACACATCTAGGTTTATCAACAACGGATTTTAAATGTCTTACTGATCTAATCTTAATCAACCTTAAGTGTTCACGTAGCGTTCTGGAATCTGGAATTGTTACTTTAAAGAAAAGTAATTAATCATTTTAGAAGTTTTAGGAACAATACTCATTTAAAACGAACAGCCACCTGCTTGTTTTCAGCTGAGTACATAAAAATGCTTTTCTTTATGCAATATTTTAATCTGGCAGCTGCCTTTGATCCATTACTTCTAGTCAGAGTAAGGGGTGGCAACAGAGGGAGGTGGAGGGGATTGGAAAAAAAGAAAGATTTTTATGCAAAAGACATCTGTATCTTTCACAAAGAACGTGAAATCATGTGCCGCAAGCACGTTTGACGCAATTGAAATGCGCACGCAAAAAGATACCGACCGCACACACACACACACACACACACACACACACACACACACACACACACACACACACACACACACACACACACACACACAGAGCGAGCTTGACAGCGAGAGAGAGAGAGAATCAAAAGGTTGTCTGTAACCTTTTACTGGCCACATGATACAACACGTGCTTCTGATTGCATAAAACGTGGCGTCGGTTGATATAAATTCAGGAGTCTTCCAAAAGTCAATAAACGAGTTAATCTGCACAAACAACATTCAGACGTCAATCTGGCGCTGGATGAACTCCAACACATGTTCTGTCAAAACTGGCAGATTTGTGACAAAGTCATTTGGTAGGTAGGTGGAAGAGTGAAAAAGAAGAAAGGAAAAAAAAACAACAACAAAAAACAAAAAATAAAACAAGATATTTTGAGACATACTTTATGCGACAGAACGAGACTATGCATCGTGTCGCCGTTTATCTTATTCTAATTTGTCTCATCACTGGCGCCAGAGCAGAAGGTATGTTATATTTAGCTTTTTCTCTCCTTAAGATTCACGAATATTAATAAAAGATATTAAGCTAAATAAACGAATTTTCATAGCATGAACCAGAACATGGGACCGAGCGATTTCCTGGACTTCGTTTCTTCTTCCTTTTCCTTCTCTTCCACTCTATATGTCCGTCTTTATTCATCCTTCTTTTAAAAATCTGTCTTCTGTTCATCTATCTGCATGTGCGACCATCTATTCATATTTGTTCGGCAACTTTGAACATTCTTTATGCACGCCTTTGTCAACACCTCTTTATAAACACCTATGTCTGATGGCATTGCATGCATTATAGTGTGTGTGTGTGTGTGTGTGTGTGTGTGTGTGTGTGTGTGTGTGTGTGTGTAAAACATCTGTTCTTATGCTGTGGAACAGCTGGCAGCTTTCTCATTATTCTACTAAACAGTCAATGTTTGTTTGTGTTTAATGTCGGGCCGGCAACTAGGGCTATATCACGGTATTAAACAGTCAAGTGATTAATAATTTAACACAGTGGTAAACATGTCACACGGCAAGGTTTTCTCGTCTTTCGCTAATACAATACAACAGCCCTTTAACCCGTGTTGAGAAGGCCATCACCGTTATGCGTACTTCTAATATACACTTTTTTTTATATCAGGAAGAAATATAAGCCAATCAAAACACGCTGAACTATTCTGTGCTGATGATTTCCTCGACTATTTAAATAGCAACCTGAATGGTTTGAGTTTTTCGCAGATATCGGTAGATATGGGTGACATAAAACTAACCTGTAAATTTCGGTCTCCAAAACTCATCCGTTAATTAATTATCCGCTACGATTCGCAGCCGATTCGCGATCAACGAGGGCCGCTAACTGTGTACTACGTCACACTAGTGCACCATTCACAACACTGCCAGCTGTCAATACCAAACAGAGAGAGAGAGAGAGAGAAGGAGCGACAGTTCGGGTTATTCGGACGCTGAAAGTCTGTATTTCTCGTGGTCCTGAAAAACTACTACTTTAGTACGAGAAATGCAGACTTTCAACGTACGAATAATCCTGTCGCTCATTCTCTCTCTCTTTCTGTTTGGTGTTGGCTGCAGCCAATGTTGTGAATGGTGCACTAATGTGACGTAGTACACTGTGTGCGGTGCTCGTTGATCGTAGGTACGAATCACGTCTTTGCTAGCTGATAATTAATCAACAAGTGAGATTTTGGAGGCTGAAATTTACATCGCCTATATCTACCGATATCTACAAAAAAAACGCAAACCATTTAGGTTGGTCTTTAAACTGAAGGCTGCAAAGCGTTAAAATAAAAAATAAGAACCAATCAGAAATCATTACGCATTTCTTAACGACGCCAAGTACAGCGGAAGTGGTCAATACTCTTTAATCAGCCAGTCACTGGAAATTACGATAACATCATAATTACTCAAAATAAACATTCATAGAAAAAAGCGAAAAAGGTCCCCATCATGGCTCAGAAAATAATTCGTTAAAATTAGTTCAACGCTACCCAGCTATTTATCATACACAGTTATCAGACACCTCCAACAAGTGAAAAAACGATCAATCACTTTAAAAAACTTTTAAAAATGTTCCGGAATGCCATGCCAACAATTTCGAGTACATTTTGTAACGCCTGCTGCTTCCGTTTTTGAAACAGCGCTGCGTAGACGTGGCCATCATCACCACGAACATCCCAAACAGCAGAAATACTCGACACATCGTCACGGTCCAACGCTCAACCGACGCAGCGAGACGTTGACCTTTGCTAGCAGCAGCAGCAGCAGCAGCAGCGATGACGACGACAACACGCCAGCAAACTCGCCGCTGGCATCGGACCCAGGAAAGCTGTACGATGCCACAAACGGACTTACAGTCGCGCAGACTCTCGAGCTCTTTCGACCGCTGGAGGTGGACGAGTATATCTCTGATGGAAGTCACGCAAAGAAAGCTAGCACGATTCAGACCCTCAGCGATCAGATCATACGCAACTCTGACATCTTGTATGACGAGCTCGCAGACAGTTTCAACAAAGTCGTCTTGTCGAGGCACGTGTCCAAAAAACTCGAACAGCCGAGGAAAATACGTTACGAATTTGTGGGCAGAAGATAACTGGTGGAATCCGTTACGCATTCCGCAAATGCTCGTTGGAGTGAATTTTTGTTTGATGGAAAACAGGTCGCAAATTAACGTTTTTTTAACTGACCTACTAGTGACATTTATTAATTTATTGGAGCATATGTTGATCTGTTGTTTGTTTTCAAAGTTGAAAAAATCTTAATGTTACATAATGTGTTAGTGAACAGGAATAAAAGGTACAAACTGAAGCTGCGACTTTGAATTTCACAGAACATTCGCCGTCAGACCAGTTAACTTATTCAAAAGCGTCAAGAGTCTAAATGACATTTGATACAAACATCACATTACTGACACATGTGTTTAAAGTGTCAGCAAAATGGTCATATTAAAACAAAACAAAACAAAATAGAAGTTGATGATAACAAGCACAGAAATTTGTCGACGTATATAGTCAAATTATTATTATTATTATCATCTCAGCCTCCGCCACCACAACTACCACAATCTTCACCACCTCACCACCACCAACATCCCTCACCACCGATCACCGCCTCACTGAAAAAAAGCAGAATTACATCTGCCACCCTCGGGCAATTCTTGTGCGCTGCACTTATCCTTGCTTCCCTTCTAACAGATAAAATGAAGAATAAACAAAGTAACAAGTAAATTGGACTTAAAAGCTAAGATGTGAAGTGTGGAAGGGAGCATGCTAAATGAAAAGTTCTTCTGGTCAATTGGAGGAAATGCTAATTTGACTTATCGTCCTGTTTGTGTTCGCCGTGAGGGGTACATCTCTCTCTCTCTCTCTCTGCCTCCCGCTGTCTCTTGTATGAGTGACAAGCTAAGAAAGAGATAAGCGAATGGACTGATGTATATGTTAAATTGGATAAGTGATATTGTGTGCGTGAGTGAGTGAGCGAGTCCAAAGATTTATTACAATAACTTCTGGAACTATTCAATCAATGGAATGATCTGGAATTTGGACGTCGTAGTGTTAGTAAGTGTCACATTAAAAGGCGGAACTGCACTTCAGCTTTTAAGCTTAAACGTACAAGGTCTCCCTAAAGCTACAACAAAATCTTTTTTTTTAAACTCTGGAATATAGGAAACTTGCCCAGAACAACGTTGAGATGCAATACTTTCCCTTTTATGTCCATATTGTGTGGTAATCTGATTTCCCAAAGCGAGTAAGAGTATGTCCTGGCCATCTACTTACGTATTAGTAGCATTTTAAATTTAAAATGTATTTTTTAATTTTTATTTGATTTTAAATTTTATTTCATTGCTACGTTTTGTTTCTGATGCATAATCATCACAACGGGCTTCATATTATATAGTCAGTTACATCGGTTGTAGGCTTGTCAAAAATATTTTGCTTTAATTTTCTTGTATTAGTTGAAATGTGTCCAGAAGGATACACAGACATTTTCTTTGTACGCGTCAAATAGTGGTCAGACGGTGACCGGACACTTAATCCCCGACACTTAATCCCCAGACACTTAATCTCCAGACACTTCATCCCCAGACACTTCATCCCCGAGACTTAATCCCCTAGACATTTAATCCCCAGACACTTAATCCTCAAAAATGCCCCTAATGTTATAAATGTTGAAGTTAAGTATTATTTTAATTATCAAACTTATTTTGATGTTTACATGAAAATAATTATTTGAATTTGAATTAAATTTTTCATTCACTTCATAATTTCTTGAATTGAAATTTCATTTTGAGGATTAAGTGTCTGGGGATTAAGTGTTTGGGGATTAAATGTCTAGGGGATTAAGTGTCGGGGATGAAGTGTCTGGGGATTAAGTGTCTGGGGATTAAATGTCTAGGGGATTAAGTGTCGGGGATGAAGTATCTGGGGATTGTCTGGGATTCGGTCAGACATACGTTATGGATATAATAGGACAACACTGCATCTGTTCGATGTTCTAGCTAGTTTCGCACAGTTTCCAGCAGAATGAACACGTAAAAATAATCTGGGAGAGTAATTGGGTTATCATTGAATATGTTTGTTTCTGCAGAGTTTGTTGATCTGCGTGCATTATTAAAAAAGTGCATTTGATACATTGAAAAATGAAGAAAAACCACGTGGTTTGATCCTTACGAAAGCTGAAATCTGAACTATGCCGGAAAAAAGACACAATATCTTGTCGCAAAGATTAAGTTGGGAGGTAACATGCGGAAGCTTAGTGCTTCTAAAGTTAAAATTTTCATTTAAAATCAGACACCATATCCATCCATTACTTCCTTTTTTAAAGTTTATTTTCATCGCAAATTTTTTTAGAATAATTTCCGTTTTTGTATAAAATTGTAAGACTGGTTTTGTTTTAAATGCTTTCAAAGAAACAAACATTTGTTCGGTATTTGAGTATTCTCACAACAAATCTCGGTTACTAGCGTAAACAAAGAAGCCTTAACGAGAAACCCATAGAACTCACAACTACATCCAGGGCACTCATTACAATGGAGCTATCTAGTGTGTTCTTTAGGTCAACACGTGCTTTAGATAAATATAAACAGAACAAACTAGTTTGCTCTGAAATTGTGCCGTCTCGTTTACTTGCTGAGAATGAATTTTCAATCACGAGGTGAAATGCACGCTTCAGTGCGCAATCAACAAACGCGTATCTTATGGCCTCAGCTTCTGAGCACCGAGAACCATCGAGATTTTGTTGTCTAGCTTTCGCCTACGTCGTGGTCTGGCATATGTGGGCGACATTAATCAAGCCAGCGAGAACTGCACAGGCAGACACCTTCGCAAATTTTCTCAGGTTTTGTCGTGGGTACTGTGGTCGGCTTATATTTGCTTCTTCAAGACGAAGTAGGAGATAGTGGATCCACGTACACAAAACGTGATCGGGGCAGGTGAAATCAGTAGGAATATTGCCTTTAAAAAAACAACGAGTCACTCTGTCGCATTTTGAGAACGCAAGATCAATTCTTTGCCTAAGCCCTAAGCAATCCTTAGGCACCTGAGACTGAAAACTGCAGGACAGATATTCGTGGTGAGTCCAAGAAATTCGATGAAAACATTCGTCTGTCTTCATGCCTTCCCACGGCGACAGAAGGCTGTCAGAGTGAAGACAGTTCTGTCTTTCTGCAATTACGCATACAAGTTCATATTAAAAACTTTTAGCTGCGTGTGCACTCGTGTGCTACGATTATTTCAAGTCCGTGGAAACTTTTCCAGAGTAATCTGTCAATCACACAAGACCTTACGGGCTTTCTATATTATGTGTGTGTGTGTGTGTGTGTGTGTGTGTGTGTGTGTGTGTGTGTGTGTGTGTGTGTGTGTGTGTGTGTGTGTGGTGCGGCTTATGTAATCCACATTATTTATCGCCAGTCCTTAGACCTGACAACGATGCAGTAGGCAGCGGATACACGCGCACACCACTTGACAGCTCGCGTTTATAAGCTCGGTTCTACGTGACTTCAAAAATTAAACTTAGCCTTAAGGTAAGTGTGCAGTAACATAGTCTTTTAAAAATAGTTTAGAAGTTTGAGAAAGCAAAATAAATACTTTTCCAAAGCCCCTTTATCAAGCGTGTTTGTAATCTTCTCACCCCACCACCCAACACGCGCGCGCGCACACACACACACACACACACACACACACACACCACATCACACACACACACACACACACACACACACACACACACACACACACACACACACCCTGAATAGCTGTTTGCGGCAAGAACTTGGCTTCACAAAGTCGATGACAGTCCCTTCCTTTATTTATTTATTTTTTTGTAATGGAATAATTATATAGTACAGTATATTATGTAAAGTGATTACATAATTGTATTATTTCATATCTTTTCTAATTATCTAACTTGGTCTGCAGTTTAGAGTTTTTCGCCGATTGTGATGCTGACAGGCAACTTTCTGTTTGTCTATATCTGTCCTTCTGTCTGTCTGTCTGTCTGTCTGTCTGTCTGTCTGTCTGTCTGTCTGTCTGGTACGCTGGCTGACTGTTCATTTGTCTGTCGTTGCTTGCTTTTCATATTTACGTCCGGTTTCCCAAAGTGATGAATAAATGGGTCGGAAATGGACAATATTTCCAACATTAACATCAACAAAGTAAAGAAACGGAAGATTTTGTCGACATTTTGTCTTGTGTCTATAGGTGACACCTAAGATGGAACCGAATGATGGGAGTGACTGAAACCCCAGGAACACCTGATAATGTATTCATACCATCGTTTCACGCCTTTTTATCGCGAGCATCTGCGAATGTTCTAGATTTCTAGATTAGGGAGAGAGTACGTTGGGAGAGGGGAGGAAGACTGAGAGAAGTTACAGATTATAAGACTGCAGTAGTCTAATCACTGGTATAAATTTTGGTCTCGGTGTTATTAGGACGTAAGGGAGCTGTGACACTTGTAAGGCTCACATATCAGGTATGAGCAAATCCGGAAGGTGGCTGATATTTGATTCGTGTTCACCCACTTTCAGTTCACACACCGTAGACTCAACGAAAAGTAAAGTTTTGGCAAATAGTTATCTAAGACATGTGTAAAGCTTGTTAAAAACAAAGACAAAAGAATAAATAAATAAATAAATAAAGCTGATAACTACCACATTTTGGCGTTGATCATAAGGTACGGAATGCAGTCTTTTTTCACGTAAAAAATATTACAACTTGTTTGTGCTTTATCCTTCTTAACCGGTCTTGCAAATTCGTCTGTGTTGAATTTTTCTAAACGGCCTGCTTCAAATTCATAGTCTACATTAATAGCAAAGCTTAGAGTACAAAACAAAAGCTTTAAATGTCAGTGATTACAATTACCTGGTGAACATCTGTTGAAATCTTCATTCCTCGAAACTAGATGTTTGTTTTCTTGCTGCGGCCCTATGCTCAACGAGGAGTATCAAGGGATGATGATGATGATGATGATGATGATGATGATGATGATGATGATGATGATGATGTTTGTTTTGTGAACATCACTCATCGTGAAAATCAGCAAGACACAGCAATATGCTAGAACATAGCTATAATGATAACTGTCAAACTTTCACTTAATTAAAAAGTTAGTCTAAAAAGCATAGAAATAAAAGTCACAAAGGTGTCTGACACTGATCGAGGTTCACTATGATACACATCAGAGCCGAGTTGTGCAGACCCAAAGACAGCTAGTGAACAGCATCGTCAAGTCAAAAATGATATGTTGGACGATAGGAATCTGACGTCACTTCCTACTCCACGATCATCTCCTCCATCAAACTCATCTTTTATTATCATTTAACATTTCAGTGACTTCAAAGTCTTGCTTTCATGTCACGCCAGGGAGCATTGACAGTGACTTCAACAAAAGCCGTGAGTATTTCTAACCATGGAGGGTGGGAGCAGAAGGCCTGTCCTACTCTTTTTGTCGCCATACAGTTTGCTGACGATTTATCTCGCTTACGTCATCCAGCATATTTCATCCGCCCTTGGTGACGTTCTGGCAGTGACCAGTGACGTCCGAGCGTGCGACGACCCATCACTCCCTAAACACTTTGCCTACGCTAGGATAGTCGAGGTTCATCCTGTCAGGAGCAAGAGTTCATGTCTGGCGTCTTGCTTTCGTCACAGCCTGTGCGCCCACGCAGCCTACACTGCGGCCTCTGACGTTACTCCTGCGTCATGCGTTCTGTTCGGAGGACAGATGATGAGAACGCGACGTACAACTGACCAGCTGGGAGGTGGATCATGTCGTTTCCTGATGATGGTAAGCAAGGACAAACGAGTATGATTCAAATCACAGCAGTTGAAGCTAAATAAATCTTTCTTCTCGATGGAGGAAGATTTGTTCAGGAGATGTTAAATTATATTGAACCAGTGATAGAATCGTTATTTGTTAAAAGCTTCACCACTACACTTCCCCTTTTCATACGTCGTATCACTGATAAGAACAAAGCATAAACATGCAGCAACCTGTAGCAGGTGGAAAATAAGTTCTTGAAAACAAAGAAGCAGCAGCAATTGTGTGTTTTTTGTTTGCGTAAGAGAGAGAGAGAGAGTTTGTGTATGTGCGTGTGTATGAGAGAGAGAGAGCAATGAAGAAAGAAAGAAAGAAAGAAAGAAAGAAAGAAAGAAAGAAAGAAAGAAAGAAAGAAAGAAAGAAAGAAAGAAAGAAAGAAAGAAAGAAAGAAAGAAAGAAAGAAAGAAAGAAAGAAAGAAAGTGTGTGGTCATGTGTGTTGGTTTTTATAAAGTGAAAACACTAGTAAGATAAACGTTAAGGTGCAGAAAGTGTAAACCAGCTGTAGATGTTTTCAGCCTTATGTGTCGTAACTTTAGCGAGGGCTTCTCACATTGCCGAGTTAGGTGGCTAAGCTAGTATTTTTTTTTTACATGATTTACGCCGCTAGCACGTCATGGATTATTATGTCCACAGAAGCCTTGCGCTAATGACGGATACCAGGACCGAGGCTTTTGTTACTGTAAAGAAGGATTCACTGGACAATTCTGTGAGCTTAAAAATCCAGGTACGTTTTGGGGAGAGGTCTTTGTGTAATTTTGTGCGTGTGTGTGTGTGTGTGCGTGCGTGCGTGCGTGCGTGAGTGTGTGTGCGTGTGTGTGTGTGTGTGTGTGTGTGTGTGTGTGTGTGTGTGTGTGTGTGTGTGTGTGCAGGCGATCATCGATACATTCAGTTGAGCCAACACGAAGACTTCATGATAATGTTCGTTTTCAGACGAATGCAAAAGTCGCTGGACAGAAATCTTTTCTACTGACAGCAGGGGTTTACTGGTGTCTGGAAAGAAAACTTTATTTAATGACATAGGCTCTTCCGGCGTAGGATCTATCGCAAAGGTGAAAATTCATCAAGCCGACCAAAACATAGTTCTCCAAGGCACATATATGCCAGCGTCTGAATCTACAGACTTCGCCATTCAAACCAGCTCTACTATGACAAAACAGGACTGGAACCGCTTCGCCCACGTCCCAACGCGACTGTTTCACTACATCAAGCACAATGGATGGATTCAGGTGTTGCAAGAAGACACTGGTAAAATTACTGAAGAAAATAGGGCCATCACGTGGTATGCACGAATACCTCACTATCTTCTGAACACAACCAAGACGCCTGCTGACGATCTTTTTCAAGGTGTGAGGGATGGGAAGGAGCTCCTCACATATTCGGCCGTGCAGTTCAACCAGACCTCATTGGAAGTCGTAGGCCATTCGTTCGAAGTCTACATCTATTCGTATTATACTCTTAAATTTTACAGGCCGCCTTGCTGGTATCATAATATGCTTAGCGCTTCTGGCCACAATAAAGTATTTCAAGTGCACGTTTCGAATGAAACATACTTCAACAGCTCTTCAGAGGAATGGAAAGAAACTATGTACGTTGATCCTTGTTGGACAAAAGCCACGCAAGATAGGACAGGACACGAAAACAACGTTGGCTACCTTATTGCAGCAATTCTTAGTGGTCATCGCACTCGTGTCATTGTCGACGACATGGCTCTGAACGTGGAGCAAGTTCTTGTCGTCGACAACACGGTTTACTTTGACGCCGGGTATTTCTTAGAGGCAGGAGACAAGAGTAAACCACTAACGAACGCCAGGTCTGCCCGCCTGGTGGTAGCCAGCGATGGAAGAGCCGTGTCGTGTAGTCGGCGTTTACTGCCCAACTGGGACATGAGGAAATCCTCCTACAACGCCACCTTCCTTAGCTGGTTCGTCCACATGCGTCAATGGTCACGTGTTTTCACCGTCACGACCCAAGGGGACGTTCTTCACGGATCAGAGAGTGCTCTCTTTGATGCTGTCAGCCGAGGTGCGTCTCTCCAAATTGGCCTCACCTTGGAGAACTCTTTGTCTTACAGGTATCTCCTTCTGACCATCCATTCTCTTCAGACTACCTCCGAGGGTCACGTGGTGGCGGAATTGGAGGGACTTTCACGTCTGCTGGAAGACCCAGATGTGGACTGTACGTCCTTCGCAATGATGGTTACATCAATGGGTGAGGTGCGAATGTACAATTATTGGCGGCGACAAGCTGGTAACCACACTGAGGGTCAGAACATGACGATTGACTGGTTCGTGGAGAGTTATCAGTCATAATAAACACTGCTTTTTTTCTTTTTATCTCCTTTTCTCTCTTTCCTCTTTCCTTCTCTCTTTTACTCTCTCTAAAGGGTTAGCAACTTGTAAATTAAGGCTCAGGCAGGTTATGTGCTTTAAAAAAATCATTCTGGTGACATGTCGAGGATAACGTAAGTCAGTGCATTTAGTTACAGCTTGGATCCTGTCTACAAATAGGAGGCTCTAATAACCCTTAGCGCTGTAGTTTATGAGTACTGTACTAGCTTCCTAAAAGCCATCTTATTTTATCTAGCGCGAACCTTCCTCAGAAAAACAGTTTGTTTACAGTTAACCGATATTTCCAAAGTTTTTAACGAATGAATATATATATATATCACGTCAAAATATAGATTATGATTAAGTACAGGTAGATGCGTCAAGGTAGGTTTTGCTGACAGACCACTTTGAGGAGTTTTTGTAAACCTAAACCACTTTTACAATTCAACCAGCCCAAAACACACAGTTTTGGTTTTGTTTTGCACACGAAAACGACTCGCAATAGAGTGATCTATAACTACTACCCCCCTCCACACACACACACACACACACACACACACACACACACACACACGCACGCACGCACGCACTTACTCACACACTCAAATTAAAATTTAAGATGATCGTATGATTAAATGATTATTGTAAGAGAGCTTTGAAACACTGATTGGAAGACCCGGGTGTGGACTGTATGTCCTTTGGAATGCTCAAGACATCACTGGGAGAAATGTGAATGTATAATTATTGGCACCGACAGGTGGAAACCACACTGTGAGTCAGAACATGACGATGGACTGGTTGGTGGAGAGTTATTAGTCCTGATTAATCCCATTTTGGCTTTTCAGTTTATTTGACACAAGCTTTAGTGAGCATCACGTGAAAAGTTTTCAGTTCTGTTCAATATGAAATAATGATTGTAAGGCAAGTGCTATAATACTTCATCTGTAAATTGTCTGACATAAAAGAAAGTTGAAAGGACGATACAGTCAAGAAATCTCAAGTGAGGGTTAATTTTTCTGATAGGGATCATTTCTAGCAGAGCTTCATTTTCCCTTTAAACGGTGTAAGGTCTAGTTCACTCTGTAGCTTGTCTCAGGGTCAGCTTTAGAAGACAAAATTGCTTGGTTGGTATTACGTGCTTTCTTATTTGTTTAAATGTATTTGTTGTTGACCGACTGTCTGTTGTTCTATGAATTCTGTGTATTGCTATGTCGTAGGCTTGTTTGCTTCGTAAATTAATATTGTAATAAGTGGGTCCGTTTGTGCTTAAGTACCAGAAATGTTATGTTCAGTAATAGGGATCCTTTCTTTCGTTTAGTAAAATTTGTGACTTTTATGCTGCGATCTTCCTGGGGGCATAGAGAGCTCAGAACAGTGTTGCTCGCATTGTATTCCGCAAGTGGAAGGCCGACCATGCCACGCAGCTTCAACGCCATCTCCACTGGCTGCCAGATGAGACTCTCATCAAATTCAAGATTATCATGCTTTGCTATCGTGTTGCTCGTGGCCTTGCACCAATCTATCTGAGCTTGTGTTGCCATACAGCCTCGCAGGTCAGTTGGCTCGGCCGGCCCACGCCGGAGTTTTCTCCATTCCACATATCAGACTGGAGACGGTTGGCAGTCATTCTTCTCCGGCCCCAGAATTTGGAATGGCCTGCCTCCGTGTCTCAGCACAGCGGAGTGGGTAAATCCCTTCCTATCTGGAATTAAAACATATCTCTTAGGGAATACCAACTGTAACTAGTCCATCCTGTTGTCCTTTCTCCCCTATACTCATATCTCTGCGTTCATTCATGTTCTAACCGGTGCATGTTCGTGTCTGTTGTGCTTGTTTGTACTCGATTGAGACGACTACATCACATGGCCTCTTTCCCTACCGCCCATGGTCTCTTGTGAAGCACATCGAGCTCGCTTCCGTGTGTGGGAAATGCCCCGTACGAATCCTATTATTATTATTATTATTGCTGCTGTAAATAAAAAACTGCAAAACAATTTCTGTAAATATCTTGGTACACTGAGTTCTGTCCCTTCGCTTAACAAGCTAATGGGATCGGCTCTCCTTGATTTTGTTTATGTTTTAAAGCTGCTTAAAATTGCAGCTGCAGGTCATTCGTCGTTTCCGTAAATGAATACAGAACAGTCTAATCAACGTTATAGCAGCTGACAAAAGCGATTCACCAACAACACATTCCACTTTGTCTCCAGACTTTGCGTGCCTTTTAAAACAGATAACCATTTTGTGGCTTCAGGTCTGGAAGATACACAAAAAGTTTTAATCTTTGAGCTGCTTAATTATCGATGATAAAACACATTATAAATAACTCACAAAAATGTTTTTGAAGCGCGTACCAAAATTGGGACTGAACGTGTTCGTTTAAAAACTTACAAGTATTTGAAAACAAAATAACACAATATCTTGTCTTGTACAGCACCTTTGAAAAATTTAGAAACTAGTGAAAATAACCTAAAGGGTGGTCTAAGAATGTTTTGATGTCTCAAGAGTACTAGCACATCAAACGTAGCACCCGCCACCAGTGATCTTGGCTAGTGGAGAAATTTTTTCAAGTAATGTCCATACCGTAATATTTGTTCACCATCCTTAAGTTGTTGTTGTTGTTGTTGTTTTTTTTTGAAGCTGCAAAATTTGAATGCTAAGACACAAAACTATCTTAGGATTTTTGTTTTTGCCACGGCAATCAAAGACAAGTCTCCATTTCCCTATAATCGGGAACGAATGTCTTCAAAAATGTTTGTTGTGAAACTTTTGTACTTCATCTGGCTCAGAAATAGGCTAGGGAGAAATCTCCACACACATATATATATATATATATATAATACCTCGCAAAACAAGGTTAGATTCTCTCTTTCTCTCCCTGTGTGTGTGTGTGTGTGTGTGTGTGTGTGTGTGTGTGTGTGTTCATTACTTTTCATGTATTGGTTAAAATGTGTTCAGGAGGATACCTCGCATTTACATAATGTAATTTTCTTTAGGCCCATTATTAATAGTCGTCTTGCACATATGTTGTTGATATATATATATAGGACAACACTATCTGTTTTGTGTTCTAGGTAAGTTTCATTCACTTTCCAGCAGAACGAACGCGTAACAAAGACCTGGGCGAGTAATGTGTGCGCCTGTTGTGCCAAAAGAAGCAGCTGGGTTATCAGTGGGGGCCACCAGTATTTGTTTCTGCCGACATATGAAAATTGAAGAAAAGCCACGGGGTTTGGTCTTTATTAAAGCCGAAACATGAACTATGCCGGGAAAAGACGCACATATCATTTCGCAATACAGACTTATTAGAGAGCTAACGTGGAAGTGTAGTGCTTTTAAATCTAACATTTTAATTTAAATTCAGCCATTATTTCCTTTTTTAAAGTTTATTTTCACTGGAAAATATTTTTAGAACAATCTCTGTTTTCTGTATTAAATTGAAAGAGGTTTTCTTTTATGTGCATTAATAGACAAACATTTGTTCGGTATTTAAATACAGAGTATTTTCATAACAAATCTCGGTTACTAGCGTAAACAAAGAAGCCTTAACGAGAAACCCATAGAACTCACAACTACATCCAGGGCACTCATTACAATGGAGCTATCTAGTGTGTTCTTTAGGTCAACACGTGCTTTAGATAAATATAAACAGAACAAACTAGTTTGCTCTGAAAGTGTGCCGTCTCGTTTACTTGCTGAGAATGAATTTTCAGTCACGAGGTGAAATGCACGCTTCAGTGCGCAATCAACAAACGCGTATCTTATGGCCTCAGCTTCTGAGCACCGAGAACCATCGAGATTTTGTTGTCTAGCTTTCGCCTACGTCGTGGTCTGGCATATGTGGGCGACATTAATCAAGCCAGCGAGAACTGCACAGGCAGACACCTTCGCAAATTTTCTCAGGTTTTGTCGTTGTTTACTGTGGTCGGCTTATATTTGTTTCTTAAAGACGAAGTAGGAGATAGTGGATCCATGTACACAAAACGTGATAGTCTGCAATCGATTACACGTGATCACAACGATTTAACTTCATCAGGGCAGGTGAAATCTGTTATTTTGTTTTGTTGTCACTTTATTTTCACGTCACACCACCTTCTGTCATTTGTGAAACGCCTTGAGCTTATCCTCAGGGCAGGATAAGACACTAAACACGCGAACTTTTATTACATTTTATTTGTATTGCCTTTTAGTACCTTTGATTCACATTGCCTTTTATTATGACACTCTCAGAAGACGTAATGTGAGCCCTTTTGGGAAACAACATATTTAGCTACACGCGCACCCAAGAACTAGAAGAATCAATGGATGGACAGAAACGCAGAACGAATTCTCTATAGGACTACTGAGAAGCAGCGTGTGTCATTAGCTGAGAAGAGCCAACATGGACGACTGGTGTAGCAGAAAGGAATTAATCCTGACGGTGTCAGGTTTCGACACGACTTAAGGCGACCTACAAACACAAAAAATAGTTAAAAGCAACAAAAAGGACTAATAAAAGAGTGTCCTTGTTTTCACATGTGAAAAATTGCAAGAGAGTTTAGGAAAAACAAACACGTCGTAATGAAACTTTTAGACGACTCTGTGCGTGCGTGCGTGCGTGCGTGCGTGCGTGTATATGTGTGTAAGAGAGAAATTGTTGTGTGGTGCAACGTATGAAGTCCACATTAATTAAGCCACTATGAAGTGCCCAAACAGACAGTTATCTCATGTGCTAGTTATCTGTGCTAGTTATCTCATGTTAGAACTCACCGAGGTCGTGTGGTGCTTGCCAGTCAGACCTGACCGCGATGCAAGAGATAGCGGATACACGCGCACACCACGTGACACCTCGCGTTTTTGCGCTCGATTCCACGTGGCTGCAGCGATTCAAATGGGCCGTGGGGCCAGTCTGCACGAGCGTAGTCTTTTTAAAATAGCGGGACGTTGTGGAGTTTGAAAAAGCGAAATCAATACTTTCCCAAAGCACCTTTATCCATCCGCATTAAACTTTCATAACTCAAGTGTGTTTGTGATCCCACCCTACCACCCCACACACACACACACACACACACACACACACACACACACACACACACAGTTGCTTTTCGTGGCAAGAACTTGAAAGTCCACGACACTCCCTACCTTTACGGTTTTATATTCGAATAATAAAGTGTGTCATATAATGGTGTTGTCTCGTGTATTATCTTATTATTAAACTTGGTCTGCAAAATGGGGTTTCTCGCCGATCGTGATGTTGACATGCAAAATGTAGACGGAACTGTCTGTCTGTTTGGCTCGCTGGCTGACTGTTCATCTCTCAGTCTTTATGTCAGTCCGTCTGTCCGTCGTTCTGAACGTGGAAAACCACTTTCATATTTATGTCCGTTTTCCCAAAGTGATGAATTAATGGGTCGGAAATAAGAGATGAATTTTCAAACATTAACTGAATGAAGTAAACAAAGTGAGAAAAATGGAGATATTGTTGACATTTTGTCTTGTGTCCACGTGACACCTGAGATGGAACCGAATGATGGGAGTGATTCCAACTCAGGAACATCTGATAATGTATTCATACCATCGTTTCACATTCATTTAATCGCGAGAATCTGCGAGTGTTCTAGATTTTTAACTAGATTAGGGAGAGACCACGTTGGGAGTGGGGAGGAGATAGATAAGACTGCAGCAGTCTAATCACTGGTATAAATTTGGGTCTCGGTGCTGTTAGGACGTAAGGGAGCTGTGACACTTGTAAGGCTAGCATATCAGGTATGAGCGATCCCGGGAGGTGACTGATATTTGATTCGTGTTCACACACTTTCAGTTCATATGCAAGCCTTAGAGCCACGACACACTGAAAAGTGAGGTTTTGGCTATTAGTTATCTACATGTGAAAAGCTTGTTAAAAACAAAGAAAAAACAAAACAAAAACAAATAAAGCTGATAATCATCGCATTTCGGCGTTGATCAACAGAAGGTACGGAATTCAATCTATTTTCAATGTGGTTAATTATAACTTGCGAGTTGTGTAGACTCAAGGAGAGTTAGTGAAGTCAAAGATGACGTGTTGGACAAAAGGAATCTGACGTCACTTCCTATCTCCACCATCTAACTCAACTTTCATTGTTATTTAACACCTCAGTGACTACAAAGTCTTGTATTTCAGGCCAGAGAACATTGACAGTGACTTCAACAAAGACCGTATTTCTAACCATGGAGGGTGGGAGTAGAAGGCCTGTCCTACTCTTTTTGTCGCCAGTGACTTTGCTGACGATTTATGCCGCTTACGTCATCCGGCATATTTCATTCGCCCTTGGTGACGTTCTGGCAGTGACCAGTGACGTCCGAGGGTGCGACGACCCGTCACTGCCTGAACACTTCGCCTACGCTAGGATAGTCGAGGTTCATCCTGTCAGGAGTAAGAGTCTATGTCTGGCGTCTTGCTTTCGCAACAGCCTGTGCAGCCACGCAGCCTACACTGGGGCCTCTGACGTTACTCCTGCGTCATGCGTTCTGTTCGGAGGACAGATGATGAGAACGCGACGAACAACGGACCAGCTGGGAGGTGAATCATGTCGTTTCCTGATCATGGTAAGTCTTCAACGGAGGAAGTCTTTGCAGGAAAAGTTAAGCTGTATTGAGGCAGTTACAGAATTGTTTTATGTCGAAGGCTTCACCACTACATTTCCTTTTCTTTTAAAATGAGGCCTTCAAAAGTCGTATTAATGAGAACCACAAGCAACAACATGCGACGGGTATGAACAGAAATTCTATAAAACAAAGAAGAACCGCAATTGTGTATTTCGTGTGTGTGTGTGTGTGTGTGTGTGTGTGTGTGTGTGTGTGTGTGTGTGCCTGCGTGCGTGTGTGTGTGTGTGTTTGTTTTGATATGTGGCCGTTATATAAGTAACAGCTTTAAGTCACCAGTAATATGAGCATTAAGGTTTATACAGTTTCAACCATTTGTAGACGCTTCCAGGTTTATGGGTCGTAATTCAGTCCAGAAAATCTCGAGGTTGCACTAGGGCTACTCGCATGGCAGATTTTCTACAGTTAGGTGGGGAGGCTAGTATTTACGACATCAAAATGACCTGTACGTGAAACGCCGCTTTCATCGTGGATTACTATGTCCACAGAAGCCTTGCGTTAATGACGGATACCAGGACCGAGGCTTTTGTTACTGTAAAGAGGGATTCACCGGACAACGCTGTGAACTTAAAAATCCAGGTACGGTTTTTGTGTGTGTGTGTGTGTGTGTGTGTGTGTGTGTGTGTGTGTGTGTGTGTGTGTGTGTGTGTGTGTGTGTGTGTGTTATCAGGGCCATAGAAGGCATGGTCTCGTGACCACTGAAACATCCAGAAAAAACAGTTCATGATAATGTTCTTTTTTCAGACGAATGCGAATGTCGCTGGACAGAGATCTTTTCTACTAGTAGCAGTGGTTCACTGGTTTTCGGAAAGAAAACTTTATTTAAAGACAACATAGGCTCTTCCCACATGGGATCCATCGCAAAGGTGAAAATTCATCAAGCCGACCAAGACATTATTCTTCAAGGCACATATATGCTAATGTATCAGCAAACAAACTTCTCCATTCAAACTAGCTCTACAATGACAAAACAGGACTGGAACCACTTTGCAAACGTCCCAACGCGACTGTTTCGCTACATCAGTCAAGATGGGTGGGTTCAGGTGTTGCAAGAAGACACTGGTAACTTTGCTGTAGAAATGAGAGCCACTACATGGTATGCGCGAATGCCTCACTATCTTTTGAACACAAGCAACACTCCTAATGGCGATCTTTTTCAAGCTGTGACGAATGGAAAGGAACTCTTGACATTTTCGGCGCTGAAGTTCAACCAGACGTCACTTGAGGTCGTAGGCCACTGGTTCGAATTTTACATCGGATCCTATAATACGCTTGACTTTTACAAGCCGCCTTACTGGTATCATCGTACGGTGAGCGCTTCTAGACATGCTAAAGGAGTTAAGGTGCATGTTTCGAATGAAACATACTTGGAGACCACTTCATGGGAAAGTGACGAAACATTTTACGTTGATCCTTGTTGGACAAAATCAACGCAAGATAGGACAGGACACGAAAACAACGTTGGCTACCTTATTGCAGCAATCCTTAGTGGTCATCGCACTCGTGTCATTGTCGACGACATGGCTCTGAAAGTGGAGCAAGTTCTCGTCGTCGACAACACGGTTTACTTTGACGCCGGGTATTTCTTAGAGCCAGCAGACAACAGTCAACCACTAACGAACGCCAGGTCTGCCCGCTTGGTGGTAGCCAGCGATGGAAGAGCCGTGTCATGTAGTCGGCGTTTACAGCCCAACTGGGATATGAGGAAATCCTCCTACAACGCCACCTTCCTTAGCTGGTTCGTCCACACACGTAAGTGGTCACGTGTTTTCACCGTCACGACACAAGGGGACGTTCTTCACGGATCAGAGAGTGCTCTCTTTGATGCTGTCAGCCGAGGTGCTTCTCTCCAGATTGGCCTCGCTCTGGAAAACCTTTTGTCTTACAGGTATCTGCTTCTGACCATCCATTCTCTTCAGACGACCTCTGAGGGTCACGTGGTGGCGGAACTGGAGGGACTTTCACGTCTGCTGGAAGACCCAGATGTGGATTGTACGTCCTTTGCAATTCTGGTTACATCATTGGGTGAGGTGCGAATGTACAATTATTGGCACCGACAAACTGGTAACCACACTGAGGGTCAAAACATGACGATTGACTGGTTCGTGGAGAGTTATGAGCCCTGATTAATCCCACTTTCGTTATCTCTCTTTCTCTTTGTCCTCCTTCTCTCTCTCTCTCTCTCTCCAATTATTCTCTCGCTTTTCTTTCTGTTTTCCTTGACATGAAGGTTACCAACTTTAAAATTATGGCTCAGACAGGAGATGGGCTTTTGAAACAACCATTATGGTAGCCTGTCGAGGAAAATGTAAATCAGCGGACTTAGTAACAGGTTTAGATGATGTTGACAAATCTGAGGTAGTAATGTCTGCGCTGTAGTTATTGAGTCATTGTACCAGCTTCCTAAAGACCTTCTTGCATGAACCTTCCTAAGAAAAACACAGAGTTTTCAGCTCTGATTAACATATAATGATGATTGTGACTTGTACTGCATTTTGAACATTCTTTCCCTGGAGAAACACTCGTACACTAACAAGAAGAGTGATATATCAATGATGAAAATTGATGCTTTTCTTATTACGTTTGTTTGGTTTGCACAGCCTGCGGCAAGAATGTAAAGCGAGAAATAAATATAAAGAAATAATGTAAGGAATGAAATCAAACAGTTTCATGTTTAACCAAATTTGATGCATATATTTCTTACCGCTTTGTGCAACAAGTGCTCAATTACTCAGAGATAATAGGTGCATTTTGTCAAGTGTACAGACCTCTACATACCTATCCATAAACGTTGCTTGTTTATGTTATTGTCTCCTTAAGCTAATGATCATTCTGATTCTATTGTCAAATCAGATTTTTGTGTCGTCGCTTGTTATGTTACTGATTTAATGTTATTTGTATTTGAAATACCGGATACGCGATGAAGCAGTAACGCAGGTAATAGACCATACTTGTATACAACTCTGGATACAGTAATTAATACTTTAATAAGTACCTGACTCTATCCTTTTATGTCTAAAATATTCCTTAATTAATCCTTAATATTAGACAAACCTTTTCTTACTTGGAAAGAAAACGTTTTAGTAAATAACAGATTTTGTTTTAAAATTCTGTTGGCTTTTTTGGCATACTGTGAAAATAATATATATATATATATATAAACATTAATTTTTCTAAATGTCTTTCAGAATGGTAGCATCATGCTTTCACCTTTTATTTATAACGGAATGAGCATTAAATATTTTTGCGAGCAAATTTTGTTACTTTATATCAAATAAATAAATAAATAAATAAAAATTGATCTTATTTTCTGTCAATCTTTGCTTGCTTAAAGAAACTTGCTGGGCACAAAGGGAAGTTGATGATCTGAGTGTACAACAAAATTTTTTTTTCCTTTTATTGTAAATTACGACCTTTTCGTGAAGTTAAATTGGTTTACACTTAACCGATATTTACTTAGTATTTACCAATGCATCTGTCCGAACCATGAATGTATGAGTCTGTTTGGCGGAGAGGAATATGTTGTGTTAGTGTTTTGTTCTTTCATATCGAGCTGCCCTTAATTGCCCTCTGGGATAAATAATGTGTTATTTTATCATATTTATCAAAGTTGTTATATATATATATATAGAGAGAGAGAGAGCGAGAGATAGAGAGAGACATAATAATTAAGTACAGGTAAATACAAGGCTATATTTTACTGTTGCCATGAGATAGCCTTAGTTGCTGACTTGGCATAAAACAACAATTAACTTACTATATTTTACTGGAAAACCACTTCGAGGTGCTTTGTAAACTTAAATCAGTATTACAAGTAAAACAAAGTAGAACACAGACTCTGCCCTTGTGTTACAACATACTAGTCCTTAATACTACAGCTGATCCGGGAAACCTGAAAATAAATTCGGAACTATTTGTAGATTAGGCCTTGCACTCGTATGATGAGTTAGGGTCGAGAATGCTGATTCCAACGATATACAGCATGTCGGGCTTTGCGCAATCGTCGCGTGTGTCATCAAGGCTCAAACAAAAGCCATTTTGGGCATCACCGCGGGGTTTTGAAAGAAAATCAGTGAGGGCAGGTACGAAAAATGAAATTAAAACAAATAATTTTTCACAAAACACAATTGAATATTATGCATATCAAAGTATCAAAAATAGCTATCTCAAATTTGACCAGATCTACCCCCAAACGGCTTTTTTCTCGAGGTGCGCAGGCACGCACGCACGCACGCACGCACACTCACACACATACGCGCTCGCGCTGAAGGTGGGAGGGCATTAGAAAGAGAAGGGGATGTATTGAAAACAGTCTACTATGACTTTGAACTGAACACTTTCTATAAAAATGCATCTCCCTTCTATATCTTCGTTTGTCTGTGCAACGGATGAATGGATTTTAGTTTCGTCTGCACCTCAGAGACGTCAGCACCAATGACTCGGTAAACAGAGTGGACGGGTTTGGATGACTGGACTGGCTCGTATCATTAGGTGCAAACAAAGCGGACAAGGTTCTGTTGTTCTTACAAACCCTCTCTAGATCGCTTTTGTTGACATAATGTGACTTGTAAAGTCTTTTTTTTTGTAAACTTACAACGTCGATGATAACGTCCTTCCCCAAAGACCGAAACGTTAGAGGATAACCATGACCCTTTAGTGGACAGAGAAGCACATAACAAAATGTTGGGCTAAGCGGAAAAGGCTCTGTTTTAATGATAATAATAATAATAATAATAATGAAGATTTGTATAGCGCATATTCACACTCATAGAGAGCGAGCTCTTAGCGCTTAAAACGAGGAAGAGACGTGGACTAAGTAGATACAGAACACAGGAGACGAAAGAAAACGACAGTACTGACGACGAAACAGATAACAAAAGGCATCAAGTAACAGGAACAGAGAAAATAGTGATGGGTAAAGTAGCAAGAGGAAAGGGGGGGTAAGAAGGACTAGCATTGTGGACTATGTTAGGAGTAATACTCAAGGAAGAGGTGCGTTTTCAGTGCAGATTTGAAAGATTCAATTGTAGAAAGATGGCGGATATGGAAAGGAAGAGAGTTCCATTGTTTTGCAGCACAGTAGCCAAAAGTCCTGTGACCATATGTTGTTGTTCTGGTGACAGGAACAGTTAGGATACGGTTGTCAGAGGAAGAGCGGAGTTGTCTGGCCGGAGAGTAAGAGATGAGAAGTTCAGAGAAATAGTCAGAACAGGAGCCAGCAAAGAAATTAAAACACAGCACAGACAGTTTGTACTGAATGCGAGAACGGATGGGTAGCCAGTGTAGAAAACGAAGGAGAGGAGTGACATGGTCCCTTTTCCTTGCTCTAAGCACCAGACGCGCAGCGGAGTTCTGTACTCTCTGTTTTACTGGCAGATCGCTTTGAAAGCGCTTTTCTGGGCTTAAATATTGCTAGAGGCGCAATTAAACAAGAAAAACACTTATAATTCTTCACGAAAGATGCGCATGAACTTTCACAACACAGTAGGATGGATACATTATGTTGTGAATATTTCTGTCAATTAAAAAAAAAACCTATAGTACAATTTCAGCATTGACGGATTGTGAAAGGAACAAAGAAAGGTACTTCAACTAATGTGCATTCTGGGATATTTTTTATCTCGACCTCGGCCTGCACAGTTAGAGACGTCAGCTCACGGGCAATTTGCACGTACTTTGATCTTCTCAACACGCGTCAAGTTCCGACGTGACCTTAGAGAGCACTCAGTGAAGGAATTTCCTTTGTACACAGTTCTCAGAAGACAGAAAACTTGACTGTCGTCAAGGGAGACGTGCCAGCGATGTCAAGATATAGATCACCAGCAAGCGAGCACGAACATATTTAATAGTTTTAAATGGCTGAACGCTTGACTGTCCACTGTTAGAGATAGCTCGGCAGAAATTCGCGTATCTTTAGTATGTCTAAATTCTCAGTTTCTGATGGTGAACATGTTAAGCAGGCTCTTTCACGTTCGAGAAACGGAGGAAGACCCTAATATAATGTACAAAGACTCGACACTTACATGCGGTCGTGGCGACAAACCCAATCTTCATTCCCACATACGCTGTTAAACGGACATGTTCTGGCGTAAATCATAAACAAGTCGTTTACCCTGTTCCCTCCACCAAGGAACTATAGTGCACAGCCAAGAAGTGACAAAAATCTAAATGATAGTATTGAGGAAAAGTGGGTAAAAGAAGGTGGACAAATTAACTGAACAGAAAGAACGCATCAGACATAAAACTGTTAACGCATTAATATAAACACAATAAAGTAACAAGCTAAAGAGCATAAGTACTCGGACATCACTGTGCATTGCAAGAGCATAAGCAAAAATCATTAAACTATAAAAAGTAATAAAGTCACAAAAGTAATTAACATAGATTAAGGGATGAATTTAATACAAATATTTATTCAAACAGTACCAGTTAAAAACATTTTAAACAACAACAACAACAAAAAAGTTTCGCAACACTGCAGCATAAAAAATAAACAAATAAGTCCATTTATGTACAGATAAAGAAGTATATTTATGAATATGTTTATGAATGAACTTAATAAATGTGACCCGTTATCACAAAACGTAACTTGCAGAGAGCAGCTTTGGGGTATAGCAGAGGCCCTGAAGAATGAGTAGGTTCAACTACTTCACTTTCTACAAAGATGGATTCCTTGATCATCCAAATAAGAAATTCCCTGATGGGTTTTTTTGAAGGCTGAAACTTACAGGTTAGGCTTATATCGCCTATATCTACCGTTAATTTGCAAGAGGTAGTTCCTCCTTACCAGCCGTCACGTGGCCTGCGCTCTGGCTCCCACTCACGCTTCTGTCTCCCTGCAGTGGAAGACACAAACAAGAAGCGCACTGGAGCCAGGGCCTTCACAAACGCGGCACCTAAGCTGTGGAATGCTCTGCCATCGTCACTGTCCACCATCACCTCAGAAACCACGTTTCATCATCTGCATACAACGCAAACCATTAAGGTTGGTCTTTTAGATCATTTCTTGCTTTTGTTTTAACACAGCAAGGAATTTCTTATTTTCTTACAATTTAATGTTGTGAATATAAGTTTTCTGATGCAAATGTTACTACTTTTGTCTCTTTCTGCTGTCAATGCTAACAACAAAAAGCATGTGTGTATCTAAAAAATTAAAGGGTAGAAGCTGCAGGCTGCCAATGACAGGTGCCTGAGGGCAGACTGAGTGATGTCACTCACTACACTATAACAAATGTATCGCTTGAACAAAATTACTCAGTTTTAAAAATTTTATTTTGATTTCTATTTGCCAATACTTCTGCTAGCTTCTTACACTTACTGTGTTTGACTGTCTTGCCACTTTAGATACAAAATTTAAGTTTTGCGTGAAAAGTACTTTGAAAGATCTAATATATGTAATTTAATTACAAATCTATGACACTATTTTACATTATAATAAGTAGTAACCGCAAAAGCGGAACAAAAAAAAGTTCGATGAAATAGTTCAGAAGTAACAGCAAATTAAAAAAGGTGACACTAATCCCACAAAGAGTCGTAAAGGCCAGTATTTACGGCTACCTGCCGTAAAAAACGCTGGAACTGGGAAACACCTGCTGTGGGAAAGCCCGGTAGTGAAATGGTTAAATATTAACCAAGTACAAGATTTGTCTGCAAAATCTACGAGTAATCAAAGACGCTAGTTAATCCCAACGCTATCCAATAAGAGAATCAGATACTGACGTTTCCTTGGTAATGAAAAGAAACGTGCACCGCGATTGGCTGATGGGAGGCAACCCAGTAGTAGTTCGTTCTCCCAATACAAGTTCGTGGTTCACCGAACGTGAAGAGCAAAGCGCGATAATGTCAAAACGAGGCGGTGTTTGGTTGCACGGAGAGTGAAGTATGGCGTCGAGAATATCGACACTGGACGAGAAGTGGACCGAGATTTTAGACAGTTGCAGCAAAAAGGATATACTCTTTGGTTAGAGACTGGCAGAAGAGACAGCGAAAAGTCGTTGTCTAGTATCAGTGAGCAGGGCTTATGTCTTTTCAGGCCTCAACTTTAGAGGACTTGGAAAGGCTGTGGAAAACCGGAGCCGATGACGACGATTTGGAACCAGGAAAGGGCTGTGTTTCGAATGCCGAAAAGTCGACTAGCCAGGATGTCATGGTTGCACGACAGGCAGATCAAGAAAAATTGCTGGCACTTGACCGTTATCAGTAGCATTGAGGAGGCCAGAGGTCAGGAATAATAACTCTGTCTCTGTACTGTGATGTAGACAGTAGGCAAATTGTCGTACGAGTAGAAGATGATATTATATACATTGTCCGCTGGTCTTGAGTAACTCGCTCCAACGGTTTCGACAAAATCATGTTAGAAAAGGGACGGTAGTTCTAAAACTCACTAGCATCAATGTTGTACTTCAGAGGGGGCGCACATGGCTGTCTTGATGTCGTCAGGTACAGTTCCAGTGCTTGTATTATTAATGCTGTCTTAGGTTTAAAATCATTGCGCCGAAACAAGAAACAGATCAGGTACTCAGTTTAGTAAAGACGCGGACCAGCACGCAAATGTTCGCAAATTTCTGGTCCCTTGAACATTCTCGAAAATTCTATTCACTCCGAGACGTTTTTTGTATCATCTCTGTGCATAAAAGAGCCTCTAAGTTTCGATGTCTACAAAGCAGAACAGAAACTTTAATATGTGAAAAAGTAGACAATGGCTCTTCCACAACCGGCATATTTTTATTATTTATACCTCCTTACTTTTATTGTGCAGAACCTAACAACTTGTAAAATTTCAGAAACAAAGGGACAATTCAGAGCTAAAAATACTTTGTTAATAAGAGGTTGCTGTTTACTGAAGGGGTCACAGGGCTCACATCCCGTTGTATCCCACGGATAACGCACTACACACTGTACTTATTTCAATGACAAGTTTAACACGTTTTGCAGTCCGAAGATAGAGAAATTGCCATCTTTTATTAGCCTTAGACCAGGGCTGGTAACAGGATTACTGATGCATCTTAACAGGTGAACAACTTCATAATAGAGAGGCAGGGAAAGGGGCATTAACTGTGATGAGACTTCCTTGAGATACCCGCTTCAGTCTAGCAAATAAACCCATTTTATTGATTGTTGTGATAACGAGCCTTTTTTCGTTTTCTCTAGTCTCGAGTTTAGTGGCGACTTAGAGAATCAGGGGTCTCTGAAGATGGCGACCGGGTAAATGCGCCCCCCCCCTCCCGCGATGTCAGCTGTCTCTCAGAATTCTGACAATTTATGTCACAACCACTTACATCGTACTAAATAGGGGAAAATAATTTTATCCTTAGGTCTCGGGATTTTCTTCAATATATATATATATATAATTTAAAATATAAGAGTGTGAAGAGCTCCGGAGTGTTCCAAGTTCCAAGAGTGCCCCTCACACTTTTAACAGTATCAGGGTTACTTTAACTCTAAACTTCTGTAGAACCTCGGCCCAACATCTAACTGGATCCTGGAAGAGGGTTGTCTGCACACTGTGATCTTTAGCCACAGGTCATTAGAGACCGACAGGCTGTTGCAGAATGAAGAATAAAACTATTGTGAAGTTTCTGTCGACAGTGCTAGCTGATGACGCTGCTTTGTGTCATTTAACTTGGTCAAGAGAATTCTGTTTCCTTACATCTTTTATTGTGAATTTCGTCGTTCCGTTCGTTTCTCTTTCTCTCTATCTCTCCCTCAGGTGCTCCTTACCAAGAGACTACTATCCAAATCCTGAACAAAAATGGAGATAAATCACAGCCAGATAATTATAGGGGCATATCATTGTTAAATATTTGCAGTAAAATGTATAGTCCTATTTTAAATGAAAGAGTCACACACTGGGTTGAACAAAATGTTATTATTGAGGAAGAGCAAGCTGGGCTCCGAAAAGATTATTGTACTATTTATTATACTATTATACTATTTATCATATATTTTTATTGATGGGAATAATACAGAAAAAGTAATACAGCATAAAAAGTTGTATGTTGTATTTATTGATTTTCAGAAAGCTTTCGATTCTGTTCTCTGTGACAAGCTATGGAACGTTTTAAGTAAGAATGATAGTTCATGAAAATTATTTATGTCAAATAAAAGCATGTGTACAAAAGTTGTCAAAGCTTGGGTTAGAGTTTACGGTAGTTTGATTGGTTTGAATGTCTTCGTGGATGAAACAAGACGAATTTGTTGACAGCATTATTTGCACTTTTTATTAATTAACTAACTTTTGAAAGCCGACGCAGAGCTCGCCATGGGACCCTGATATCACCAGACCTGATAGGGCTCCATGTCCTCCAATATAGAGGTGAAGAAAAACGAGCAATCCATACTGACGGCAATGTTTAATATTTCATTTCTGCGGGGTCTGAAAAGCAAAAGATTATACATTAAATAAAAATAAAATTACTCAACAATTCTGCACCCTAATATTTTAACAGTTTGTTAATTTGGTCTCGACAAATTTTATGCTCACTTCACTCACAATCTCCGCCATATTTGCTACATATGAGAGAATGTCGTTAGCAGGGACTTTCTTACTGTCTGGATAAAAAGTTTGGATAGCTCTATTTAGAGGCCGCAAATACTTCATTTAACCGTTATCTTCGAAAAGTAAATTTACGCGACCAAGATATTGTAAAACAAACATCCTTCTCGATTTCAGGCCTGATTGTTAGATAATTCATGACAAAGATCTGATAGCTAGCGTTCTCAGTGTGGCCAGCAGTGAGTGCGCGCCCAAGTGTTTTGAAATGGCTGAACGGTTGGAGGCTCTTGACATTTCTAGACACTCCCAGACTGAGCACCACAAAAACTTCGTGTTTCTTCTTTGTTCCCAAACTGCCTATAAACGTCTGGTGGCGAACAGGCTTAGCAGACATGTTCTGTGTGAAAAAAGAAGAAGAAAGATCATAAAACCTGCCAGTCATTCATTATTAAATGTGTATGGACTGGAAAGTCGCTGCGTCTAAACAATAGGGCTTTAAAAATTCCGTACGAAATAGATCTCCGACAGGACAAGAAAAAATATCGCATTGCTTTGGTAACAAAGGGCTTTTAAAGGCCATTTCCTTTTGTTCCTGCGTTTGTATCTCAGCTATCAATGCTTCATTCGAGTACAGTGGCGATGCGCTGAAACGCAAGGAACAAGCCTTAGCGTATGGATGTCAGTAAAAGCCGTTAACCAATCAAAAAGCCGTTCACAAAATCTTATGCTGAACAGGTCAGTGTCAGTTAAGAGGGAAGAACTGTAGTCTATGGACAAGTCTTAGTAGATATGACAAATTTATGCGTACTATCAAAAGGTAGAGAGTCAGAAATCGTGTCGGACTTCGGAGAGTGACCAGAATGAATACGCTGCAATAAGATAATCTGGAACTTTTGTTTTATTTTTCTCACTCACGAGTTTTCTATCTTTATGTAGATCCTAAACATGGATACTCACCCTTTTCTGATGATGCTGACCATCGTCCTGCACACCGAATGTGCTCTTGGTGACGTTCTGGCAGTGACCAGTGACGTCCGAGCGTGTGACGACCCGTCACTCCCTGAACACTTGGCCTACGCTAGGATAGTCGAGGTTCATCCTGTCAGGAGCAAGAGTCTATGTCTGGCGTCTTGCTTTCGTCACAGCCTGTGCCACATCGCAGCCTACACTGCGGCCTCTGACGTTACTCCTGCGTCATGCGTTCTGTTCGGAGGACAGATGATGAGAACGCGACGTACAACTGACCAGCTGGGAGGTGGATCATGTCGTTTCCTGATGATGGTAAGCAAGGACAAACGAGTATGATTCAAATCTCTTTGGGTTTTTTTTTCTTGCCTCTCTCA
This sequence comes from Marisa cornuarietis, assembly GCA_004794655.1. Classification (NCBI taxonomy): domain Eukaryota; kingdom Metazoa; phylum Mollusca; class Gastropoda; order Architaenioglossa; family Ampullariidae; genus Marisa; species Marisa cornuarietis. Next base: position 129,791 of record SMMW01000568.1, on the reverse strand, counting down.
TAGTTAACCACCAGCACGAGAGAGAGAGAGAGAGACCGAAGTCGAACTCGAACTTTTTTTGACATCTGGCCATTACTGCCAATATGACAAGATTAACCTTGTTTCTTCACATTTACCCATACATATGCTCTCACTCACGTGCACACATAATTATTCATATATTCATCTATGCACATTTAAAAGAAAGCAGGTTCTGAAGTATTGCATAGGACGACATGTTTCATATCTCAGTACATGTAGTCGTTTTAACCCTTCTTACACTGAGCCACTTCAATAGGAACCAAGCAAGTTGCTTGGTATTGCTTACATTTTTACGTCAGAATTCCAATAAGAAGTTTATTTTCGCTGTAAGATAGAACACTTTGAAGGAAACTAGGACGACAATTACTGTACTGTACCTTTTGAGGTGGGTTTTATCCTCAGTGGATCCTACACAGTATGGACATAGTATGAGTCTTCTGGTTATGAATGAAACGGTTCTTGTGAAAATTGATTTCTCCAACTCTCAGTGTGTGTGTGTGTGTGTGTGTGTGTGTGTGTGTGTGTGTGTGTGTGTGTGTGTGTGTGTGTGTGTGACAGAGAGACAGATAGAAACTATGTGTATGCATGTGTGGGTAGATGTACTTGCGTGCATCGGTATCTATGTGATGGACGGGGGGAAAGGGAAATACCCCGAAATAGCAAGTAACCCTATCTAAAGCTCAAAAAGCCGGCCCTGTAAGCACGTGCCTCATGCAGAAAAAAGAATGGTACCCGAGGCGAGATCTGAACTCAAGACAGCCGATCATCACTGAAGAAGAGGAAAGTGCCTAGCTTTTGTATCACTTGGGCGCGCAGAGAAAGACGAGAGATAGGTGGGTGGAGAGGCAAATTACTCCTGTATAAAATATTATTCTGCTTTAATTTTATTTTACAGAAATATTGTAATAACGGTGGTTCCTTCGACCGAGGTTTCTGTTCCTGTGCAGAGACAGCAACTGGTCAGCGCTGTGAACTTGAAAATCCAGGTTCGTGCGGTTTAAGGACATTCGTGTGTGCTTGTGAGCGTATCAGTAGATAATGATGCAGGTATTTTTGCACAGTAATTAACAAACTTAACTTGAAGACCACTAACTGCAATAACCACCTTGTCTCTGCAGTGGATTGCTTAAATCGATGGAAAGAGATGTACGCTACCAGCCCCTCAGGTGTCCTCGTATCAGGAGAAAAGTCGATATTGAGAAGCATCAGCTCCACACTGGTAGGATCTTACGCCAAAGTGATGATTCAACAGGGCGGCACATACTTAATACTCCAAGGTAAAGGTATTTATACGTTTGGATCCACCGTGTTCTCTCTACAAACCAGCTCGACCTTTACCAAACAGGCTTGGAACCAGTTCGAAGAACTCCCTTCAAGACAGTTTCGCTACGTCAGTGAGAACGGACGCGTGCAAACATTAATAGAAGGCAACGGCAGTGTTACGGTCCAACAGACGGCAACTAAGTGGTACGCACGTGTTCCTCACGTGTGTCGTGTTATCTATGCCTTTGATTCATCGGGGAAACCTGTTGGCACGTCGTTAGCCGATCTTTTTAAGGCAGTGAAGGATGGAAAGGAAATCCTAGCTTATTCAGGTCTTAGCTTTAACGTCACATCGCAGCAAGTTGTTGGGAATCTATTCGAGTATGAAATTGGATCCTCTTCAAGTCAGACATTTTGGACTCCTTGCTATTGGTATAATAACAAAATCAGCACTTCTGGCAAAAAGGAAGTATTCAGAGTGTATATTGCAGACGAAACGTTTAATTCTAGAACTCCAACTTCGTCTGCGGAATCTTTTCAAGTTGATTCGTGCTGGACAAAGGCAACGCAGGATCGGACTGGCAAAGAAAACAGCGTTGGATATATCATCGGAGCAATTCTCAGTGGCCATCGCACCCGCATCGTCGTCGATGACTTGGCTTTGAACGTAGAACAAGTGTTCGTCGTTGACAGCAATGTTTTCTTTGACACCGGGTCCTTCATGCAGCCCTCGGACAGCAGTACCCCTTTAGACAGCAGTACCACTTCAGCCCGCCTGGTGGTGGCCAGCAATGGGCGAGTCATAGCATGTAGTCGGCGTTTACTGCCCAACTGGGACATGAGTAAATCCTTCTACAATGCCAGCTTTCTCAGCTGGTTTGTCCACACACGTCAATGGTCACGTGTTTTCACCGTCACGACCCAAGGGGACGTTCTTCACGGGTCAGAGAGTGCTCTCTTTGATGCTATCAGCCGCGGTGCCTCTCTTCAAATTGGTATCACCCTGGAGAATTTGTCCTCTTACAGATATCTCCTTCTGACCATACGTTCTCTCCAGCTGACCTCCGATGGTCACGTGGTGGCAGAGACGCAAGGAATTTCACGTCTGCTGGAGGTCCCGGATGTGGATTGTGTCTCTTTGGCAGTGCTGGTGACGTCACTGGGAGAGGTGCGGATGTATAGTTACTTTCGCCGACAGGCTGGTAACCACACAGAGGGTCAGAACATGACAATTGACTGGTTCGTCGACAGTTACCATCCTTGATCATTAGGGCATAAGCTGTTTCCTTCAGAGAAAGGGCTTTAAAAGACTACTAGATTGAACATTTTTTTCTAATCATGGGGTAAAATACCATAAAATATTCTATATTCCCCCATATCTAGGTGAATAGTTTTCTTAACAACCGTTCCTGTCACAGGTCACATAGCCTACCATTTTCGTTGATCTTGAATAAGGAAAATTTAGCAAAATTCTGTTGTTGTAAGTTCTATATGCATTATATATAGACATGGAAGAATCCAACTGACCCATTCCTATAATAACGATTGTTTTACTATTGTCATTTAAACCTATGAAAGGTAAGCACCCATAATTACTGTATTTATTAATTAATTTCTGCTTGTGATAAACGAAAAACCATCGTGACACATGTTTTAGAAGCCTTTTTTCATACAAAAACAATTCTAGATTCATTATCACGGACCTGTGTACCGCGACATGTCAATAGGTCGCTCATTTTATGATTACGTCGTAAAATTTTATGACGTGATTTTATGACGAAAAAGTAAACGTTGGTGAGAGGCTGACGGAGGAAGATGGAGAGGGGAAAGAAAATGAGAAGAGAGCGGGCAGACAGGAGAAGAGAGCGGACAGACAGAGACAGGAGAAGAGAGTGGGCAGACAGGAGAAGAGAGATGGCAGACAGGACAAGAGAGCTGGCAGACAGAAGAAGAGAGCAGGCAGACTGGAGAAGAGAGCGGACAGAAAGGAGAAGAGAGCGGGCAGACAGGAGAAGAGAGCGGACAGAAAGGAGAAGAGAGCTGGCAGACAGAAGAAGAGAGCAGGCAGACTGGAGAAGAGAGCGGACAGAAAGGAGAAGAGAGCGGGCAGACAGGAGAAGAGAGATGGCAGACAGGACAAGAGAGCTGGCAGACAGAAGAAGAGAGCAGGCAGACTGGAGAAGATAGCGGACAGAAAGGAGAAGAGTGCGGGCAGACAGGACAAGAGAGTGGGGAGACAGGAGAAGAGGGCTGGCAAACAGGACAAGAAAGCGGGCAAACAAGAAGTGATCGTGAATGAGAAGCGACTGTTGATGATGATGATGATGATGATGATGATGATGATGATGATGATGATGATGATGATGATGATGATGATGATGATGATGATGATGATGATGATGATGTCCATTTGTAATGCGCAGGTATCCATTCAGAAGAATGCTCATTGCGCAGCAAAAACAAAATAAATAAATAAAAAACTGTGTGGACTCCGTTTGTCTTATCTGCTGTGTGCTATATTTTTAATCAAGCTACCGTGCCTGTGGCGACTATGTGAGTTATTTTGCTAACTCTTAACTGCTGTGTATTGAGTTTACCTTCTCCACTTTATTAGAAGCGAATGTGTGGTTTTCGTCTGACTTTCATTTAAATGAGGTGGAAACGACGTATGGATTCCGTCGGAGACCAGACTACTGTGTACCGTTTTTAATTTTATATACAACGCATCTAAGGCTATGAAAGTTAGGTTTTTTCTTTTAAATCTTTAGATTAGTAATTAATGCATTTACCATAGCTCAGGTGTTCACGTGTTAATATATTTTTGTTTTGCGCTATTTAGGCGGCCGTGACCCCGAGGACTTTGAGTAGTGCATACGTGTGTTATTATTTGTCTTGGGCCCAGAAATTATATATTTGTGTGTGTTTGGACAGCCTATAGGCAATTGTTTGTGCTTTGTGGTAAGAACGCGCGAGTGACTCTGTGTGTGTGTGTGTGTGTGTGTGTGTGTGTGTGTGTGTGTGTGTGTGTGTGTTTACGACACCACCACAGCTGCTAACATTTATAACGTTATATTTTCCATCACTTGCAAAGAACACTTAAAGAATGCAGGTGCGGGGGAGTGCCTAGTTGTGGTTGTCGCCAAGGAAATTCTGGATTGTAGTCTAAATAACAAAGGATTAGCTAACAGTTCTATAAACATAAACTGCAATGTCACCCGTTGTTTTCAGCAACTTTTTCTGGCAATATAGTAATCGAATAAAACCCACAGTTTGATGCTTAACGCTTAAGCTCGCTTTTGACAAAGTGAGGGTGTTACATAGCAAAGCTGGTATTGGAAAGCAAAGTTATTTCTAATTGTGCTATGAGATTTTAGATTTGTATGTAAAATTGATCCCTAACTGCAATATGTACACATAAAAAGGTCTACCTGGTTGTTGTGGGTTTAACCACTGTCCTATTCCTCGCCACATCCCTTCATTTGTCAATATCGTCTCTTTCAATCCCTTTTACTCAGTGCACTGTTGTGCTCACGCTGCGAGACATATAAGCAATCATTCGCATCCACACACACATACAAGAAATGTATCATAAGAAATAACTAAATATAATAAAGGTAAAAGATGTTGTAATAATGATAAAATAAATACAGTGATATAACTACAAATTATGATACAACCATATCTCGCAAACTCTCTTGCAGCGTCGCGACTGTAGACTCTGTAGTACAGTATTCTCTGTTGTCTCTGGATAAGTCCACAATTATTCCTTCTGACAGTCTCACCCACAAGCATATTTTTCAAGCACAGCCTAGTTCACATGCCTCTCGACCGGCACAGTACTCCGACTGTCCTCAAGTTAATACAAAGTTGCAGTGTCATAAGTTCCAGAAGAACAAATATAGCACAACGAGTGAGTCAAGGAAGCTTTACTTCTCTTCCAGACGGACTTACGCCGGTTCTTGTGGTGCTAAAAAGTGAGATTTCTGGCTCGTCCAGAAGAAGTTAAACCGACCTAAAAATTACCTTTCTATGTCTAGTATTAAATTAATCTGACAGTTATTGCTACCTTTCCCACTAAACTACGTGCTGGCACATCCGCTGTCCCTGTAATAATAGTAGAGCATCATTCCCATATACAGCCACACTCAAAGCACACACACACACACACACACACACACACACACACACACACACACACACACACACACACACACACACACACAGGGGCACCCAATATTAGAGAGAAACACAAAGAGACGTCATTAAAGACATGTGAACCCAATCAATCTTCATATGCACACACACCAATTTACATTCCCCCCCCCACACACACACACACACATGCACGCGCACGCACGTACGCAAATCACTCACACATATGGCGCGCGTGCTCAAAGTGAGACGTTACAAGCACAAGCTGTCGTAGTGTTCACTTTGACGCAAATTATTCAACGCAGAGTAGTCACCAGAGTCACTGAAGATCAAAACTGTCAAATAATGGAAAACTGTGCACGAATAAAATAGTCACCGAAAGCAGAGAAATAATAACCATGACACTTGGAACATCTGCTCTCGTCATCAGATGTGGTCAACTTGTGCAACGATATTAATGAACATCACACCGAGCGGTAACTACAGATCAACAAAGTTATGCGGACGAAAGCACTGACCCCGACAGACTGATGTTGGGAGTGTGGACCACCCGTGGGCGGTCAAGTGTTTTCTACTTTCAAGTAGAAAGCTGGTATTCCACACCATTTATAATAACGCAGAAATACATGCAGAAATTATAAAATTTTGATACCATTACACAATGCAATAATATATAATTACACTGCGTTTATTTACATCTTAAAATTTACCTTAATAATTTTTTTCTTGAAACCAAATGTTTTATTTATTTTACTTTTTTAAAAACCTCAAATAACTTTATTCAACAAGAATGAACGCAATTAAACCTGGAATGAAGTATTGCATGCATACAAAAGGATTTACTTAGATGTTTGATTTCTATAATGATGTAAAATACAGACCAAAATAATAAATAAATCATGGCCCGCAGCTGCCTAAACAGTGTTTACAATTTATCGTATTTAGTAAGAATGAATCTAGCACGCAGTATCATGGTTTTAAGAAACAAGCACATTTGTTTTCATTAAACTTAATTAATTTTGTTGTCTGTTTGTGTTCTTTACATCATGATTATTCTTCTATTTCTTTTTTCTTTTCAAAACGAAATGTGACGAAAACGGAAGGAAATTAGGGTAATCCGAAAAGACGAAGGCAACCATAACTACCTTTAGCCCAGAGAAAGGCGGGGGAAGAATGAGAAAAATGGAGATAAAGCGCTTTGGAGTTACTACTAAAACAATATGAAACAGCCCCGAGACATGGCTACACAAAACGATGAAGACTTTAATTATAAACCATCCTGATAGCTACAATAGAAATAAAACGTAATGGAAACGGAGACAAAAAAATGGATGGTGAAAGGTTTGTGACACAAGACTCCAATCTTTAAATCAATTGAAATATCTGGCACGTTTGAAGTCTACTGTTTGTAGCCAATTCATCTCCTAGTATTACTTTTGTTTCTTGTTTTCTGTTAATTGATACCTTCTCTTGGCATAGCGTTGGATCCATCCCAGCCTAGCTTTTGTTCCTTTCAAGTCCTTCTTCAGGGTTGTTTCGCCTTGGCTTCTTGATCTCCTTCTTCTTTTTGTTAGGTCAGCGGCCTTTATGTTGGGCTCATAAATCCTCCAAGACATTTCTCTATATTCAAGCCTTTTTCCGTTCAGTGTCACAAGCTCTAGGTGCTAAATTTCCTTGAGACCAGTGCGCAGTTTAAAGGACCTACCAGAAGAAGGTTTCTTACAAGTGTAGCCTCCACTGAACACCTAACTCAGCCACTTGAAACAAGAGTTTGTATCGTGCAATAAGCAGTGACAAAACTGGGACCGCCTTGACCTTTAAAGTAAGCTTGTTCTAAACATTTGTGTCACTTATCAGCCCTCATTAAGGCGCATGATCGTATTATCAGCTGTCAAAAACAAAAAGCACTTTATTCATATTCGATCATACGAACGGCTTGAAACCTTCAAGAGCAGGACAGGAGCCTCGGGTTCGTTTACGATGATGGTCCGTGTAGCAGAACTGTGTGGTTTGTCACCCCAAGACAAGCTGCTAAAAATAACACACATAGACTTAAAGAATTACCTTTGTTAAAATTATTTTTAACTTGAAATTTCAAAGATTGTGAAGATACGGATTATCTCCATCTCCTCTATGCGCGGGGCCCCCTTCGGGCGCAGGGCCTTGGGCGGTCGCCACCCCATAGCACCGGCGTTTCAACAGTCCGTAGATGTGTCAGATATTTTAATATATTGAATATACAACTGTGTACAGTACATTATATATAATGTATCTAATTTATCTATATATGTATACTTGATAATGTTAATAAACAACTATACGTTTCTGTACGTACACTCTGTGATTTTCTACAAGCATTTCTCTGAACGTCCTAGAATTTAGCTTTCTTTTCATGAATGGATTGCAAATGATTATAAAAATGATCGATCTTTAATTGCTCTCACAGTATCAACCCGTCTTGATTACTATAACCACGGACGTGTAATACAAACATAAAATTAAGTCGATCCGTGCTATAACGACCTCAAGGCATGCGCTTAACCGTTCATGTACTTCAAGCTTTCATGTATGCCTGCCCATTGGCCCTTTTTACCTTTCTATGTATCTATTTTCTACGACTTAATCGGTGACGGAATAAACTAATATATATATATATGATCAAAGCACGGGAATATGTAGGTGCTTGTGAACAAGGGCGTTCACTCATTGCTTTCAAAATGGCTGGCCTTAGCAGACGGCTTTTAACTTTACGCAACCTCGGGAGCTCTGTGTTATTTCAGGTTCTAGTTATATCTTATTCAACATCGTTATAGTAGATAATAGCTGGTAGTTTTTTTATTCCTTATTTACCTGTATCATTTAGCACTTATTTTGACAGTTTGTAGTGTTTTGTCCTGGATCATTTTCCAATTTACAAACCAAAATTACATGTAGGATCAGTAATAATTCCCATGAAACACACACACACACACACACACACACACACACACAGATGAAAGCGAATTCAGCAACAAATTTCACGATCAGTCTACCACTGACTGTATGGTGCAGTCTTTATAAGTGGAAACGACAAAAATCTGCACTCAAAATGTTAATCGATTTGCATTTTGACGACATTGATTAGATATATCTCCTCTAGCCCACCAGATGCATTTCCACATCACGGCAGGATTGGTCACAAGCCAAAGCGGCACTTCACCCTCTTCTTGCAACATCCCAAGACAATGGAGTTCGAATAATATGCCTCAGTAATCCCAAACAGCGGTAAGCAGTTAGCAAAATATTTATTATGTAGCAGGATAGGCTGTCTTTAGTTGTAGTCCACAGCATTGCCTTTCATATATAAGAAAGTGTTTGTTTCATTTTACCTTCGACAAAAGTCACTTCTGGTGACGAAAAAACCCTCATTAAAAATAAATACTCGACACTCAAAGCATGTTGTCATTTTTCCTGTATCTCTACTATGGCATGCCATTAGCAACTTATCTGAGTCCATTACTCATGGAAGTCTGTCACTAAGTCTGTTGATTAAGTGATGTCTGATTAATGACCTCTAATAAATCATTAGATAAAATCCAAAATAAGGATTGAAATAATATCAGTCCAAGCATAAATTTCAGGTAATGTAAGCTTTGTTGTGCAGCAATGCCCTGTCACTCAGGATGTTAACTGAGCTTCATGCTGCGCTCTCAGATGAGGACAAAGACCTGAGGGTCATTATTATTACACACCAAGGGCCTGTCTTCTCTGCTGGCCATGATTTGAAAGAACTGGTGAATTTGAAGATTTTTTTATTATCTCCCATTGCTTTCTTTTTCTCTTTTCCCTTTCTATCTGAATCTCTCTCTTTCTGTCCCTTTTTTCTTCCTTTTCCCCCTTATCTGTGTGTGTGTATTTGCATGCGCATGTGTGCATGCCTATGTGCACATAAATATACATGTACGCATTTGTGTGCATATAAAACATTATATGTGCACAAGGGATTTGTGTACATGTCATAAAAAATCATATGTATAAATATATTACATAAATTTATAAACTGTGCATGAGTGTACTTGAATTATAAGTGCATGTGACATGATATGTACACAATGGCTATGTGTTGGTATATTTAAAATACCTTTATACAAGTTTTTATATCCATGTTTATGTGCATAGTGCTTTTTAGTGACTCTTTTCTAATACTATCAAAGAATTGTATAGAATGTAACACTCATATCGCTTTTTTTTAATGTCTGCATCTATAGACACAGGACACAGGCAGAGAGTACCATGAGAAAGTGTTCTCTACCTGCACCTCTGTCATGAACCTTATTCAGGTGAGAAATTTGATTATGTTACTTGCTGGGTGGTTAGTACCATCTCCACAGTTTGATACTCTGCCTTTCTTGATCAACACTTCAACCAGTTAAAGTTTCCATCAGTGATAGTGTGGTTGTGGTGGCAGTGATAATTGTATGAGGTTGATCATTATGTCTTCTTATCTTGAAACTTTCTTAATTTTAACTGACATTTTCAACAGTCCACAGAAGTAACACTTGTTGGTATCTCTTTGCTGTTTATGTTATAGGAATTTATTTGCCTTGTGAATATGCATTGTGCCTGCAAGAGATCACAGTGCAACATGCCATGCTAGTGTTTTTCCTTTGCGGGCTCTCATTAGAGAAATTTAATTTTTATTTTAAACAGACATAGAAAATTTGATGATTTCTGCATGGTGGAGTTCTCATTTCTGTTGTTTCTACTAGGATCTTCCAGTTCCTGTGATTGCACAAGTCAAAGGTGGGTTAGAATCATATTTCTAATGGACAAAAAACTTTGAAGATGTTAAAGACTTCAATATTTGAAAAATAAATTACAATTTAAAATAATTGTTAGTGTGATGTGTTTTGTTCCTTTTGGATTAGATGTTTCAAACAATTTCATTGTGAAATTGTTGAATGCTTTAAAATGGTTTTTATTTTTAAAATATTGCAGCATCATATCTTAAAATTTTAAAAAAATTGTATTTCATCAAATGAAATAGTATTCATTTAAAATAATTTTTTCTTTAAATCACTCCCTATGAGTTTTTCCTGCTACCTGTAAATACACTATTCAATTATTCTTCAAGACGCATAATATACTGCCTTCTACCATGATACTAGTCACCAGATTTGTGCTTTCTTTGCAATAAAAGCAACAACTATATGTCAAAGGCATTAAATCCAATGTATTCTGAACATGTAAGCTGGCACAGACAGCAAGGGCAATAACACCAACAGCAGCAAAACATAGGAAGGGCATAACTTTATATTATAGCGGAAAACGTGAATTTATTTGTGATCAGTACAATCTGTACATGGACTTTTCAGCACAACATTATCACAGAATAATATGAAATTGAACAGTGTAATCACAGATGCAGTTTAACACTTACCACTTCAATATGTAATATATTTCTTTGTAAGGAATGTTGATAGAATGCCATCATGTTTGCAGGGTTGGCAACTGCTGCAGGGTGCCAGCTTGTGGCCACCTGTGACATAGCAGTGGCATCAGAGGAATCACGCTTTGCTACACCTGGGTGGAGTTTTATGTTTTAATCATTACAACTTTTCATAAACTTACTCAACTTTCTTGTTCATTAAAAAGATATCTTGATTCATAGTGGCTTCTTATACCTGTGTCTAATCTTTTGATAATTTACATCTTTCCACATGAGGTGTTGCATAGGTAAAAGAAATTTTCCTGATATGTTAAATTTGCCTATGCCATAATCTTACATTAAACATCTGATAGAGTATATTGTGAACACCACATGTCTGATTTTTAGAGTCTTTCAGTAGATGTACAGCAACAGTATCTCGTGTACAAACTAGAACAAAGCAGCACACAAAATGACATATGCTTGAATTGTTGTAGCATCCATGTTGGTGTGTTCTGTACCACACCTGGTGTGGCGGTGGGAAGAGTACTACCTAGAAAAGTAGCGCTGGAGATGATGTTTACAGGCCAACCAATTTCTGCAAAAGGTAAGAATATTTGGCCATAAAGAAGGAGATGACCTGGCTGTGCTCACATGCACCATTAGACACACACTAAAGAATCGGTAGGGTGACAGCAAAAAAGTTCACATTTCAGAAGTACCTATGGAGAAAAAAAGCAAAAAGTGCAATAGCCACAACCATGGAGCAGTATATAAAATGAATAAAAAAATCGTTCAGATCTCACTTAAGTTGTGTTATATATGAACATTATGCAATGAAAACAGATGAATTATTGTCCTATACATTACTTATACCTGATATGTTTTCTTTACAACTTTCTTTTAAGGTGGCTTACATTTTTCCTGTCCATGTTTTTTGTAAAAGTCCTTGTAGTTTTTACATAAACTTTGACTCCGTTGGTCATCAGTCCCAGAATTTAAAAGCCACCAGAATTACTAGGGATCAGATGAGCTTATTGATATCTGAAGCATGGCAAGACTTTTTTTGGACTTATTTGGCTTAGTATTTCTTAAAAGTTTACAAATTGGTAGACATTATTTCTCCTTCAAGAATTTGAACAAAAATCATGTGGCTTCTTTCTGACCATTGCTTTTACTTTTGAAAGACCTCTTGTGTACACTTATTAATTTTGGTCTTCTATACAAGCAGCTTAGTTTTTGTATGGCCCCGAGAAACAATAAGTTCATGCTTTCAGTTTTCATATTTTACCCGCCACCACTACCTGAGAATAGCAAAACAGGAATGAAAATGAGAAATGTATGGAAGAAGGAGAAAAAGAGAAAAAGTGTAAAATATTTCCACAACGCTTAAGCATTTATGTTTAGGATGGTTAGTGGCACAGTGGCTAAAGAGCCTGTTACTGTGACGGTGAGAATCGCATGTAGTGGGTATGAATCTTAATTAGCTTAATAATACGTCTCTCTTGATGTGACATTGCTTATAGGGCTGATTGAGGATGATTTTCATTTGGGTCCTCAAGTTTCCTTCACCTTTTGTGTGAATGTTGTACATTGTGTGAATATTAGTGCATAAAGGTGGGTTTGATGCCTTCCCTTAAAAGGTGTGCTCGTGCACCTGTATGCATGCTGTATGTAAAGCACTTTTTATCCCAGCTTTGCTGTTGGGGAAAGGTGCAATATAAATGTGCTTTGTTATTATTCTTATTCTTAAGTCTCAGAAAAATTTTTCTCAAAAGCACCCTAATGTCTTGTCTGCAGATGCCTTGCTTCATGGACTGATCAGTAAAGTGGTAGCTGAGGAAAGGGTGGAAGAAGAAGTAGGTGATCCATTCTTTTTTTATGTATGTCTAGATGAGAAACTGTTATTGCTTTAACTGCATTGTTAATGTGTGATGAACTTCTTTTATTTCTGGGTTTTCCTTATTTTAGACACTAAAGGTAGCCAATCACATCTGCCAGTTCAGCAAAGAAGTGATAACGCATGGCAAAGCTGCCTTCTATGCACAAATGAGCCTTGAAAAAAGAGCTGCTTACAGGTAAGTAGTAATCCCAGCATCTAGAGCAATATCCACATTTTTTTCTGTGAAGAAAACCAAGAAACATGTAAAGTAACTTTGCTTTATGGACATATCTTTGCACAAATTTATAATGGAGATGACTGGTGGTTTGTGCACTTGACAATGGAGCAGTCTCTGGTCAAGGTGTGTGACCTAAAATCTTTATCTGCCCTCTAAGAACAAGGGAACTAGGATTTGTATTCTACATACTCTGCCCTGAGCACTGTGTGTATATATATATATATCTATGTGTGTCTTTTCCCCCTAGATTTGCAGAAAGGGCAATGGTTGATAATCTTCAGCTTCCTGATGCCCAGGAAGGCATTAGGGCTTTTGTAGAGAAGCGTCAACCACAGTGGAAGTACTAATCAACAATAGCAGCTGCTTCTTGCTGCATAATCAAGATTTCTAAGCAGTTTATTTATCGAGAAATTGCTGGCTTCAGAGAAAGCTAATTCCTTTCTTGTGGAGCATTATATATTTCTTGTCTGCAAACAAAATAAACGTATGGAGTGGATGCCTCATAGTGTATAAATGAGCAAAAAGATATTTCTTTGTTGTCTGATGTGTTTACCTGCTGCTAACTAAACATAAGCTTTAGCAGTTATAATCTGCTGGGTCCTTTTTAATTTGAATGTGTTACGAAATGTAAGGAAGGTAAAATATGTGTAATCAAAAAAAGTATTTGATACTGTTAAGTAACATTGTGTTGGTGTAATATTCTACTGAACATTTAGACTGATAATGCTCAGTGGCATTGGGAGATGCTCGGCTTTGAGGGAGCAAACTCCATGCTGACAGAGAACGACGTTCACATTCTTTTTGGCTCCTCAGTATCTTTTTTGAGGGGCGCTAGCCCCCAATCCTTCTTGCCCACCTGGTTCCTTCGTCACTGTTGTTTCCGTAGTTAAAGAAATGTACAGGAGAAATTACATGGAAGTATAGTTATAACAATTTATTGTTCAATGGCAGCATGAGTTCTAGTTATGTCTTCAAGGGAGATGGCCCTAGTACGAAAACAATGTGATGCACTTCTCTAAAAGGCCTTTGTATGAGTCAAATTGATCAAGATTTTAATTATGAAATTATATGGCATTGTGAGTGACTTAAATATACTGGTGTCAACTTTCTGTATTGTTTTTCTGTTTCATTCAAAAATAGTTTGCACCTCTTGCATTAGTGCTTCACTTAGAATTAGTAACACTTAAATTCTACTCTAAGCTTTCATCTTTTGTGTTGTTATTACTTGAACACTATTACTACTAAAACGAAGCGAAAAGTTTCAAATTTGGTAAGAGGGCTCCATGCTACAGTAACGCTGGCGTGTGGAACGCGAAAACGTGCAAGCAAGCAAAACAATATAAGGGAGGTAACCCATCCAGAACGATTCTTTGCTATTCTGACAAAGGCTGCCTCCCATCGTTTTCTCCGGCAACATTGCCATCTACAAATACCAAAAGAAAAACAAAACAAAAATATTAAAAAACTTCATCTGCGCGTAAACTGAATAAAATGTTTTCTATTTGTCTTCCCCAAAGTACAATAGGAAATAGTTTAGGGTCCAATCTCTGAGCAGTGGTCACTTTTTTCCCTACAATCTTTAACCATATCAGTGAAGGTCGGAAAACAGCAGTGATGGCGAGTCTGCAAGTCTACGCCCTCCCCTTGACCCCCACCCCACCACACACGTAGCAGTCGTTAGGGGTGTTCTTTTTTCATTGAGTTCGAGAAGAATCTATCATCTTGCCTATGAAGCTGCCCACGAGAAAAAAAAATCTGAAACGAAAGTAAAAGAACTATCAGTGTTGATAATCACGGTTTATTTAATTTAGTGGTCACGACTTTTAAAAAAAAAAGCAAAACAAAGGAGTAAAAAACAAAAATCGACACATCTTCATTTTACAGAGTTCTCTTCATCTGGTAAATTGAAAATCTGCACCTTCAATCCAACCTCCATTTAATTACCAATTTCAAAAAAAAAAAAAAAAAGGAGAAGGAAATAAAACTAAAAACAAACCCACACATACTCAGTGTGAGTTATTGCTTCAGCATTGACATCATGTCGGCTGATAATCGTCGACAAACCAGTCGATCGTCATGTTCCGACCCACAGTGTGGTTTCCTGCTTCTCGGTGTCTGTAACTGTACATCTGCACCTCTCCTAGTGATGTCACCAGCAACGCCAGGGACAGGCATTCCACTTCCAATGTGGTGAGTAGATCCCACAGTCCTTCGGCCTCCGCAACCACGTGACCCGACTGCGCCACCACCAGCGCGTGGATGGTCAGAAGAAAGAAAGCGCCGGCGGGAGGTGGGAGCTCCGTGGCGAGGCCGATCTGCACAGTGGCGCCTCCGCTGACAGCACGGAGGAGGGCACTTTCCGACCCGAACAGAACTTCTCCTTCTGTGGTGACGGTGAAGACGCGCGACCAGCGTCGAGTATGGACAAACCAGGTCAGGAAACCGGCGCGGCGCGTGGTTCTCGTCGTGCCCCAGTTGGGCAGTAAGCGTCGGCTGCACTCCACCACCACATCTCCGTCGCTGGCCACCACCAGCCGCACTGCTGCAGGGTTCTGCGTCAACGGCGAGTCGCTGTCGGCTGGCTCCACGAACGACGCTGTGTCGAAGAGCACGGCGTTGCCGACCACCCTGACCTGCTCCACGCTCAATGCCATGTCGTCGACCACGACACGGACGCGGTGGCCGTTGACGATGGCGGCGATCAGGTAGGCGATGCTGTCCTCGTCCTCCATGCGGTCCGATGTGACCTTCGTCCAGCAAGTGTCGATGTACAGGCTGCGGGCCACCCTGTAGGACGGCGTGTAATTGTGCAGCGTCTCTGACGTCACGAGCACGCGCACTGTTTCCAGGCGCCCGCAGGTGCACAGCTTGCTGTGGAACCAGTACGGCGGGTGCACGAAGGTGCGTGTCACGTTGTCCACCCCTAGCTCCCACCCGAACTTGTTCAGCATGATGTTGCCCTTGGCACGGTCCACCTGCACCGCCGGAAAACCGACTACCTCTGCCCCGTCGTCGAGCGCCCTCAGAAGATCCTCCACTGTTCCGTTCAAAGTTCTTCCTGACGAGTCAAAGGCGTACGCGAGACGAGGGACGTGGGGCATGCGCGCTAACCACTCCGTGGCCACTTCCACCTGAGTTACGGCTCCGTCCCGCTCGTCAACGGTGTAGAGCGAGCTGTCGTCCTTTAGCAGGCGCATCTGCCTGACCGGCACGTCCCTGAACGCATCCCACGTCTTCTTGGTCAAGGTCGGGCTGAGCTGCATGGAGTAGAACGGCGTGGCGAACGTGTGAAAGCCGGTGCCTCGAGCCACCAGCGTAGCGTTGTGCAGCTGCACCTTGACCTTCACGAACCCCCCGGCAGATAGGCTGTTGATGGCGGACACCATACTCTTGCTGCCAGCTGTAGTGTCACCGTTCATGTCAGTGGCGTACACTTTGGTCCATCTGTTAAGGCAGTCGTCTGTAAAGGTAGACAGTGTCTATAGTATCAAATAAAAGCAGCTTAATGACAAATGGGTCTGTAGTGGATTATGTAGTAGTGGGCTGGGAGGTTAATTAAACTGCAACAGTATAGGAGAAATATGAACAACAGTACAACAGATATAAACAATATAACCTACATGGGTGAGTAAGCGGACAGATGAATTTAGGCATTGAGAAATACGATCATTGCTGTCGCGGCAGGTCTGAAGCGCTTATCTGAGTAGAGGAGTACAGACACTGAATGAGGCGTTTCTAACAATCCTCTCTAGCTTGAATTGGTCCCCCCTTTTTTTTGTGTGTCGTTTTGTCAAACCAGATGCAGATGGCGTAACATGTAACGCTCTCGATTAGCAGCCGAGGCTATGTCCTGACAAGCCGGTCCGGTACTGTCAACAGAGACCGAGATCTGAACTCCCAGCTCACGATCTCACTGTTCTGAGAACATATTTTTGCCTGACCGCTCGTCTACATGCACAAAACTATTTTTTCGACACAAAGACTGAAAAAAGATGACGTTTCCTTTGATAACTGAAACCAGTTGTATAATGATGATACATTGACAACGAGGAAACATATAGACTACGGAATGCAAACATACAGCATCCCCCATCTAACCGACCATTACTGAAAACAACCTGACAATATTTACCTGGTGTGTGCAGCTCACACCTAGCTCCTGTGAATCCGTCTGGGCAGTGGCAAAAGCTTCGAATGAATGATCCGCCATTGTGGCATGGATTCTGCGGATAACACGATTTGTCAATGCATCATCGTATTTCTTAAACAGAAGTGCACCACCATCGAATGAATGAACCAGTGGTGTAAGAAACTGATGCATGCGGGCAAGCGTGATGTGTGTGTATCAGGTCGAGAATGACACGTCTAGTTAATGAGCAGATGGTAACATTTGCACAGGTAGTACATGTATTTGCTCTCCTCAATTTCCTAACAAATTTAAAGTAAAGGTCGTTCTCCAACCTTTTTTTAAGACCATTGGAGGAAATGTTAGTTTTTTTGTTCCCAAATCCCCTATGGAATCTGGTACCCCATTCCCAACAGCTGGATCGACTGGGAGAAATTCGCTGTGCCACGCGGGTACCGAACCGGCGCCCCGCCTGATTTGGACGCTAGTGCTCTCTCTAACCACAGGCCACCCGCCTTCCCACTGAAAATTTAGCATCGTCCTTTAAAAAAAAGAATAAATAAAGGATGAGGCGCACCAACATAAAAATGCGGGTATCTCCATTATTCATTTGTCAAAATATCCTCAATACATGCTCCTTATAATCAAAAAAAAAATTACCCCGTATCCACTTTGAAAATACTTTCTAGACTCTGCTTGCCGTCATAGTTTCTAAAGTTAGCTTCATCAATTTTCAAACTGATTTGTATGTAACGTTTGTGACTTACCATAGTCAGAATATGACAAGTGTGACCCCGAAACTCCTGTCCAGTAGTCCGCGACCTGATCTGGCCGCCGAGCATCACGCATGATGGAGGGCTGAGGTCAGACCCACCTACGTACACCGCATGGCTACACAGACCGTAGCGAAAACACGATGCAAAGCAGGAAAGCTTGCTTCTGGTCGATTGCACGTGCAGCACCCTTGCACGTGCGTAGTCGTTATTCTTGTCATGTGCGTCACACGCAGCGACGTTCCCGTAACTCGCTTGAACATCGAGAACTGATGACATCTGCAGGTCGTTGCCCATTGCCTTGGAGTGCATGGCCAGCAAGCCCAGTAGAAACAACTTCATCACGGACATCACTTTAACACTACAGAAAATCATGATAAGAGCTGAGCCGCGTGCAGAGCAAATTGTTGTTAGTTAAGTGGTTGTCAAGCACTTGTCAAACGAACCTACGTTTGTCCCAACAATCTGAAACTAAGTAGTTTTATATCAGGGGTCTGACTGTGATACCAGGCTTTAATTTCACGCCAATACCTGCGTGCGTACTCCTGTCGAATGTTCAAATGATGATTAATCCCGTGGGTATCTGGTTATTTGAAATAAATGTTTATTGTGTGACACACAATAACACGGAAAAATAATCAAGACATTGCAAGTTTAGAAATTCGAAACAGACCGTCCACGAACTTGTATTATACATCCGTGGCTTTGGTTGAGAGTACCGCATCGTAGTTAAATCATCCTTTGCAGTTCGATCAGCCACCATGAAATTAAGACACTACTGATCACAAAAGGAGCTTCTACAAACTGAAGCGACCTTTCCTTTTTAAAGCTGCTAGTGATAAACGATTCTGGTACTATGTACTAAAGGGAAAAATCGCATATAATCGAATTTGCTAGTGCACAATCAATGTTTCTCTCCACCACTCAGCTTAAAAATTATGATTGTGCAGGTTCGCTTAGTGTCGGAAAAAAATCACAAGCAGTTTATGCCTGCTAAGTTCTTATGTATCTTTTATTAAGACAATTTACACTCTTACGCAAAACCGTTTCGTATTCGTACCTTTTCCCAGCCTGTAGTAATGCCATGTGTGCCAGATGGGACAGGCGATGTGCCTCTTCGTCCGCAGGTGACTGCCAGCAAAATAGCTCACGTGACTTCAGTTTACCCTATTGGTCGGTGTTTATATTCTTTTATTTTTGTACTATTTTTTCGGCATAAGGCCGCTGAGATTTGTCTGTCCAATCATTTCTTCCCTATGCACCCCTACATCCCTCCAGCATCAGCCCGGAGGAGAATCGTGCTAAACCGAGAGCATAATGGATTCAAAGTCAATACCACATCGACACACAGATAAATGCTGTAACCCATGATCGATGAGATAGGGTTTTTTTCCTTTTTTTTTTGGTGCATTATTCCCGAGACTATCGTGATTCACTTATGCGATATTCTGGGTAAAAAGCTGATTTAGTTCTCAGGAACGTTTTATTTGGAGAATAAATTTTTTGGTCGCAGTCAACAAGTTGCATCCAATGCCGCTGGTGTTTTAACTGTTGTTAAGTGAGAAACCGTGTATAACAACTTCACCATGGGATAAACCACTTTGTAGCGCACAGGCAGTAATATGACGAACTAAGGATAACAGATATGAAACAAACCTTTCACTTCAGGGAGCATGGTGGATGAGCTGATGTAAAGTAGTTGAAATTAGCACATATTAAGAAACATAAGCGTCACCAAGTTGAAAAGTGGCCGTTGTGATGGTTAGCTAGACCTGTGGAGATGGCAACGATCATAAGGTATTGCACTTGACCCCTAGAGACAAGTGACCGAGCTCAGGAGTTGACTACCGAGATTCTATTTTCACTTAGCTTTTGAGTATGGCTTTCTCAAGATTTAGCCTGTTATGTTCCACCATTGTGGAACTGCATGCCTTCATTTTACCTGCGAGAGTGGCATCTGTTCATGAATGTTGACACGGGAGGAAACTATCAATACTTCTGAGTCAACGCAGCAGTATGCACCAGGGTACAGTCAGAGCCACCGAAGGGCATCGTTTGACCCAGTAACTAGTTTAATCACAGGCTCTGGCTTAAAATAGTTATTTTCTGCACCTGCTTACCATAAGAACAGATTGTGATAGTAAAACAATTCTGCACAACAAATTTTGTAACAAAAAAAAAAAAAAAAAGAATGTCGGGGCAATGCATACAAGTTTCATTATTTCCCCACGATACCATGGACCTCCAAGGACCCCATGAAACTTTCAACACTTGCCAATTTCAAATCTAGCCTGACCAATCCTGTGTGGACAGACGAGAGTGGGTGGGAGAAGGTAAAACAGGACTACTTCACCTCATACAGAACATTCAGACATCACATCAAATAGTACAAGACCGAAATCACAAATCTGCATGATTTTATTCACCCCTGCAGACTTAGTGAAACAAGAGTCCTTTTTAAAAGAGATTGGTATCCACAGCAAGAAGCAGCTCACTTTCCAGGCAAAATGATACCGTCATACTGAAAAAGATAAAGATAGTTAAATTAGGATGCTATTCTAGATTGTCCATTTAAGAGTGATAAAACGAACACCTAAACATTAACACCGAAGCCGTGAGAATAAAAGTGATCCAACCAGGTGTTAAAATAATTGTTATCAGACATTTTGAAAGGAGAATAACCTGCCCACTTGTCTTTGCCCTAGCTACTGGGACTTGCAGTACCTTGGTGTCAGAAGATAAGCAGCGAATACTCTACTGCCATTTCAAAATATTACTGCATGCTTTAAAAATAGTTATTGCTCCTCCACTTGAGATAACAAGCACTAACATGTTAAACTAGATTCAATATCAAGGTACGGCATCCAGACAATGTCACTTTTACCCCAAAATGTTTCAGTGATCGCCTGGTCTTCACATTCAACTGAAGACTGCACTAAGGCAACATCTGACTTTATTTACGAGGCTGAAAGCACCCAAAATAAACAGTTATAACGGGTGACTCTAGCCTCATCATTTTTAAAACAGATGTTAGTGGAAGCAATTTAAAAGGAAGTGTTTTTATGGGGAAGGGGGTTAGAGTAAAAATATTTCATGCTGAAAAGCCAGTCTGTCCTTGACCGGCATGTCTTGTTTAAGAGAGAGATGGAGGGGCAAATGGAAGGACGTTGCAGCTAAAAGGGCCCGCCACTCATCTGTATTTTGGGTATAAGTACAGGACGACCAGCCCAGCCTTTAATGTTCGTAAACTAGTTCTTCCTCTGGCCGCTATGCCACCCTGTGGGTTGCCTTGATGGATAGTCTAGGGTAGCTGCTAAGGATTATGGTTGAGCAGTTCTGCTACTGCGTGCTGTATCCTTTTTGTGGGAGTGGTATGTCTAGTTTAAGACAAACAAGGGTTTTATCCAAAGGGAGAATACAGTCCCTAGCCAACCACCTGAGGTAGATGAAAACTTACCTTCTGTTGAAACCACTTCATGGACTCTTCTTTTGTGACTCTGTGCTGGAACCCAATGGAACTTTTGCGCTTTCGCCTCTGATTTACATTGAAACCTTAAAGCAAACCAAGCTGAATTTTAAACAACCAGCTCTTACAAATACTTTATCAATATTATACCCCTCACTAGTATGAGACTTGTGATACTACAGTTCTTAAATTCTTTCTTGGGTAAACATGGCAATCAATTACAGTTTTCATGCTAATAATTCTGTACTACAGTGCTTTATATTGATCAAATGTAGGCAAAAGGTCCCAGTGAGGGAACGTCAGAGTTTATCTAGAAGACTGATAGCACACGCAATAAACTGTCATCAGACAACTCTAGCCTTGAAAATGCATCCAAGCAAATAAAATACCAGCACCATATTTTTGTCGGCAACATTTGTGAATGTTAAAATTTTACAATACAAATGGAGAAAATACCACACAAGATGATAAAATTAGAAAAAATTAGTTATGTACATCATGACTTAGAACCAAATAAAGCGTTCAGTACAAAGACCAACAAATATTGGGGAAGGGGGGAACATATATCAAGAAAATCCAGGAAAGAAGTCACAAATCTTGGAAGAAGATATACGAGTTTAAAGAACACATCGTTTCTGAACCAACATCCTTGTTATTTCTGTCAGGTGCAGCAAAAAGATTTCACACCCCCTCCCACAACAAAAATTTTATATAAGCTGCCCATTATTATGATGATGGCTGTAAAATGCACTTGCTTATTACACACAATGCTTACCAGGTCTGCAAAGGACAACATAGAAATCCATGCCATAAATGCCAATGCCAGGGTCATACTTAATCCCCAAGTCTATGTGCTCTTGAATGCCAAACCCAAAGTTGCCAGTGTCTGAGAAGTTGTTTTTGCGTAATTCATACTCTCGTACCTTTAAGAAAAGCAGACAATACATGTAACACATTTTTTCAAACAATTGTATCAAGATGGAAACAACAGTTATATGTATATATACTTTGCAGGAAAATATTACCATTAAACTCATTCATTTAGACTTCCACTTTGGAAGATTATGTACTACAATGCATAAGCCGTACATGAAGCGTGGATCTTCCTGAACAGATCATTTGTTCTGGATACTTGCCTTCAGCCCTCGTTCAAGAATCTCCTCTGCCTTAGCCCCACGCACCGTACAATGGACAGCGATCTTTTCATTTCTTCGGATGCCAAAGGAGCGCACAGTGTAGCGAGCTGAAAACACCACAATGAGTTTTGGTGCAGAGTAAATAAATGAATGCAGGCAAAATCTCAGCACTATTCAAACCATACATTGTAAACAAATGCTCACACATACACCACAGTACAACAAAATATTACTAAATCCCATATGCAACAATGATGTCTAATTGTGGGTACTTATGGATGAACTAAGTGATCTTTTTAATACAAATAGCATTTTTTCTTAGTAATAAGATTTTATTAAACACCCTTGTCCCTGGC
This sequence comes from Marisa cornuarietis, assembly GCA_004794655.1. NCBI lineage: Eukaryota > Metazoa > Mollusca > Gastropoda > Architaenioglossa > Ampullariidae > Marisa > Marisa cornuarietis. The sequence continues at coordinate 106,971 of SMMW01000568.1, read as the reverse complement.
CTTTGAGAATAAAAATAAACTTTTTCAGTAAGTATAGTAGCTGCTGCTACAATGACCAATATGAACTTCCATCAACAATGAATCTTATTTTAATTCCATTCAAACAGCTCATTAATAATTTAAGATAGCATATTTACCAATAAGGCTTCTCCATATATAGCTTGCTAGTTTTTTCTTACTTTAGTGCATGCACTAATTCACATACATGCAGCAAAATGTTTCACTGAAAAAGTAACTAATAATAGCACTACACGGCTAAACCAGTGTTGCAATCAGCGAGATTTATGTAGCACAAAGTTTAAGTCAGACTGACTGTTATGTGCAACAGCAGCTCATGCCAATGTGCTATTAACTGATCACTGCTTTGGTATACATTAGGGTCCTCAACTTTCAAACAGGTCTCCTTCCAAGACGCTGTTCATATGTACTAGGTGGATGTGTGTTGTGATAACAGTATGATACCTGTACAATGATGTACTGACGTGAGTTTTCAGTTGTTTATTTTTTATAACTACAGTACAGGTATTAAGTTTATGATAGTAACAAAAATAAGATCTGTAATCTTACCTTGATAAAGTGATATGACTACTGTTTAGGACATGCATACCCAATGCTCCCTCCTGCTCCTGCCATGCAAACTATTCTACTGCACTAACTTTAAACTTGAAGACAAACTTTGTATATACCGAAGTTTGTAAGCAGAAGATCAACTGTAGCTTGCTAATATTCTCTTACTAACCAGTTCATTTATAATTTAAGATTTAAAAACATATATTAAGCAATCAGTTCTTATGCATATATAGCTTGCTAGTTTTCTCTTACTTTAGTGCATGCATTAATTCACATACACGCAGCAAAATGTTTCACTGAAAAAGTAACTAATAATAGCACCACACGGCTAAACCAGTGTTGCAATCAGCGAGATTTATGTAGCACAAAGTTTAAGTCAGACTGACTGTTATGTGTGACAGCAGCCCGTGCCAATGTGCTTGTTTTATATTACCCTTTATAGGTAATAGATATTCAAGTCCAAACACAGGAAATTTTTCATATATTGGTACAAAAGCAGAAACGATCAGAAGGTTAAACTTATGGTAACTGTCAAGTTATGACCTGAATTGCCATTTCGGATCCCTTGCATGAATAAGACTGGTTAGTTTTGAGCAGTTCTCCAAATCATGAGGAAATGTTACAGCATACCAACCTTTGGAGAAAACTGGCTGCTGGCCAGTAAGCTGCTCCAACACCTTTGCTGCCCTGGTCAGTCTGTCACCGGATTCTCCTACACAGATGTTGAGGCACAACTTACGAATGCGGAGCTCGCGCATGGGGTTTGTTGCCCGTTTGTTAGACTTGTCCTCCGTTTGATCCTGCATCGTATGAAAGAAACCACTTTAGATTAGAAAATTGCCAAATACCTATCAGCATTTATTTAAGCTCTTTATAAAAATCTCACGAACATGCTTGCTGCTGCATAATTTTCATGTTTTATTCCTACGAGCCACTGTGTGAGGCGTGCAAAGAAACCGTATATTCTGATTATGTACCGTGTACCCCGGATCTCTTAGAATTTTTTTCTAAGTAATCAGGCTCTTGTTCACAGAAATGCAATGATAGATACAAAGATAAAATATTTTCATAGCTAGAGTTCATCTTGATGTTTATTTGGAGACATTACAAGCTAAGATGCAGAGAGATGCTAAAGGGAATTAGGCAGTCCCAGACTCACCGACATGTTGACGATCGTGAAAGGAAGTTCGTGATCGTCACTTCCGGGGACAACATTCTCTAAACTTTACTAGTTCAAACATTAGTAAATATTAATTAAGCGTACTTATAACTTCAAAATATCGGACTGAAAACTTTCGGACTAAAAAATATCGGACTAAAAACGTAACCAAACGTAAAATTAAAAGAAAAGATCACATGATATATGGCGGCGTAACTTAGCAACACTGTATGCTATCTTTGGTGGTGGTCAGTGAGAAACAGCGCAAACAACATGAGTTCTTCTGCAGAAGAGGAAGACAGTGGGCCATCTGTTGATTCAAATAACCCAGAAGAGCGTGTGGCTGCAAGAAGAAATCGCATTCAACATCGCATAGAAGTCCTGAAAAGGTATATTAATTTGTCGGACATAGCGACCGAAACACAATTTTTTAACGTAGGCCTATAAATGTTGCAGACAGTATCACCACCAGTTTATTCTCAACCACGACTACTGTTGCTTGCAATGTTATCATTCCCATGAAAAGCAGAATTTTTACAGATTTTGGATCATGTATTATCTATGCTGTGTATGCGTGATGTAAATTTTGTATTTTGTATTCGATCAGTCGACCGATACAAGATATCTGCTCTGTACGTGTGTGTGTGTGTGTATGTGTTGGGGGATATGTTTGTGCACGCGCGTAGGTAATGACTGTATTACGAGGGTTAGGGTTGGGTGTAAGAAATAGTTTGCTATAATGTCTTAGCAAGTTATAACTTAGTTTGTGAGCAATGCATACAAATGATGAACGTCACAATCGTAACTTTTAACAAAGTGGTGCACATGTATTAATTTTACTTTGACGAGGAAATGATCATACTACTAATGTAAAACTATTTTCATTTTTCTCTGCAAAACTCTCACTTAAAAATTAATCTGAGTAATGTTTATAAAGTACTGTAAGTAAACCTCCATGCATTTTCTCCTATAGTTATCAAATGTATTGTGCTATCTATATGTGTGAGTGAGAATGTTTACATATGGTGTCTTAATTCAAGCTCTGTAAAACACTATACAAATATCCGAGATATCTTATGATTTGGGGCTTTTGTCAAACCTTTTCATCTATGCATAATTACCTTGGATACAGCGCACCATGTGCCATCCACTAAAGAGGGCTCACTAAATGGCTGACACTGATAGAATGCTCCAGCAACAACAATAACATTCATTTCACTACAAAAAAGTGTTACATGTTTTAGCCACTGAATAGTCATTCAGTACAAGTTGCATGTGCTCTGCTTTAATTTCTTTGAAGTCACTTATCCTGCCTACTTCTCTAAACCTTTCTTCCCTTACATCCATACAAGAACCCTTTTACCTTCATCTGAGCAGCATACATTGTCTACTCCTGTCACCAAGGCAATAACATATGGTCACTGGCTTTTTATCTATGGTGGAGCAAAGCAGATTTGGACATGAAGTCTCAAATACTCATTGCAAGCTTTATGTTTTTGATTAACAGGGCTGCACTTGGTGAAGATGTTGACAGCAAGAAAGATGCCAAAGAAGAACTCAGCAAAAGTAGAAAACAGATGGAGGAAAGTCGACTCCGACTTAATAAACTACGCAGAGATGGCTTTGAGCTTGTCACCAACATTCGTGTGGCTGGCGACGCGCGTGAATCCAACAGACGTGGTGTTGAAGAAGAAACAAAAAGACTCAGGTAATTTGTAATATTTTAATATATTTGGGGAGTTTTACATTCATTAAAAGCCTTCTCTTTGAAACTTAAGTATTATAGGCCTTAGAAGTTAGTGTCATGTCATGAGAATACCCAAATGACGTATGATCTACATAGCTTCTTTAGAAAAACATTGATTTGGGAAGAGAACTGCTTTGGAGCTGGTATTTTCTTATGTCTTTTTTTAAAACATAGTTTTAAAGAAGACATAATTAACCAACAAGACTCAACATAAAGTTTAAACAAAAAAATTGTTAAGCTGAACTCCATATCATACCAGTGATATTTGATGGTTTTTAAATGTAGAAACAGTTATGTCGCCTGTCAGATTGCAGCCATTAAACTAAACTGCAGCAATATAGGCCTAATTCAGCAAAGCCAAGTAGGGAGCATTGCATAGAACCCAGCTCATTGACTGTATATGTGGTTGTATGACTTCTGCAGTCACAAAATGTATTATGATGCACTGAAATATTGTATATGTACATGTTTTAACTTGCCTTTTAGGAAGGAGAGACTGGACCAAGAAGTAAAGCTCAGTGCAGAAAGATTTGATGAGGTGAATTATTTTGGTATCTATTTTGTCTGCACATGCATTCTGTTGTGCCAAATCATTCCACCTCCATATTCCTCTTGGTTTTTTAATTTATATCATATATTCTGTAGTACATTTGATTGAACTGAACTTAGCTTTCTTTTCAAAAGTGAATTTATAAGTCTCACCATCTCAATTCTTAATCTTTCTCTTCTCTGTCTTCTTTCTTTCTTTTCTGCACCTGTCATAGAGAGTCACATTTGTCACTAAGAAGAACCTGAGACTACATTCTGCCATTTATAGGACAAATGATGGATGAGATATGGTCCTTGCTGGCAGTGCATTATTAATTTCACACTACAATCACACCAGTTTATTTATTTATGCTGTTCTCAAGTAGCCACATTGATTTGTGATAAAAACTTTCCCAAATATTTTTATGTATCTGATTGTTGCTTTACTATTAAAAGGCCTACATTTATAGAGAAAAAGCACAATAATTTGCATGCATCTCATAAAAAATGTATTTCTTTTGTATAATATATTCCACTTTGATATGCTATAATTTGTCCCTTGTATCTACAATATGATCTACTGTTCAGGGAATTATTTGTAAAAATTTCATAATTTTAAAAAGCTGCAACAATTTTTATTCTCTATGAAACAAATATATTTTCTTGTAAACAATCTGTGGGTAGCCAATTGCATTAACATATTCTGTGTAACCACAGTATGATCAAAAGATTTATCATTGCAAAAGAAAGAATTTTGAAAGTGAAGGAAATGTTAGTGAAAGTGGGTATAGTACTCTCTATGAATAGAACAATCACATAAAAGTTTATAATGCATGGTGATCAGCATTGTTTCTTACTGTTTAGTTGTATTTTATTATAGATCACTAAGAAGTGGGAAATAGCACTTCAGAAAGAGTTGCCACAGTCACTGCACGAGGTATACATATTTGATTAATTCACTTACAACTACGCCTTTCCTTGCGATACTAATATTTCTATTGAATGTTTAAAGAATAAAAACCAGTTTGGGAAGATTTTTAAGTATTACAGTGTTTCTAGTTGCCTTGTACCCGTAAAAGTGTTCTTCTGACTCATGATTTTATATTTGCTTTGCTTTCATATCACATATCAACAATAAAATTTACATATATTTGTACAGGCAGCTTTGCATGTGTTAGCTGCAGCTGATTGGAATTCACTAATTTATTATTTGTTTGGTCACACGTTTTTAGATGCTGATTCAACAGAAAAAGTCTTGTGATTTAATGATCGATGAAAAGAACAAGATCATTACCGATTTCCAGCAGGTAATATGAGTGCAATATCTACCATCAATAAAAATTGAATGAAACATTTCTCTGCATCCCACCTTCCAGCCCAACATACAAAAACATATTCTCTGTGTACCTATAATGCCCATTGATTTTTGTACATGTTGTACAAGTAATATTCAAATATTGTTGTATGATGCAGCATCATGTGTAAGCTAATAGGAAAAAAATATTTTAATGTGACGAGGTAGTTGAAACTACATAATATATATGTGTATATATATATATATGCATGTGCAAAAGGGGAGACTACATGTATGATGAGCTGAAATAGTGTTTAAGTGATAAAATAAAGTCATCAACATTTATGAAGTGGCTTATTCACTTTCATTGTATTTTCTCCCCTCCCCCTTCACCCCCTATTTTTTTTATCTGTAAACATATCAATTTTTCAGGATCTTAAAAACAAGGATGATCAGTATGTGAAAGACTTAAAGAAAATGGCTGATGATGTTGACTTGATGACAGAAAGGATGGAGGAGCAAATAGGCAATGTCATGAAGGCAAACAGGGATGAACTGGAGCAGATTGAGGCAAGGAAGAAACTGGTCATGCGTACATGCAAATCCTGATACTTATTCTTTTTGTGTCATTATCAAGATTTCCTTGAATTCTGTTTTGTTTTAGAACTGTAGATTAAAACTGTGCACAAGAAAGGATGTTGAAAGACCTATTTTATTTAAATTATTAACTCATTATTATTTTTGTAATTTTTCATGATTGATTTGAAATAATTTAAAATTGTATTGGTAATTATACTCAGTTGCACAGGACAGATCTAGGAAGATAATGATGTTGCTAACAGGGAAACGAATTGAGGTGAACTGTTTTATAAAAGCACTGTGAGGCAAATCGATACATGAAAATATTTTTTATCAGTAAAACTTTTTTCAGTCAATTTAAAAAGATTTATTTCATAATTATAGATATTTTAGTAATGCTTATCTGTCTATAGCGAGCATTTGTAGCAGAACGAAATGAGCTGCTTGAGGTACACAAAAAGAAATGGGATGAAAAGATGAATAATCGACGGGAAAAGGAGGAGGAGTTTATGAATCAACGCCTAAAACGAGTGGAAGAGAACGAACAGCAGTTGCAGCACTTGCGAGTACAGGATACTGAGGAGTATAATATAGTGAAAGTCAGACTAGAGACAGATGTGCAGGTAAGAGTTATAGGTGTATGGGTGCATGAGTGACCTTCTGGAGATGGGGATTGTGGTTGGGTTAGAGGGTGTAGGTGTATGCATGTAATGAGAGAGAGAGAAGAGAGAGCAAGAGAATCAACGAAGAGAGACGTACATGTGTGTGCATTTGTGTTTTCCTGTGTGTGTACTGTATTTGGTTGCTGGAAAAATGTAAATTAAGATGCTAATTGTTTGTTATAAATAATGATTGCCCCCCACACACACACATATATTTATATATAGAACTGTTTCTGCAATTGTCATACAGCAACACAAACCAGGCTTAAAACAGTAAATGTCGCCCCTCCGACTCATTACAATATGCAGATAGTGCATCTCCTTTTACGGTACTTTTGTGGTTTCTATAATTAAGCTTGTCATTGTCCTAATTTTTTCCCTAGCAGCACAGAATGCAGAAAACACGTGGGTCCCATAGAAAGTATTTGGGACCCATGTTCTACACCAAGGGAGTGAAGGGACCCATGTATTTTTGGCATTCTGTGTTACTAGGGTTTGTTTGGCCTACCACCATAACTATTCAATCAAATTTGACAATATTACAAAATTTTGCTTTGCTTGTCAACCAGAAATTCAGGGACAGAAATGTTTCTAAATTTAAATTCATGTAGGTCTTGGAGCAACAGCTGCAACAGATGAAGTCTACATACCAGCTGAATCAGGAAAAGCTTGAGTACAACTTTCAGGTTTTAAAAAAACGAGATGAAGAGAACACCATCACCAAGTCTCAACAAAAACGTAAAATCACCAGGTGAGCCACCAGGCAAATATCACTTGCATTCGGAAACGTCAAGTCATATCCATAAACCATACCCTAAAAAAAAAAAAACAACCCAGAAAAATAGGATCACAAATAAAAAACCAAAGCATTTTAGTGCTACATTTTTTAGGACATGCTTGTGTATCAGTTATATGTTGCAGTGCTGTACACATTTTTTCTAATTAAAAGCATGTAGACTTTTGCATTGTTAGTGCATTTTTTGTCAAGTTCTGTTTTTTTTATAATACGCTCATCTCTCATCTGTGCTTCTCTGACAAGGGAGCACCTGTCATGTAGGAGCAGTTTATAGGTGAACATGCAAAGAGTGTACCTACATCGCATATTTTATGAGATATATAATAATAATAATAGTGAAGATTTTTATAGCGCATATTCTAACTCATAGAGAGCATGCTCTTAGCGCTTAAAACGAGGAAGAGACGTGGACTAAGTAGATACAGAACAAAGGGGACAAAAGAAAACGACAGTACTGACAGAACAGAAAACAAAAGGCATCAAGTAACAGGAACAGAAAAATATAGTGATTCTGCGAGAAAGATGGGTAAAGTAGCAAGAAGGAATTTAAGGGGGCGGGGTTAAGAAGGACTAGCATTGTGTGGACTGTGTTAGGAGTAATGCTCAAGGAAGAGGTGCGTTTTCAGTGCAGATTTGAAAGATTCAGTTGTGGGAAGGTGGCGGATATGGAAAGGAAGAGAGCTCCATTGTTTTGCAGCACAGTAGCCAAAAGTCCTGTGACCATATGTTGTTGTTCTGGTGACAGGAACAGTTAGGATACGGTCGTCAGACGAAGAGCGTAGTTGTCTGGACGGAGAGTAAGGGATGAGAAGTTCAGAGAAATAGTCAGGACAGGAGCCAGCAAAGAAATTAAAACAACAACACAGACAGTTTGTACTGAATGCGAGAACGGATGGGGAGCCAGTGTAGCAAACAAAGGAGAGGAGTGACATGGTCCCTTTTCCTTGCTCTAAGCACCAGACGCGCAGCCGAGTTCTGTACTCTGTGGAGTCTCTGAATGAGGTAGTCAGGGCAGCCTACCAGCAAGGAGTTGCAGTAGTCAAGTCGAGAAAGAACAAACGCACAGACAAGAGTGTTGGTAGCACGTGTAGTGAGAAAGTGACGGATAGCACTGATCTTACGAATCTCATAATAGGCAGACCGACAGACAGATGCTACATGTCTATCGAGTGTCATGTCATCAGTGACAATAAATCCCAGATTCCTAACGGATGACGTGAAGGTGATGTTGCTGTCGCTCACCTTGATGTGATTGGGCAGACTGACGAGTGAAGGTTGATGTCTTCTTCTATGGCACAAGAGGGCTTCCGTTTTATCATCATTTAGTTTAAGCTTGTTTTTTACCATCCAGCCCTTGACATCGCTGATACAAGCTTCTATAGAGCTAATAGCAGAGTGAGACTCAGCTGGCGGAGTGGAACAGTAAAGCTGCGTGTCGTCAGCATAGGACTGATGAGAAACCTGGTGAGACCGGATGCATGATGAAAGGGGCTTAGTATACAGGATAAACAGAACTGGGCCAAGTACTGAGCCTTGGGGAACACCACAGAAAAGTGAAGCAGGGCGAGATGTCTGACCGTCAACTACCACAGTCTGGGTCCTATCAGTGAGAAAGGAGTTGAACCATGAGAGGGCAGGTCCAGAAATCCCGTAGAGGGTGTGGAGTCTGTGAAGAAGCAGAGAGTGGTCTATAGTGTCAAATGCAGCAGACAGGTCCAGTAGGGTTAATGGAGAGACATCACCACTGTCAAGAGCAGATAATATATCTGTTGTTACTTTAATAAGAGTGGTCTCAGTGCTGTGGAAAGGTCTATATGCCGACTGAGCTTGTGGGATAAGATGGTGCTCTTGTAAGTATGCCCAGAGCTGTGTCAAAACTATTTTCTCTATGATCTTAGAGAGAAAAGACAAGTTGGAAACTGGACGGTAGTTGTTCAGGACATTGACGTCAAGCGTGGATTTCTTTAGAAGTGGCCTCACCACCGCATTTTTGAACAAAGATGGGAAAACACCTGACGACAGGCTGACATTTACAATATTTGTGATGGCAGGAAGTAGAGTATCTAGGCACTCGAGCAGAAGGCTTGTGGGCATCGGATCTAACTCGCAAGTTGTTGGTTTAGCTTTTAGAATAACCGCTTTCACATCAGTCTCAGAGACTGGTAGGAACTTGGTCATGGAGCATCCTGGGAGGACATCACAGGAGATGCTGTCAAGCGCCGACACAGAGTCTAAAGATGATCGGATGTCTGATATCTTCCTGGTGAAATAATCACTAAAAACTTGCGGCAGCAGTGAAGCAGGGTAGGCAGTAGGCAGTGGTGTTGCTGTCTTAGATCCAGTCATTTGAGTGCAAATGGCAAAGAGCTTTTTGGAGGAGGTGCAGTTAATTATTTGGCCCTGAAGATATGATGCTTTAGCCGCATAAATGCATTTTGCAACGCTTCGCTTTGCGGCATTATATATATATATATACTGAGTATATGTTATACTGTTTCATTTTGTTGTCTTTGTCCATTTCTCCCCTGAACTCTTTGTTGTTTGCAGGTTGCAAGATGTACTAAATGGACTTCGTCAAAAACTGTCCAAGCAAGAGAAGCAGTACAAGTTAGTTCAAGATTAATTTATTTATGCTGCGTGTTGCTGGCTCGAAGTCCTGTTGGTTTTTATCTCTTGTCTTATAGTAAGAGTGATATCCCTTTACCTTACCGGCTTGAGGGGTCTTTTTATGTTTGTGTACAGGTTGATGTGTCTGTGTATCTGTTCTTTATGTGTCCATGTATGTGTTGACATTACCCTTAAAAGTCTTGTTTTATTTTTGCTTGCTTCTGGACATTTGTCTTTGTTTTGTAAAAATGTCCCTGATTTTTTTTTAAAGCATGTTGATCCTGGCTTCATTTGGGGAAATGCTATGTATATATATATGCTCACTGATTATTATTATTATTGGGAAGAAGAATGGAGTTTATATTTGTGTAGGGATGTTACAGAGATTATAAAGTTATTCAGAAGTAGAATCCATCGTACTAGTCAATGTCATCATTATGAACAACACCAGCACTGCCTATATTTTTAATCTTTTATTCTTAGACTCACTTCATGGATTTTTTTTCCTTTGTTCATCTTGTTTTCAAATGAAAAAAGCCCTCAAAAGTTCATTTACCTACAAAAAAAACTTTCTCAATATACAACTGCTTTTGCACAATGCTTGACACTTTTAGCACTGGTGTCTCTTAGGTTGGCATAATTATTTTCAAGATTATTATCATAATTACTTTTGTGTTGGGGCTGCTTCATTCCAGAGGTGACAATGAGCAGCTCACTGAAGATTATAAACGAGTCACAGAGCAGTTTCATGACCTGCAAAGAAAGTCAAAGTAAGAAAACTGAATTTTCTTTTCTGTGTGTATGTGTGTGGTTGTCGGGGGGCGGGGGGGGGGCACACACATGCATGTGTATGAATATATGCATGTACACATTTTTCTCTAGGAGGCAGGAATGTTTTTTGTGATGAATATTTAGCATACATAACTTTAATGGTGCCACATACTATGCACATTATTTTATAAGGCACTTCCTGCTCACCGATGCCCAAAAGTTCCACCAGGTCTGGTGCATGAATGAGGAGGAATGTCGGAGTCTGCTGGATGAAGTATTGGCAGCTGACTGTGTTATTCATGAACAACAACTTGGGCTACCATGGCCTGCACCAGACTTGTATGTCATAGTGGCTACTATAACAATCGCTGTTGTCATATTTTTGTGTCATATTTGTGTTTGTAAATGTTTTCCTTTCTCACTGTGTGTGTGTGTGTGAGTGAGTGCATGCATACCCAAGCATGTGTGGATGGGACAGCTGGTAATGATGGATGAGAGACAGTGGACGAAGTCATGTGATATAGTATCTTGATTCATCATTAGATGATTAAATTAGTTTTTGTTTCTACTGCTACTTTCATTTTCATGTATTTCTTTACTCTGTTCTTAACTGATAAATGTGTGCATTTTAAAGTAAGAAATTAACATAAATATTTATTACTTACTAAATTAATTATTTTTATTTTTAAACCAGGTCATTCACGGAAACTGTAGGACCTCTTTTGGGTAAAGATGGTGCTACCAAAAACGTTTCTGCTTCAGAGGTTGTGAAGGAAGTTTTCTCTCACACAGGTACTATACGCAACAAACAAGCAGGCAAATTCTGGCCATTTTACTTTAGTTAAAAAATAATGGAGTATGTTGTCATTTGAGCATTGACATAAAAAATCGAATGTGCCTCAAGGGATTTTGTGCATTTCTTTTGAAATATTACCTCTGTTGTGTTACTCTGTCAGGAATTTGATCTCTATTTTCAAAAATACCAGTCAAAATTTCAATTGCTGGCATTCGCGGCCACATGACTTATGAGATAAAGTTTTTTTTTCATTTTTTTTTTTCATTTTAATGTCAAATTAAAAAATGACGTTTTTACCAAGAGAAATTTGCACACTTTTTAAAACAAATCCTATAGGCCTACTTTTCATTGCTAAATACTTAATGATTAGAGATTATTATACTTGAAGTTGCAGAAGACATGATGCACAAAGATGAAGGAGAGAAAAAGGAAGATGAAGAAAGTGAAAGACCAGGCATCTTCTCTAAAATATCTGCCCAAACAATCAAGCAAATTTTGGAGCTGCTTTGTGACGAGTCTGTGAGTTTGAAAACTGCATGGCCATGGTCTTATGTCTAATGGAAAAGTATTAAGCTATAGGAGAGTGAGCAGACAAGTAAAGAGAGAGGATGGGCCATCAGGCGAATGAGGGAGAGGATAATATATGGCATACCTTGTGAAGACATAGCTGTTATGCTGTAAGAGGGCATTTTCTTTCTTCTGTCATCCATCTAGGGCTTTCTTGTTGAGAGCAAACTGAACAAGCTTCTTGCGCCACTAGAGAAAGATGAAAGATCATTGATAAAGCTTGATGCCATATTTTCGGTGAGTATTTTATATCCATTTCAATTTTTTTTATGCATGAAGCTTTCAGTTTTTTTAAATAATATTTAGTATTAGATGTCAGAAGTATTAAAGTTTAGTATTATTTCTTCATTACCAAGATGCCATCATGGCAAGTTTAAAAAATACCACAGGTTTAGGGCTTAAGGACTCAGATTTTCTTGTGAAAAGCAATTTTTTTGGATTGATTGTTTTATGTTTTGTGATGTGCAGGCTCTTGGAATTGAAACAGAAAGAGACATTCACAAACTGTCAACATATTTCATGCACGTCCCTGATGATAGCCCTGATGAGGAAGAGAAGGTGGGCTTTTGGAATTAGAGTTTGTTTCTTTCAAGGGTTTCATTCTTTTGGTTTGCTTTTAAGTTGTAGTGCTGTCTGGAATTTAACTCCACTTTTTGAGGTGGTTGTGGCGGTAGATGTGGCGGCAAAGAGGAATGATGCCAGCAATAACAGTATATTGATGATCATCATGATGTTGACCATGAGGGTGGTGTAGATGGCGATAATAAAATTATCCCCCTCTCAAGGACTGTTGACAATGAGAGTAACATTGATGGCAATGTTATGATAATGATTATAATGTTGAAACTGAGGGTAGTGTTGATGGCGAGATTGTGAAGTTGATAACTAGGGTTGGTGTGGGTGACAATGAAGACACTCACATTTACACAAAACGTTACTCAATGCAGCAAGAAGATGCTGAGAAGGAAGAGGAGGAAGGAGGACTACGAAATACCGAGGCAAGTCGTCTTCATTGTCTTAGACTTTAGCCAGCTGCATGATTATGAGTCAAGGAGTGATAATGGTCTACTATAAGTTTATAACTATTTTCTAATGGCTAGACAGATCTCAGTACAAGATTATGTGTCCCCTAACCTGGGTAAATACCCGTTTTCCATTGGTTTGTTACAGGTCTACAAACATCACTATTCACAGAAAGAGGTTAAAAAAGACGTCAGAATTGTACATGGATACGTTTAGGTTGTCAAAGGATGGGCTAATGGGCGAGATGTGGGAACATATGTTAATTAGGTGTATTTGTGAACTGTTGTAACGCCACGAGCTAGGTTGGACAGGGATTGGCGCTATGGGGCGCTAAGGGGAATTTTGTCTCATTTTCTCTCTCTAGCTAGAAAATGCATTCAGAAGTTACAGAACTCATTCTGTAGTTCCAGAATGCAATCTGTACGTACAGAGCACATTCTGTACTTAAAGAATGCATTCTATACTTATACAATTCAATTCTGTAGTTACAGAATGCTTTTTATAAGCACAGAATGAGTTCAGTAACTACAGAATGAGTTCTTTAACTTCAGAATGCATTTTCTAGCTAGAGAGAGAAAATTAGAGAAAATTCCCCTCTTGGCGCCCCATATGGCGCAGCGATAACATCAGGTTTACTACAAAGTATATACTGTACAAGTCCATCGTAGAACCGATCCTGTTTTACGGATGTGAAATGTGGACTCTGCTTGTCGGAGAGGAGATCTTAGACATTGGAGAACACGTGCCTGAGGAAGCTGTTCCGGATCTCATACAAAGAACATAAGACCAAAGACTTTGGTATGAAGCAGTTTGGCACACTCTTAAGAACCTCTGCTTACAACAGTCAAGTGGTGTAACCTGGTGTAGTTTGGTCATGTGACCCGGCACGACACTAGGTTGGTGGTCGATGTCATTGTGGGCAGAGGAAGAATTTACTTATGAACGGGAAGGAGTGGACTGGTTGTTCTGTGTAAGACCTGCTCACTATCACCCAAAACAAGCGTAAGTGACGGACTTGGTCAGTTGCAGCGTCTATTTATGTGCTCCCACCCCCCCCCACCCCCTAACGACCGGAAACCAGTCAAGGGACGAATGATTGACACGAGTTTTTTAACCTCTTTCTGTACATGATGATTTTTGTACGTGTTTATCTCGAGAACGAAGGGAAGTCATCCACTCGAACGTGGGGAAATACTACAAGCTCAATCATGTGATTTTAAAGAAAAAGTTTTTTTTTGCGCCGTACTAGGCCTTTAACACCCAGGGGCTGTGCTGCATGATCGTCACGCTTTTCTACAAAATCGATCAGAGAATAGACAAAAGCACGCGAATCTCACCCTTTAAGAGATTTTTCTGTATAGGTGGTGGGGAGAGAGAGGTGTATATAGACTCAGGCAGAGTGCTTGAAGACACTTTCTACTCAGGCAGAGTCCCTGACAGTCATTTAGAATGCTAGTGTATTGTCTGTAGCGACTATTCGTGGTTATTATTGTTTACATATGGGTGATCATAAGGGCGAGGACCTGGATGGAGAGGCTTGCATCATGACGGAAGATGTGGGTCCTGACCCAGTGGGTGCCGACGCCTTTCATCTGATCCACCCGAACGAGGTGTTGAAAGCACTGCGGGCGTTTGTCGAGGAGAATCGCCAACCCATTGAGTAAGCTTGTAGAACAGGGTTATTCTAGCAGGTCCAGTTTCGTTTCATCTTAACGTACAAAGTTAATTTACGGGGAGACACAGATACCGCCTTAGAAATGCTATGATGATTGATATATTTTTTTCTTATATTAGCGTGTTAGCATGAAACTGAGACCGGATGCTAAAATGATCTAGTCGCCAGAATCGAACTGTCAGCAGCCACTGCCTGAAAACCGGCTATGGAAGAGGCGGGGGGGGGGAACTATTAAAGGAACTAAGAGCAGGAGGGAAGCAAAGAGAAAAGGACGGGAGATTATTCAGCTTCATTTGCTTGAGAGTTTTAATCTATAGATTATTCCGGTAGGCATCAGTGGTTTGTTCTTTATCTGATAAACTAAACGATTGGTTGAAAGTAAAGAGGGGTCAAATAAACCTTTTGGCCTTATTTGATGCATCTGTTCTGTCTTCTTCAAGGGACAAGTCTCACAAGTCACAGTTCCGCATCACTGCACTGGAAGAGCGCGAGAGTTCAGGTGACTCAGAGTACTGGATGAAGTACAGTAACGCACTTTCAGACGAGAAGGAGAAGGTGTGGGACGGCCTGCTGGACGGCTTGGAGATGTACAGGTGAAGAGAGTCTGCAGCGGCTGTAGACTATGCATGGACCTGTAATAGGGTCGCACACCTTTATCTCCTTTGATCTGCGTTACTTTCCCATAGCGCCGTAAGCAGTGAACCGGAAGTCCCCTGGTCCCAATGGCCGCGCAGTAGGTTTTTTTTCCCTGGCAATGGCATGCTCGTCTATCGCCGATGCGGTGAGCTGGTGTATAATGGGTAGCCCAGTGACTCAAGAGCCTGTCACAGTGACGATGAAAATCGGGTGTCATGGGTGCCGATATCCACACAAATATATATCTACCCCATATTGTGACACCTGCTCACAGGGCGGACCGTCAGCGTTTTCATTCAGGAATCCACATGTGGCGGCGGTGGGTGGAGGGGGGCGGGAGGATGTAGAAGGAGAGAAAGAGAATGTGTGTGTGTGAGGCTCTTGATAATAGTGACGATGGGTACCCATTAATGTTTGTCCACTCAATATATATATATATATATAAAGCATCTTGAGCCCGCCTTCAATGTTGGGGATAGGCGC
Source organism: Marisa cornuarietis (assembly GCA_004794655.1). NCBI lineage: Eukaryota > Metazoa > Mollusca > Gastropoda > Architaenioglossa > Ampullariidae > Marisa > Marisa cornuarietis. Next base: position 91,078 of record SMMW01000568.1, on the reverse strand, counting down.
GAAAGAAATAAACGATATGTATGCATGGACCTATTTGGAGAACCGACACCGAGGTGTAAGCATGCCATATGCTGATGACGAAGATGATGAGAACTTATGGTGGCAGTTGTTCGGGGAACGTATGGAGAGAGGGAGAGATTTTTCATTTTTTTATTCTTATTTTCAATGTCTAATTATGATAGGGAACGACTAAAACATCTGGAATGTTTTCAGTGAGATCCTCAACAAGCGCGCCAGCCTACTGTCGGAGACGGACACTCTCAGGACTCAGAACGCTGAGCTCCGTCTGCTGCTGCATCAGTACGTCAACTCCAAGGTCAGCCTTCATCTGGTTTTTGACCTCCGCCTTTCGTCGTGCGCAAGAATTTTCTATCAACCTCAATATTCCGCCTACTGTTTAAGGGTTTTCTTAACCAGGAACACTTTACCGGATTTTTATTTGACACCATTCAAAAATCTACTAAACACCATCGTATATTTCAGAGAATGTCTCGCGATAAGAAAAAGGCTTTTTAAATTCACCTGGCTAGAGTGGAGCACGGACAGTGGGTGGGGTAAGGGTTGCGGTGAAGGCAGCTGTACAGCTCTTATTTTCCGACGCTGGGCAGGTTTCAACATTTGCTGTGTAATCTCTGTCTCACTTTCTTTCCGTCTGTCTGCGCGAGTCAGCAGCTGATGGGATCAACATATGTTTGCAGGTGAACGCAGAGTTGCAGATTCCCCCCAGCAAAGTTCTACAGGTGGAGTTGAATGACGGCTACCAGTAGACAGTGACCCTGGCGGTCTCTGTGTACGACAGTCGGGGGGAGCAAAGGATTATAATTCTTGTCAGGACACACGCATATCATTTTTAGCGTCTGCTTATAATGCGCATAGAGGCTTTTTGAATTTTAGGAGGAGGATCCGTAAAGCGAACCCTTATTTCTTTTGCACATTATAAATGAACGTAAATAATTGATTCTTTGCATAACTTTGCAGAAATTGTGTGTGTGTGGAAAGATGCACAAGTGCATGGATGTATGTGTGATCGTGAATATAATTTAATATTTGTGTTGTGACTGCCGTTTCCTCCACCCTCATCGCCGACCCTCCCAAACCATCTTCGGCCACTTCCCGTTCTTGGTAGCTGCCGGAGTAATGTCCCTTTAACTTCAAAAGTAACGTATTTTCAAGGTGGTGAAGTAAGAGTGTCCAGAGCAGGAGACAAACACTGACAAACAACGTCTAGTTTTCAAGAAGTGTCAGAAAAGGGGTGACTGACAAAGTAACTTGTTCAGTACTTTTTTAATTTAACAAGCTGTGAAATTAAAAAGTTTTTCATGCATTTTACAAAAAAATTATGACTTTTTAAATTGGAAGCTTGAGATTGATTTTGATTGTGAGAATGAACTTTGTTATGCCCCGCTATAACTCGCTTGTTCTCCGTTTCCCCATGCTGTTTTCTCTCGTCTACCAACACAAAGTCACAAATTCACACAGGCGTAGACATGCACTCTACAAAGAGAATTACGAAGAGAATATCGCTCAAACTTTTATATAAATATTTATTTACGCCAAAGTAAAACAATGTCAGTCAGGAAATATTTTCTATTCTTCAGGATCTATTTCGAACCCCAACATCACGAAGGATCTATTTATCCACCATTTCTCATTTTGCAAAATATGAAAGCATGTTGTCTACTTTCTCTAAAATAGCCACTTACTTCGCACGTGGGTGTTGTTTGATCTCTTTACTAACCCAATGGTCCACAGAAATTACTCAGGACCTGGTTTTAAAGCGAGAAAACACGTGAGCGCAAAGTCGTAGGTAAACAAAATTGTAGAAAATCGATTTACAGTTATACCCGTGAAAACCGGCATTAAAATTGTAAAGACAGAATCAACTAAGGTGGAGTGAAGTGGATCGGTGACACTGCAACAAAATTGGCATAAAACCACATCGGTCAAATCTAAAATCGTGCAACCGCACATTTAAATAGACGCGTAAACCATCTTCCGCCGTCTTCAAGTGATCAAGTCACGTGAGTATCCAGCAAATGAAAGTCTTTGTCTACGGCGTTGCGTTTCTTTCTTGCTAGCAGACATGGCGTCAGTGACTGGCAGGTGAACCCAGCGACATCCTCGACACGCTGGAACTTCCAGGCCAGACATCCTGGAACACTGAGGATAAGTCTTGCGGGGACCACTGGCGTATCCCTGGGGTCTGTTGGTCCTGCTGGGGTCGCGAGTAAGGCTCAACAGCTTCTTGATTAGGCTGCTGCTGACTCAGGTAGGGCTGCTGCTGAACAGCGACGGCATGATGGTCGTGCTGGTCCCCGTGGTTGTCAGACTGCGGCAACAATGGCAACTCTTGTTGGACGCTAGGGATGGTCTGAGATGGATCTGCATGAAAATGGACACGGCTGAACCAGTCTCCTGGCAGATGCTGACCTTCAGTCTGTCCCAGAAGTCCAGGGTGACAGACGGGCGATGATCTGTTGTCTAGCACATGGATTTTTGCAGGCGGTCCGCTGAAAGTGAGTGATGCAGTGGCAGGCCGAAGCGGTCTCGTGAAAGAAGGTATGTTGCTCTGGCTGTTAACACACAGAAAACATAATTAAGACAGTCCCGGGTAACCTAAGCCATCAGCCGTTGCAACAAATATGCACTCGCCCATTTGCTTTCTTCCCTAGTTCATGTTGGTATAAGGTATTTTTGAAACGGTACTTAACAATACAGCTACTAAAAAAATCTGGTGCAGAAAACCGAATTTGTGGAGCACGCACGCACGCACGCAAGCACGCACGCACATAGACACGCACGCGTACTTTAAATATACTACACAAAACACAACCAAAGACGAAATAAAGATGCAATTACAATGACAGTGAAAAAGACAGAAAAATCTCTATTTTCGAACGTAGAAAAAAGAATAAGCAAATGTTATGCTTTTTTACATCTAGCACTCGACAAATATTGTACTATATGACTACAATACAAAGGCACTACAATAATACAAGAGGGAAAATTAGATTACATATAAAAAGATGGAGGCTGATATCTTATTTGACAGGGAATTTATTTTGATTAATGAATAAGTTACATATTCAATATGTCAGTTTTCTTTCTTCAGGGGTAGTAATAGGTAACATTTGTTTATGTTGGATGGGAAGCCTCTGCAAGCGATCAGTCAAAGTTTTCGATGTAAGTATTTTTAGGAGTTCTGCTTTGAACTGAAAGAAAGAAAGAAAGAAAGAAACAAAGAAAAAGAAAGAAAGAAAGAAAATAAAATGGAATACCTTGGTAGGAATCCCTTGGCTAGAGGATTATGCTGTATTTTAAGATCACTAATCTGAAATATAGAAAACAAATTTCATCAATTATCATGAAATTTCATATAGTTTAGGCGACTATCATTTTACATATTGAGAGTATATAAATTTAATCAGTTTGAGAACAGGAAATCAAGTGTATTTTCAAAAAATATATGCACGCCATATAACTTATTCAGCCTAAAAAATTAAAAATCTAGAAATAGATACAAACATGGAGACAATAAAACATTTTGAACCTAAATTCAAACATCACCAAGAGAGTCATGGTCTTTATCTTGCATTACGAATACAATGACCTCTCTAATGACCTTCGCTTTCTTCTTCCCAAGTCCTACTGTTTCAAAGAAATTTACCACAGTTTTTATCTGTTGTTACCAAACAGCTTGTACCGTCCGTTAGACACAACCATTAAACAATACTCACATCAGGATTGTGGTATGAAGTCACTGTTACGAACTGGGTTTCCTTAAAGATAGCGCTGACCACAGCACGTTCAACTCCAAAGCCATCCGCCTTCATCTCGAGAAAATGAAAACGTGGCTGATATTTGTGTAAAGACTTGAGCACAACTTGCTGCAAAGAAACCAAAAAGTATAGACGCTTATATAATTAAAAATAAACGCAAAGAGGAAAAACAAAATCAATCGTTGACCTCGAATTTGACGGACGTGAATGTACTTACGCCAGAGATGGAGTTGTCGTTGTGGTTGGTGAGCTTCAGTTTATTGAATGCGATCGTTTGCTTCATCCAGTGATGGCCGGTGTTCGGCGAGTCGGGATGCAGGTACACGCGATTGACTGCAACCCAGAAGAAAGGACAATGTCAAAGAAATCTGCTAGAAATTAAAAAAAATTTTGTTGCTCACGCCATCTGTACATTTTCCCTCAAGTTCTTCCTCGCTAAGGGCCTGATTAATCGAGCCGAAGCATATTACCTCCAAACTGCCCCCAATTTCCACCTGGGGCACAAGACCACTCAAACCACACGCGGGAGGTAAATCGCTGTTTAGAACCTGTTGACATGTTGATGCACTACTACAGCTGGCGCAACTAGAGTTCTTCACGAGGTCCTGCAACTGGCTTGTTCTACGCATGCGCGAGCATCTCAACGTTGTTGCTGAGTGACTACTAAACCTTAGCCAAGCGTTATCTCTGCTCGATCATGCTGTTAACACAAACACAAAAATTAATCCAAACACGAACCGTAACCCATTCCCAAACACCAACATGTCTTAAGCACACGTGCCACGTTAATAAGGTACAACATACACGCACGCACTCATACTCCTCCCCCCCACCCCCACACGGGCGTGCGCGCTCTCAACAAAGGGGAAAAAACTAAAAATCAAAACGTATCTGATAAAAATCAAACCATCAAGGTTCATTTTAAAACAAAAACAAAATCATTACGCTATAGAAGCTTCTGCCAAATTCCTCTCCGGTCAGTGTTTTGATAAAAGGACAAAGTAAATGACGGTCTGCGTGTGAGTGGAAAAAAATGTTGTACTGCGACAAAATATCGTAGTGTGGTAATGACACACACTCTTTACGCCTGGTTGGTCAATCAACCCCACCCCTCCGCCTCTCAACAACATGCCAACTTTATCTCTACCCCTCCCATTTATAAAAAAGAGGCAGATTTTACAACCGAGACAACAACAACAACAACAACAACAATAATAATAATAATAATAATAATAAAATGAATTATATAGCGCTATTCCAACGATTTGCTCAAAGCGCAGAGCCGCTCATACACGAAGTAAATACAGACACACGTTAGGCACGCTTATGGTCAGGACAGGGCCACAGTAAAGTCTGTGTTCTGAAAAGATGCTTCTTAAGTTTAGACTTAAAGGTGGTAAGAGAATCAGAGTGTCGAAGGCTAACGGGTTCCAAGCTGATGGGGCTTAGTAGGAGAAAGACCTCTGTCCACTTGTCGTTGTCTTAGGGGAACTCTTGGCGTCAGAAGATGAACGAAGAAGATGGGAGGGAATTCGGATCTTACACATGTACAGAGTTATAGACTACTCACAAACACAGAACTGTAGACACAAACACATGTACAAAACTATAGACTGCTCACATGTACTGAACTACCGATTACACACACACACACACACACACACACACACACACACACACACACACACACACACACACACACACACACACACACACACACACACACACACACACAACTAGAGATTACTCACAAACACACGCACGCAACTATAGATTACTCACAAACACACTCACACAACTATAGATTACTCACAAACACACTCACACAACTATAGATTACTCACAAACACACGCACACAACTATAGATTACTCACAAATGCAGTCCTTGATAAAAAGACCAACGATGTTTTCGTTTACAACTGCGAAGGGGGTCGTGTCCAAACTTGTGAGCAGAATACTGGAGGGGACCTGGTCAGGCGGCTGAGGCTGTTGAGTTTTATAACCTGCACACACACACACACACCACACGCAAACAAAATTGTGATTAATCATGCTTGCTTTAATTTTTCGTCGCTAGAGCTGAAGGTTTTCCCTTTTCCTCCAGATCCAGTTACTATACACGACTGAGAACAGCAAATAAATACTATCAAACCACCTTGTGAAAAGATAACACAATCCATACTGAAGACAATAACGTGGTAGTTCTACACATGAGCCCTCCAGGAAGACGATTATGAACACTGCGCTTCGGCAGTCATGGAGACGGCCAACCCTCGTCTAGTTGATCAGCGTTCACTTACCTCGAATGCGGGGCAGCCACTTGCCCTGCTTGGTGTATTCCAGAATCTGCTCCTGGTCTACTGGCACCATGTCAACCAGACATGCGTACTGCTTGGTCTTGTCTAGCCCTGTCACGTGGTACTCGAGGACAGGATACATGTTCCTGCAGACGGGGAAGTAAAAAAACAAGAACATGCATGCCATGTTCATCCATCATCCACAGGTTTGAATGCATGTCTACAGCTTGGACATACTCGAAATGCTTACATGCCTGAACAGTGAATGTACATAAGAACGGTGTTTCGAAATGATAGAAAAAGCTATAAACATGAATAGTCCGTGTGTACATGGCTATTGTTTCAAAATAATAAAATTACACAGATAGGATTGCCTCTGGATGCATGCTCAGATTTACTATGTATTTTGTTATTTGTGTGATCATGTGTGTGTGCGTGTGCGTGTGTGTGTGTGTGTGTGCGAGAGAGAGAGAGAGAGAGATTGGGGGATCAAGAGAGCAAAAATAGGGATAGGATGCCTTTTCACAAAATATTACATCATGTATTTTACCTCCTTCAGTGACAAATTGGCAGATAAGATAGTGTGGATTAACTGCAAATGTTTTGTCCTATAGCTGGCTAACACCATACACCAAAAAGGTTCAGTACCCTTAAAAGATCTTGATTGTTTGGCAGATAGAGTTCTAGGTCGGGTGACTGCTTGCACCACAATAATTTAACATGACTTTTTCATTGGTCATCTTGGCCGACATTACATTCAAGTTTGTTGCTTATAGTGAGAATATCATCACTGGGAAAAACTCAACCTTTCGTGTGAATTAAACATTGAATAAAAGCAATTGTTTTTGCTACCATGGCAAAAAATATAATTATATCTATTTGAAATAATAGGAGTGGAGCCTGGAGAACTGACAAAATCTTATCAGTCCTCTCTCTTTCTAGATATTTTCCTTTCTAACTCCCCTTCTTTCCATCTATCTCATCACAGTCCATTTGTTGCAGCAAAAAAGTATGTAAGAAGTTTATTCAACCCCCCAAAGAACCCCCCCCTTCCACCCACTCAATATCCATTGCGAATAAACCACCGTCTATTTTCTTTACCGTTACATGGTCTTGTGGCGACCACTGGAATTTAAACACACATCACATAGATGATTACTTTTCTCCACCAACTTCTTTTCTATTTTACTTAGATCAAACCATTCTGCAAGTTTGAGTTTAGTTTCATAAGAAGAAAAAGCACTTTTTATCGTGAACTGAGGACTACATCACGTCAAGCGGATAACACAGCAAATAGTCGTTCCATCTGCGACCTGCGGTTATCATATCAGTCCTGCCTCGGCTACCGACAGACCCTCCGCATGGCCTCAAAACTTCAGACAAACCGAACTTAATCGACCAGCGCATTTATTATCCGCCTTCGGTTTAATGAATGTCAGAAAAGACGTCTGATCGTCATACCAGTCGTTGTCAACAGGTCGGAAGCTTGCGATTCGCACCTGAACACATGAGGGGGCGGGAGGCGGTCCCTCGCCACACGCCGGGATTACAACGACTGCGCGGGCTAGGAGCGATTATGAACTTCAAAGAAGTGATCTATGATCTCTCCACCAAGATGGGTGACGGAACACACACACACACACACAAAGGGGTGGTGGTGGTGCGAAAGGGACTGGTTTGATGTTGATCACGCGCGCGCTTATGATCCTGCCCTGATTGCCTAACGTCCCTCCTTTACAGTTTTCACGGGTGGATGAACTCGCGAGGCGTTTCTTCTACCCGTCAACATGGCCGCCGAGAGCCAGCACGGGCCCCGGGGCAGAGGACTTTTCTGGGACTCTTGCATTAACCATTAACTGTAATCGTGAATTATTTTCTCAGTATGTAGTACTAAGCTTACAAGTTATAATTAGACTGGCAACATCTGCATTACTTTTAGTCACGTAATATAGACAGCAAACAACTATAGTTCTACACCACTGCACGAGATGAGCAGTTAAGAGCTTTGTACACGTCAGTGGTCAGTAAATAAGAAAAAAAGATTTTGAATTTTCATCCGTGTTACTGTATTTTTTCTTTCCTCAGAGATTTACTTTAAAAAAAACGAAAAAAAAGCCACTGACATAATCCGGTCCCCCTTCACACCTGCGGGCCCGGGTACACTAGACCACCCCCCCCCCTCTCGTCAGGCCCACCCGTCTACGCTTGAGCGCATAATTAACTTTTTAAAATCGTTATAGTACTGAATCATGCATGATTGGATAAATGAAGTATAGTGTGGAAAAATGCAAAATGTATAAAGGCACGCGTACGCTTAACCATGCATTCACGCACATATTCGCACTCTTTCACTCGCATGCAAGAATATAAATGCTTACAGTGTGTGTGTGTGTGTGTGCGTGTGTGCGCGCGCATGTCATGTGAGGAAAACAAAGTTTAAAAAGAAAGAAAATCTAGCATAAATAAAATAACATTGAAGGAAGATGTTACAAAAATGGTAGAGAGGTTGAAATGTACATAAGACAGCTTACCTTTCTTCCTTCCTAAAATATGCTGACCGTAAATAAATATCGAGCAAGGCATACCGCTGAATACACACAGCCACTAACATTTTTTTTCCAAAAGGAATAGACATTTGACTAACTTCGGTTACTCATCGTTTGCATGATATCAAAGTCTATTTTCCGTTTTATGAATGATGCGTTAAGCTGCTTTGTTCTCAATCTTACAAATCTTTATAATCAACTAGAAATATTTGTGGAAATAATCCTGATAATATCTTGCTTACTAAATGTTTTGCAAGTACGTCAATCCATCAATACTTACCGCCCTTGCCTGTTAATGAGCATCTCTGTCTCGTGTTCGTGAAAGATGCGCCACAGATGATAATTGGACAGGTAAACCCTGGGGCCGTCTGTTGTTGACGGGTTTCCATCGTCGAAAGTAGGCGAAGTGGTTGTGGGTGCGTTCGGTCTGCCCGGGTACAGGCACCCGTATTCATCCACATATTCTTCAGAAAATGGCGGCAGCTTGTTTCCACCCATTTCCAGCTTGTCTCCTTCGAGTTTCTCCTCTTTATCTAGGAGGCAGTCAAGAAGAGACAACTGATCTTTGTAGGGTGGGGAGATTTTCACCGGTGGTGGACGGCGGCGTTTTCTGCGGGGTGGCAGCCATGACGTCGACGATGAAGGTGACTGATGAAGAGGAGAAAGAGGAGCCTGGGCTGTTGTGTCATTGTTGTTGTTGCTGGTGGTGGTAGTAGTGATGACGCCGTCGCTGCGGACTTCACCCGAAGCAGCAGACGAGAAGAAATCGGTAGGAAAAGATTGCATTTGCACGGGATCGTAAGAACAAGAAGGATATTGGGTCTGCTTGTCGTATGCACAGGCTGGGTATGGGTTGCTGTGCGCGTGAGCTTGTTTTTGAAAATCCATTCCCCAGAGAGAGACTTCTGGGGCGTTGTAAATGGTTCCGCCGCTAACATTAGAGCTGTTTTGACTCACGTTGTCATTTTCGGTGTTTCTGACAGGTGCCAGACGCAGACCAGTAACAGAAGAAGTAGGAGGAAACATGCAGGCTGAACTGAGAGGGCGAAGGTAGTCCTCCCAAGAGTCATGCTGCAAGAATTCCGTGGTCGGGACATGAGGACCTTGAAGGTAATAAGGCGGGCGGCTGGAGGTCTGCGCTGCTGCGACAGGCTGGTCAGGTGCCAGAGCACTGTGACCGCCTCCGGCTAGATAGGTGTGCTTCAGCCCGCTGCCCTCAAAACGAGGCTGTTGGTTACAACTAGCAGAGAACATGGAAGGCGAACTAAAAGCTCTGAAATGGTCCTCAGAAGAGCCGTGCTGCATGAATCCTGTGGTCGAGGCACGGCGATCTTGAAGGTAGTAAAGCGGAAGGGTGGAGGTCGGCGCTGGTGGTAAAAGCTGTCCAGGTGCCAGAGCACCGTGACTTGACGTTCCCTCAAAACGAGGCTGCAGGATCTGCGACGGTTGGTAAGGCAACATAGAGGCTGACGATGTCTCGGCAGGCGTTGCACCACCAAAGGTTTGTTGAAACGATGGTGACGATAACTGGGGAAGAGGATCAAGCTGCAAACATTGACTACTGGGAGCATGACTGCTGACGTCATGCCCAAGCTTCTGATTACTTCCACTGTCAGGCAATACGTCATAATTCGAGTCCAGGGTGCAGTCTGTCGGACCCCTAGGGTACCATCCTTGCTGAACATCCCCGCCAAATGTCAAAGGGTCTTCTCGCAGCTGTCGTTGATCATATGAAGATCCAGAGTGAGAGAGTGGTGGATGTTCAAGTATGTTAGATGCCACACCTAACTGGTCTCTTTTAACATCAGCTTCTCCATTTGCGGACGTAGCAACAGGCTTCAGAAAGGATGTCGAAGCTTCTGCCATCATACTCCTAAGGTTAAAATCCCGTCTTTGTGTATTAATAATCAGTACTTGACTGTGATGAAAAACGTTGTCAACAATCTGCTGTTGTCTGGCGCACCATCACTAAATTAACGCTGTGGTTAAGTCCGAGTAAGAGACAAGAAAAGGCTGTTGTTTACCCGAAAATATTCATACGCCCCCAGACAGTCATGCCGTGGAGTCTGATCCAGCACAATGACAAATGTCAGGCGTAATGACGATAAAATCCATCGAGATGAGTATGAAAAATCCAGCACGATAGATCTAGTAGTCAGCACGATGTGGCCAAGCTTCAGCAGGATGAAATGCAGCACGATTAATATAAAAATCCAGAATAAGAGGGAGATAACGTTGAGTTGTCTTCTTCCGACGATCTCAACTTGCTGACGATGATTACTGTTGCACAGAAGATGCAAAACACGTTCAGTGGTCATCCGCCGAAACTTGTGTCGTTGTCGCAAACGTCTACTCTCTTTTTCAAAGTTCGTGGATAAAATGGGTAAACATCTACTTTCCTTCGACATAAAATTCTTGCATCGCCCGTCAAGATATTATCTCGAATAAGATAGCTTTATCTACCTTCGTAAGAAACTCAACCAAGAAAGCTAAGCAGAAGAAGTGATGGGAGGGGTTTCGGCTCGCAGTGACCACTGCTGGCCGAGAGGGCTGGCTGGTTTATGCAAAGTAGACAGCTGACCAAGGCACGTCACTAGATGAAGCGAGCTGATTGGACGGTGAGCGAGCTAATCGCTGTTTGACTTGTTGGTTACTAGCTGCAAGGCGGAGCTAAGGCGGTCTTGCACCTGTTTGGGACAAAGGTGAATGGTGAATTGAACGGCAGAGGGAGAGTTATCACCTAACTTACATCAACAAAGATGGTTTGTTGTTGTTGGTACGACAGCGATCAAGGCCTCCGCAAAAACAACATTGTCGCCTTGCTCTGATCTTGACATCAAAAGACCTTCAGCTGTTGAGCGTGCGTACCCAGGTGGAAACGATTAGTCAACAAACCAGCTGATCTGTAACAATGGGAGTAGTTTGGAAAATTATAAACGTAGTTAAACGTTAGTAACGACAAAAATATTATTCTCTTTCTCCTTTACCAACAATAGTCTGGTACATAGCGTACATATTATTTTTGCCTTTGTGAGATATTTTTCTGTCCTTATGATCAACATTTGTTCTGCACCGAAAAAACTCCAGCATGACAAAGGTTTTTATTTTTTAATTTTTCGGCAAGTGACATACGACTGTATGCAATGACCTGGAGATTGTTAACGTGCGCTGATTGCATGAAGGCACAGAATAGTCAAAAGAACACGAAAAAAACCCCCAACTAATTTCTCTCAAAGCTTTGTTATTTCGACAAGACTGCATAGCCGCAGCCTCTGCCATTTCACTTCTAAAAAAAGTGCCCATTGTTATAAATAACACAGGCCTGAGAATCGCCCATCAGTTGCATACTTTCCCCCCGAATCGTTACATTTTAAGATAAAAAATCAATCAGCAACTTCCAAAAGTAAAAAGTCCGCAGAAAATAGCCTTGCCTTGCCGAAACAAAAAAGGAAAACATCCAAGCCAAACTTATTTTAATTATTTGAGAGGCTTCGAAAATAGTAGCAATGGGTCACTTGGCACTTTCAATCCCTCCCACCATTTTGACTTGAAACTTGTGTATATTAGAATTTTGTCGCTACTTTGCGGTTTTTATAAATGCACAGAGTTGTCTGGAAGTCTTGATGTAGCAATGATTATGGTTACAGACATGAACAGATTTTCCACGTTAAAGTGAACATAAAGTGAACTCGAATGAAACGTGGAGTCACTTTAATATGAAGTACTTAATAAAAGCACAAAATTAAAAGCTTCATATAAGATAATCATACTGTAATAGTGCAGCAACATTTATGAACCTGGCAGGTGTTGAACGCACGGTTTTGCTAGGTCACATCGAAAACAGAAAAACTTAAAACAACAAATTATATATAGTATGTTACATGTTATTTTGTAGGGGCGTGCAGGAGTTTTAATGAAACGCGTAATGTTATATGATTTTATGGAAGTTCAATATGAAGTTCATTATGTTTGTGTTTGTATGAATGAGCTTTATCAAAACTTTTAAACTGCAAATTCAGAAAAGTAACATTGTTTGCACTTCAGTTTTATCTGACGATAACGGTTCTTGACTGGTTAGTTTTATAATGCCGTGACAGCTCACGTTATTTAACGTGTAGTAAATTCTAATTTCATAAAAGAACATTTCTGTGACCAGTTCTCGCGCAAAAACGTGTGTCGTTGTCGCAAAGTAGACGACTGACCATGACAGGTCACTAGTTAAAGCTGGCTGATTGTTGGTGCTGGTACGACATAAATCAAAGCACCCGAAAAAACAACATTCTCGCCTTGCTCTGATCCCGACATCAAAAGACCGTCAGGTGTTACAGGTGTGTGCGTAAGAAGGGGAAAAGGAAGTCAGCTGACTGGTTGACCTGTAACAACGAAACTATTTTTGAAAATTGTAAACGTAAAACGTTAGGAACGACACAAATACTCTTTTTCTCCTCTACCAAAAATAGTCTGGTCAAATGTACTTAACGTAATATTTTTTTTTGACTTTATGAGATTTTTTTTCTCCTTATGACCAACATTTGTTTTGGATCTGAAAAAAAACTCCTTTTAACTCCAGCGTGACAAAATGTTTGTTATTTTTCCACAAACAACATACGACTGTATGCAGGTAGTGCGTGACCCAGAGTTTACCAACGTGCTCTAAATGTATGCAGGTACCAAAAAAAAAAAATAAAAAAAAAAAAAAGGTCAAAGGAACTCGAAAGAACTAATTTCGCAGTCCTCTTGAGCATCGTTCTTTCGATACGATCGCATTTGACGTTGCAGTCTGTGCCATTCCACTTTAAAAAATTGAAAACTGGTTTTAACATAATCGGCATGTGAACCGCCCATCAGTCGCATACTTTCCGCCTTAATCGTTGCATTGTAAGCGAAAAAATAAAAAAAAAGAAAATCAACGAATGCCAAATTTAAAACTTCTGCCAAAAACAGTCTTTTTTGCCGAAAATAAGAAAAAAGAAAGACCCAAACCATATTTATTATTTTATTTTTGGAACGGCTTCGAAAAAAGCTGGGTCACGTGGCACTTTCAATCCCTCCCACCATTTTGACTTGAAACGTGTGTATGTTAGAGTTTTGTTGCTACTATGCGGTTTTTAAAACTTCACAGATTTGTGTGGAAGTCGCAATGTAGCAGCTGATTATGGCTACAGACATGTGCAGATTTTCCGCATTAAAGTGAACGCTATTTTCCTGACAAGATTGAAACTGTGAGTCACTTCGACATGAGGTACCTAATAAAAGTACAAAATTTCAAACTTCCCTATGGTATAATTTTACTGTAACAGTGCGTGACTTAATGTTCTGTGCAGCAATATTTATGAACCTGCCAGGTGTTGGACGCACGGTTTAGCTACGATTCTTTTCCGTATGTCATATCGATGATCTTTGTTTTGTGTCTTAATGGACAGTGTTTTTAATTTGTGTATCTTTGATCATTAACTTTGTTTCTAAAGAATATGCTTACATGTTTATGACAGAAACGCCTGTCCGAAATCAGGATTGAATGGTTGTTCCCGTCTATAACATAGTACATGTCTTGGAGAAGAGGATTTAACAAAAATTGTAAAGCTGAAATTTGTTTTTTTTCAAATCACGATCAACAGACAAAGACTTTCACCATTGTGAAAGTGATTCTCGCAGAAAAACTTTAAGTTTGTGTTAAATTGTTTGTAGGGGCGTGCAGGTGTTTTAATGATACTTGCAAAGTTCTATGATTTTGTGAAAGGTTCAATACTAAGTTTTATGTTTCAGAGTGTATGAGTTAGCTTTTACAAAACCTTTATTTAAATTGCAGATTTTAAAAAATAATAGTAACATTCTTTTGCACTTTTGTTTTATCTGATCACAATGGTGTTAAAATGGTTAGTTCTACAACGCTGTGACAGGTGGCGATAGTTATAGTATAGTAAATTTTAATTAAAAAAACCAACTTTTTTTCCTGGCCAGGTGCCTTGCGGTAATAGTAAATACACTCGCGCGGGCGCGAACACACACACACACACACACACACACACACACATTTTTACACACGTAATATACACATACATATAAATAAATAAATATTGAATACATATTCCTTCATGCTACACCTCTACCCCTTAAAGATATTTTCATACTTGGCCTTTTTTCTCATCTGTTTTCTGTTGCATTTTGGACACGACTCATGCTTATCGAGAGAAAAAACTAAAATGTCTGCCTCAGAAGTACAGATATCACATATACTTCACTATATGTTTATAGCCCTGCTGTCAACGAGGAAAACAAAATAGCACAAAAACAAAACTTTGAAAAGACAGTGTTTGGATATATAGTGAAACTCTTTTCCACTTTCTTTTTTGTTGTTGTTGTGGTTTTTTTTTTTTTTTTGCCCTTTGTCTGTTCTATAATCGAAAACTATTCACCAAGTTTTCGGTAAGCGGTGTGACTTTGAAAGGAACAGGCAGTTTAACATTTCTCGTCTTTATTGTAGTTGTTCAAAAGAGGGTACGCGCAGTTCTCTTTTTGTCGAGAACCTATTCCCCGTCACCCTATGACTGCCGTAGTCGTCCCTTACACGTGGAGGAAAAACAAACGAGGGTTGTCGAGACGCAACCCAGAGGCTCGCGAGGTGTGGACCGGGCGTCGGCTTGACACCCACCTCTGCTCACCCAGAGCAACAGCCGATCACAGCAAACATCAAAGGGATCCAAACCAGTGAAGAGGCTAGCACGAGCCTCGCCACCCGTCACCACCTTCCCCGACTGACGTAACCGGGTGCTCGCAGCCCCCGTGACGATTCGCTCTGCCGCCTGCTCAGTTATGTAGGGATCAGTCTTTGTCGGTACCCGTAGTCTCAGTGGCGCGGCGCACAACGTGTCAAAATTATCACCGTTAAGATCAACTAGGCCTGATCTGTTTTTAGAGAGAGGTGTAGTTGATCAGCGGATTACCTGACTTCTATCGACACAAAAGGTAGTCTTTTGATCGCCGATAGACATCTAAAGACGCTCGACTTTCCGATTACATTGATTTTCTCTGCACCCCTTTCGCAAGCACCGACTCCCCCCCCCCTCTCTCCTTGGCCCGAGCTTTGACATACATGACTAAGTGAGATCGATTTGGGAGTAGAACAGATAGACGAACTCAAAGGAAGCAATCACGCATGCGTGCATATTACAATAACATAAACTTTGGTGAGGACATGAACCAGCCCAAGCTGTGCTTTAGAGACGATCGTTGTTTTAAAACCGGAAGGTTTGAGCTACGGGATTCAGAACGTCACCATTTATCATTTAATATCATTTGCTGCTTTACTCGCCTCTTCTTTGAAAGATTTCCCCAGTCCCATAACTCTCAGTTTAATCTGAAAACTAAATTCCCATTTGCGCAACACATTTCTAATTTTAAACACTTTTAGGCCTTAAATCTTTTTAGATAATCAGTTTAAAATGCACACCATAATTTTAGAATTTTTAAAACTAAAACTGCTTTAAGTAAGATAAAGTCTGACTTTCCATCATGTCAGTACAATTTTTTGTATGTTCTTGTGCAATGCATCTAAGAAGAGAGAAGAGATTTTGCTTCTTTAGAACAGTTTTAAGGTTTAGAAACATGTTGTGCATCTGGCCCCAGAACTGACGTAGTAAAGTTTCAATGTTTTTGAAATTGTGGTAAGAGCTTTTTATGTCATTACAGTTTGTGTAGGCTTGTCGTACCCTATTGTTAATAGACATTTAAAATGTATACTTGTTTTTGCTCCACAAGCTTTACCTCCAGCACAATTGAAAGCATTCTTTCATTACACTGTCTCTTTTTCCCTTATGTTTTCCAAATTTCATTGTTTTTGTCTGTTGCTTATTTTACTTTCATAGTACGAGTTGTTTCATAGTTTTCCATTTTTGTAAGCTTTCTTCTTGCCTTTTTATCTGTTATTTACTTCACCTCTTTGCTGAGCGGCAGTTGAACATAACAGCAAGTCAGTTTTTTTCAGCCAACAATGTGGGTATTTCGTCAGTTATTCCACACATGCAAAATACACACTCGTCGGTGATAAGAGGAAAAGAGGAGATCGTTTGTTTGTTTGCCATTCAGCTGCATTTACCGAGACAAACGTGAAGAGTTGGGCAGAATGGATCACTGTTGTGTTATAAACTGTAGCAACGGTAAATTAAAAAAAAAAGGCAGTAGAAAAGTTAGTATTATCTGCTTTTCAGACGGCTAATGCCTAAAAATTGAAAGACGGAAATTGTATTTATGTTATCAGCGATACAAAGAGATCTCAACATTAAATGATGGGGATGAAAGTCAGTGAAAACACACAAGCGTCACTGCGACGAGCAGAACATCCGAGTACGGGGTCAGCCTAAACTTAGTTGCCAAGCAGGGTAAAGGATGAGTGTTGCAGCCAGGGCCGTGCTTAGGGGCAGGCAGACGAGGCATCTGCCTAGGGCCCTGCACTTTTGATAGTCATCAGAGGCCCCGCGCTTTTGATTAATATGGTAACTAGGTCTCGAGCCCCGCACATGCCCTATGCCTCAGGGGCGCTGGGCTAAGACCGGACATGGTTGCAGCATCAGACATTGATTACGAAATAGCAGTTAGCAGAAAGTAACTTATGCAACACCTAGGTTGTTAGTACGGGGGCATTTTTTTAATTTATTAGCCTTTTCCTTCCGTTTGTTGCCAGCGGCTTAAGCTCCCTTTGCTTTTCATGATTGCCGCTGACGAGGGACTCCGAACGACCATAGGCACCCCTATTCTCCCCGCCGCCCAGTGCCCTCTAGGTGGTCTGACTGTTTAGTTTTGGATTTTCTAAGTCAGGCAGGGGCGGGGGAAGGGGGGACGCGCGCGCGCGCACACACACACACACACGCCCGTTCTTAGCCCCCGAGGCAAAGGGCATGTGCGGGGCCTTAAACGCGACGATCGCACGGCTTTTGTTGACATCTAAATTCTAAAGACACTTTTTTTCTCAGGCACATCTCGTCTTTTATCATTGACAGCACACTGATTACACTTTACAAGATAAGCCTCCAATTAATTTATTTGTAACATTCGTCAATAGGCTACAACTAAGGGAACCCTGGAGTCTGAAGTCGTGGTTGAGTTTGAGTTGATCAGTCAGATTCTCTCCCGTGCTTTCAGAAACAACAACGAAATCAATGAAATGTTCATCTACTCCTGGAGTAACGTCATCGACGTAAGCGTCTGAAACGTACCGTACTGTTAGCGTAGCGACATTTTACTCCACGTGGCTGATGTCAGGTGTGCGGTCTAGTATCCCACAAAAGTGCTTTGCAAATTTTATTCTCTTGATGATAGTCGACTGCACCTTGTTTCCCATGAGAGAAATCAGTTTATTCTGAATTCGATTTCCCAAGTAGTGATCGTGAATTTCGCCGGTCATTGCGTTCTGCGAGGAACTGCACAATAGCAAGCAGACGGTCAAAAATGCTTCGCCATCGAGACCTCTCTCTTCGTAATTTGCTGGTTAATTTTGTCCACTGTGCATTTCTTATCCAGTCGTAATTCAAGTTCCAGCCACTCTTTAATTGTTGTCATGTGAGATTCTGATCTTTCATGCTCAGAAAGACGCACGCTTGCATTTTTCCAATCACGGAATCCATCAGATGCTAAAGCGGAATTCATTTTTGCAAACAGCATGCAGCAGAAACAGAAGGCGATTTGGAGCACACCAGCCATTGAAGATTTCCAATTTGTCCATTTGGTGAGCTTCTCTTCAGGTAGTTCATTGAAAACCTGCGTTTTATTAAATTGGGATTACGGTTGTGCTGATTAATACATTGATCCATCACCTATCGTGAGGGTTACGTTTCACAGATCCCCGCGATAGGCGAAAATCCGCGAAGTTACAGCATTATATTTATTTAATTATTTATATAATTTTTTTTATAAAACCTACCCAGATTCCTATAAGCCTTTCCCACTCTCTTATTAACCTTTCTTATACATAAAACACTTCATATGATCGTAAACATTTTCTAAACTCTTAAACCTAGGTAATTTTAACAACATATAAATTTCTACATGGGTACACAGTGCTGTGGTTGATCGCCTTCCATTCCTTCGGACAGTAGTGCGGCGGGTACTTACAAGGGGTAGTGGTGTGCAGTACTGTGTTTCCATTGTGTACAGTATGATATTTCATCCTGAAATACCTGTACATACTGTATTTATTTCGATTTAATATTCTTTTAATATTTTAAATATTTTTATTTTGTTTTAAATTTTCTAAGCAAAAATAATTTAATAAATATTTTATAAATACCTATATACCGCAGAATCCAGCGCTATAGCAAAAAGTCCGAGATACAGAATTAGATATATTGTTTAAAAAAAAAACCCGCGATACAGTGAAGCCGCAAGAAGTGAACCGCGATATAGCAAGGGGCGACTGTAATAATTATGCTTTCGCAAGTTATTGTGTATTTACGGTTTTATTCTTTCAAACCGATCTTCCCCTCCAGTCCAGTTCCCCTCGGGATGCTTGCCTCTTGTGACGTAATCCGCAGCGGACGAAAGTTCTCTCCGCCAACGCTCAGTCAAACATGGAAGAGCTAGACACAGGTAGACTGAGCTGGACTCGTTCACGCCTTCAGCAGGCTAAGCGACTCATCGCTTTCATCGTTTTGCTGTGTCTCTGCTGCCCACGACCTCAGCTGATTACGTCACAAGAGGCAACCGTGAAAGGGACTTTTTTAAGCTTAGGTCTCTTTGATTCAAATCGCTCGTTATCCATATTAATGAGACTGACCTCGTGTAGCTTTGTAGTTGTAGAAGAGGCTCACAATGACAGAATGCCTGAAGCTAAAGGTGCGGACACACGCACAAACGCTCGACCCCCTTCTCTGGTTTGCCATTAAGACAACTGCTAAATGCTAAATTGGGTGCTGCCATAGGAAACCGATCTTAACAAAAGACCCTCATACACGGAGAACACAATCGACCTAAATAAACAGGTGCGAGGGTTCTTCAGGAAGTCAGCTAAATATTAAAACTAAGGATTTTTTTTATTGTTCTCCGTTTAAAACACAGGTTAAAAGAATGGTCAGAAGTATAAAATAGACTTCTGTATTTTCATCGCATTGTCTTGCGCTTGTAAACCGAACTCGGTATTTCCACTTTTATCATAATAAAGACGTAAAAAATTAGTCCACATTTGTGTTTTTGAGTCGTACAGTTAGTCATCATTTTCTAATTGCCAGATATAAAGATTTCTGTCTCTGTCTCCTTTTCATTCCATGGCTGTAAAGAGACAAATGCTGTTATCAAAAGGCAAAAACATTTCGTTAAAGAGGATCTGTGCTGTATTCTGATGATGTATTCACTTTTCAGCGTCTAAAAAAGCGTCTGAAAGCTTCAGCGGAAGGAGCGTGTGGATGAACTTAAGAGAGGATGTTGTTAGAACGAAACGAACTGGTGTTTCCAAACTGAGTAGTGTTTTTAGAATGACAATGAATGCTAATAATAGATGAAGAGTTAACAGAGTAGAAGTAGGCCATGGCAGCGGCTGCTTTGTAAATTTGCAAAGATGCTGGATTTACAGATGTGAGACGAGCTAGATCAGCGGTTCTTAACCTTTTCCTATTCCCTACACCCATGTGATGGACTGGAACCACAGGGGTGGCGCAGGTTTAGGAGACCCAGACAGACACGGAGGAGATCAGTCCACGGCGAGGCGGAGGCAGCTGGGGAGGGGGGCCCAGAACCGGGTCCACTGGCGTGGTGTAGTTGCGGCCTTATGCTTCACTGAGTTCAAGGAGCGCTGACCAAAAACAAAGACGGAGGAACGGTACAGACAACAAGTTTATTACACACAATAAGAAAAAAGAAAAATAAGGAAAAGGTAAAGATAAAACTGTATACACTTATGCCTGCCCACACACACAAGCCCAAAAAGAAACCCGTCGCGTGCACAGGGGAGAGAGAGACACACACAAAAAGATAGAGGTAGAAAGCGAAAAACACTAAAAGGGGGGGGGGAATGGTGAAGCATGGGACACAACACCCGCACACACTGCGGTGTAGCAACGGGGGAGCAAATTGTCCGTCGAGTGTTCACAGTCTCACTGTGGCTTGCTCTGTCCTGTGCGGCGCTCCAGTGCTGACCCCCTTCCTCCTCCCGTCTGTCCGGCACACAGATTGGGGGGTTGGGAATCCTCCACATGTCCCAAATATGAGCAGCCCGCTAGTCACGTGGGCTCCTGCGCGCAGGTCTGTCAGCCCGCAACTCCTGGGAAGAACTTGGTCGTCCCAGGGACACAGCGTCTGCGATGAGAGTGATGAAGGCGATGATTCGACGAATTTTTTAAAACGGCGTCAGGCGAGTAGAGAAGGGATATGACAGGGGGCGTTTTCAAGACACGGGAGGTGAAGAGGGAGACGAAGATGCAGGGGAAGACGAAGACGCAGATGCGGACGATCGAGGACACAGATGAATGAATACACAGAGCCCAAACGGCTCGTAAATAGTCGATCGGTTGATCACCTTAAAACAAAGGCGCTGGGTGGCAAGGCCCCGGTCCGCCGGCAACGTCAGGCGCTGACCGCTGCTGGAGGAAGACTGTGCCCCGGGGCAAAAACGGGGCCAAAAGCTGCACGCGCGGGGGAGGGGTAGCAAAAGGTGAGAAGGATGTTGTCCGGTCACGAACAAGCAAACGAGGCATGACGACAAGCGCTGCGGGTCACAGCCTTGGGGCTCGCGAGACGGATAGGGCTACAGAAGGTAAGCGGTTGCCTGATGCGACGCGTCCCCCCCCCTCCCATCCGCCCGCGTACCCTACGACAAGTCAGCAGAGTGCGGGAAGGAAACAAGACAACAGCAAACAAAAAATCACAGGCACGCGACACTAACCACACAAGAATATATATTTTTACCGGTGGTACTTTGTACAACAAAAGATCCTCAAATATTATTGTAAAGATATAGAAACCTGCTTATACATGCAGGGAAAAATTTCGTACATGAATAACTCACTCAAAAATAATCCCTTGTTCTGATCACTCATTTTACAACACTTCGTATGTGCTTTTTTAATTCGGTAAAAATAATCAGATACATTTAGATTTTGATTGATTGATTGTTTGATTGATTTACATTTTACATGCCACATAATTAGGTGCTATTGTTGAATTTCTGCATCATTGGAGCTGCCCTCGGTTAGATAGGTATTGCTTCGAAAACAGTCACAAAACTATGTCATCACATTCAACAATCAAATTTACTGAAAACATTCCCTTTCTTTCATCGATAGCAAGCCATTATGACAATTACAGTGACCAACTTTATTAGTCCCAATGGGCAATTTAAACATAGGAAAGGTGCTCAGCTACTATATATTAAGTTCTAGTTACAAAAAATTCATTAAAAGGTGAAAATTATGACCAAGTGAAAGAAAAAAATGAGCAAGTGTAAAAGATATGAGCAAGTGAAAAATATGAGCAATGAAAAAATATGAGCAAGTGAGACAATCTAAAGGGGGGAAAACTTGCATCAAGGTCATTCATATTCACACCTACAACATCTCTCTCTCACACACTACTGACAATTCCCTGCGATCAACGAGCGCCGCTAACTGTACTACGTCACACTAGTGCACCATTCACAACACTGGCAGCCGTCAAAAGCAAACAAAGAGGGAGAATGAGCGACAGTTGGGATTATTCGAACGTTAAAGTCTGTTTTTCTCGTGCTAAAGTAGCAGTTTTTCAGAAGCACGAGAAATGCAGACTTTCAGCGTCTGAATAACGCGAGCTGTCGCTCATTCTCTCTCTCTCTGTTTGGTGTTGACGGCTCTCAATGTTGTGAATGGTGCACTAGTGTGACGTAGTACACTGTTAGCGGCGCTCGTTGATCGTAAGTGCGAATCGTAGCGAATAATTAACTAACAGATGGGTTTTGGAGGCTAAAATTTACAGGTTAGTTTCATATCGCCTATATCTACCGATATAGGCAAACATCGTAAGCCATTCAGGCTGGTCTTTATAACACCTTTGTCACTGCATTGAAAAGTCCTGGGTTCAGATCTCGCCTCGGGCACTCTCTATGACATACCTGTTAGCAGGGCCGGCCGTTGAAGTTTTTCTCCGGGTACTATGGCTTACTCCCCACTTCCCACTCCCCCTATCGTGCGAAATCACTTCTGGGTGGAAGCACGTTACCGCCAAAGCCACAAACCGACCGACCCGCGGGTTAGACATTTCCCACCCTGTTGTAGAGTTCTAATGAATCTACTGATTGCACTCACATCACCCAGCAAGTTAGCGTGAGCGCGAGAGGCCAGCCACATCTGTTTTAGTAGGCATATGTGTTCAGACTTATTTACTTTCAAAGCTATTTTCTAGAAATAACTGTAGAAATGAAACCGCAAAATTTGATGTTTCATAGCAAATACAATTGTCACCATTTCGATCCTCAAATGGTACTTACTTACTCGAAATGTCTGACATGTATGAGGCGAGAGTGCAGACACCGAGCACGGACTCCATCAGTGAGTCGAGAGAAAGAGTGCGATTTTGATTTTAAAGTTTGATGCACGTTGGCTGTTTGCGCGCGGGCACTGGGGTCCTTTTTAACAAGCGGCTAATGTGTCAGGATTTGCGTGATGAAATTAAGCGACGCCTTTCTGTAGTAGCATCTCCATTTGATTATTTTTTTATGAAACGTGTGAATTTCACACAGGCTCTTCTCTATCTGGATTGGTCTCTCTCGGACAAGCGATGGACAGCCAGACGTGTGGGCGAATGGTTCATCGGCTGGATGCTCGTCTTTACCCAACCGTCACTCTCAACATCAGCCGAGGAGATCAGGATGACGGGAATCTGTGCTCGATCATCGTCAACAAGAACCACAGCGTCGCAATCATCAACGAGATTTGCAACCAAAATAATCACAGGCTGTGTGAAACTCTCCGATGTAAATGATTACAACAAGTCATCGATGTATTGCAAGTTTCTTCCTTAACCTCCAGCACTCCTCATCTGTGCATATTAGTGCATTTGTTCATTTTCATTCAGCCATTTCTTTCTTTTTTCCTCTTTAGTTCGGTTTCTTTCTTTTTAACATTTGGTGTTCACGCTGGATTGTTTTGTGATTTTATGATCGAATTTTATTGAATAACGCTTTCCAGCCTACCATTTCATTTGAGTTGAGCCTGATTCAGTAATTAAGTATGTGCGCGCTATATGTCTTACAAGGGAGGCTACACAACAAATTACTTGTAAAGCTGGCTACAGAGTTACTTCCCATCATGATCGGTTTTGTTTCTCGTACGCTCACTGACCAATAATAATACTAGAATCTGAAGAGCTGCCGCTGATCATAGTCTACTACTTTTCATAATAATAATAATAATAATAATAATAATAATAATAATAATAATAATAATAATAATAATACCTGCTTTAAAGGAGGTTCAATGGAAGAAAACAAATCACACAGCTACACAATGATAGACTGAAGGGCCACGTAGTATAGTGGTTGAAACACTCGCTTGTCACCACTGCAGTGAGCTGCTCAGGGTTCAGATCTCGTCTCGGGACACTCTCTCTAAGTGACACATGTTCGCTGGGCTGGGTGCCGGGTGTTTTCTCATGATACTTAGGTTTCCTTCCCCCACCTTTTCCCCCTATAGCGCTAAATCGCCGCATGGTGGAAGCACGTTCCCACTCAACCAACCACAATATTAGACTCATACATACATATATCGAAACATGTCAACAAACAAATATACTGAGCCACTGCCTCACAGTATTAAAAGGAAGAAGAGCCTACAGTCAAGGTGAGGGGGAGAATGACTAAGGCGATTGCGAATGACTACAAGCGATCATCGAGCGCGCTACACAACTAACTAGGACGCTTCTTTTAGACTATAGTACCAGTAGGTGTCCACCAAGGATAGCTCCTCCCTATCGCCAAAACTGTTTCGTATGTTTTTGAAGAACATCATACATAAAAGTCTTCGGAGCCACCACAACTTTCTTTCCACCGATAAGAGGCCCATATACACCCTGGGATCTACAGACGACGATGATCTGATGGCAGCTTATTTCCAGGGGAACAAAAAACTGCGATTGCATATGAGATCAAAGAGGATAAACAAGAGACCACTGTTAGATGAGAGCATGAAGTCAGGGCTACTCACCCTTTGGGGAACGTCGTTAGCCGCTCGGCCGTGCCGCGCCTTAGTTTTGACGATCGTGGACTGACCACACACACACACACACACACACACACACACACACACACACACACACACACACACACACACACACACACACACACACACACACACACACACACAATCTGTTACTCCTCTATATCTAATGGTTCTGTGGCAACTCAGTGACAACTAGGGCACGGAAGTTTTTTTAATTTTCTCCCGCTGATGTGAAATAAGTTTACGCTCAATCCTCTGAAACAAAGTTATGTAATTGATTTTGATTTTTCTAATAATGTTGATGTTAGAAACACTAGAAGGGATTTCTTTTTCAAATTTGTAGATATTACAATATAAACAGAAATCACAGCCATGCTCAAAATAAATACTTTTAGGATCTTTGTGTTTGTGTTTATGTCCCCTGAATGTAGAGATGGTGAGTCCACAAGCCAAAGTTGTAAAATTATGTCGATCAAATGGTTTACACGACGAATGTCCCATGGTGATCGTAAGAGCCGTCAGTAGTAGATGGTTAATACAACAAATGTGTCAAAGCAAGTAAAAATACTATTGCAAAATTAAGTAAAAATAAAACTACAAAAATTAGCCAGGAAAAGTAATGCTTTGTCTTCCAAGACAAAGATAGTAAAACTAAAAATTAGAACAATGATATTGCGAATGATGATAACGCAAGAATCAGAACACAAACAAATATGCAAAACACGTCTACATTTTATTAAAATTTCTTTTGGAAACTAATCAAGACATCTAAGCAGCACAATGAATAAACTGTCTTAAAGGTCGCTTGAGATGTGAAAATAGGTGAAATACTTCATAATAGTCAATGTTTCATCCTTAATATAAGATGTTCGGGTCGTGAAAAATGCGATAGTCTGAAAATGAAAAACAATAGGAAAAGGCAGCTTAGAGGAAGAGAAGAAAGAAAAAGAAAAAATGTACTACAAGGTGTAAACTATAAAGCAGAGACTGGTCACACAAACTATTATAAAGGGAGATAAAAAAAGGGAAAACACTAGTTGCTGATAACATTAAAAAAACATGAGACACCACAAAAGTAATAAGATTCAGATAATTAAGACTATGTTTTATGACGTCATAAGATGTGTATTTGTATGTATATATATATATATATATAAAGACTGAGAGGTAGAAAGTAACAGATAAAAAGAGAGAAAAGTGAATTGACCGAAGAAGAAAAAGAAAAAAGGAAGACCGATAGAGAGAGAGAGAGAGAGATGTGCATAGCTACTATTCTCCGATGGGGAACGTCAAGAAGCACTACAAATTATTCGAAATAAATATGCAAAAATTAGTAAATGCCAATATTAATCAGTGTGTATTTCGTGTCCATACAAATCGCTATCTATTTTTTCACAGTTGATTTTAGAGCACTATGCTTTAGTCCCCATGTTTTTGGTATCAATTTAAAGGTTATTTTTCCTCTGGTAATACTAACATGTTCAACAACAAGCATGTGCATGGGTGAGAAAAGTTATCTGTACATGTGAAACGATGTAGAGAAACCTATGTATGTTTCTATTCATGTTGACGTGTCCGTGTGTCTCTTTGTCCACGTGTGTGTTGAAATTACCCTTATGATTTTAATTTTTTGCTGGTTGCTTCAAGGGCACTTTTCTCTCTTTTCTTGTTGACAGATTTTTCTTTGTAAAGCGCGGTGAGCCTGGTTTTTTCTGGGGAACTGCGCTATAAAAGCTCACATTATTATTATTATTATTATTAAATCTTCTTATCCTCGGTCTCCAATGTGATAAATATAAGGTAAATACAAATATTCATTATATTGACAACCACGTGAATAGGTGAAGAAAGGGTTGCTGAGAAAATAAAGGCCCTCTTTAAAAATGTGAACAGCATAACAAATACCTTACTTAGTACAACATGAGACCAAACTTTTCAGCAACTAACGCTAAATTTTAGAGTAAAAAGGTCCTGCTAAGTGACTGGCTATAAGCTTGCTGGCCGGTTTTATTTTTCCGAAGGTAGACTATGACTTCTTTCATTTTCGCTTTGTTCATAATCAGTTCAGAAAATTTGCAGATTCACTTCATCCTTCATCCTTGTGAACACTGCTGCACTGGATGTTGTGACCCGCCTGCTGGAAGTGAAGCTGGCACGTGACTCCATCGTGACTGACCGCGTCACAGGTCCAGTCCTTCCGACAGTTGCGCACACATTCGATGACAGAGGTGACGTCAGAAGCCACCAGTTGACCTGTGGTGAAGTCATTAAGCACATCACCACCCGCTCGCACCTGAAAAACTATTTGCTGTAAGGTTGGAGGGAGTGGTGGGGAGGGGGAGACAATACATTGTTGTTAGGGTAAGTTGCCTAAACCACTGTAGCAAAGAATATGCGGTCAAAGCAGATTACCGAAATCTGTATGTGTTTTTATGCAGCTATCCTACTAATTTTGCGTTCGTGTTGATTCAAAACTAGTGTTTTTTTTTCTAATTACAGTTTTTAAAGACCAACGTATTTTTTCTACGAAGAGATTGTAAATTAGTTTCCTTACAGATGACTCTAGGGAAGAAATCTTTGCCATCACTCAATTTTCCATCAGTTGCTTTGTGTATGTCGATGTTCCAGAAATACATTTTGCGACACTGATAATTTAAACCTCAACAGACGATGCTAGATTCACGGTTAAAGACTTTGTTTGTCTACAGAGAAAATGTTGGTGTGTAGTTCATTTATTCCATTGACGGATATTAGCTGATTATTGCTAGTCACACGTTCGGGTTGCTAGGAATAGACACTAAGGTTGGCAAGTCTCCCCACGGATGGTTAGCAAATCATGAAATAATTCGGTCAGGCATTTCAGCCATTTATGCCAGCCAGGCGTTCTTCTGTCCACCTTCCAAATTACGGAGGACAGTCTCAGAGTGTTGTGCCAGATCACAAGGTCAAACCACAAAAGCCGTTTCGTTCTCATCAGGAGTTCTAGGTGTTTCTGTGGACTGTGTAGTCTGTGTTCCGTACCTATTCGTTTATCGTATGCAGTTCATCCTCATAAACTTACTCCCAATGCCTGGATTTTTCCCCTTTTGTCACATCTTGGTATGTTTCGGTCCTACACAGGACAGGAAATAGGAAAGACTTTACAGCTGGTACTAGGTAGCAAACCTGATGCACCGAACAGGTGACATCTTTAGACAGTGTGGCTGCCACGTACTTCAACCTGTTAACCCCTTCGAGGTGTTTGCCATTCATTTGGATCTGTACTTTGCTGTCACTTTTTGTGTTAACCATGAGTTTGTTCTTGTCAATGCTGAGAATCAAAGAGGATCAAGAGAGCCCGTATGCGGGAAAGTGAAGCCAGGCTGGGCCGTATGTGACTGCGGCCACGCCCTCCTGTACCGACATTTTTCACGCCGATTTGTCAAAACTCTCGAGCTAAAAGATTTCGATTGTTCTCATTTCAGCATTTCGCTTCTTTAGTAGACTTAACGTGTCGCATTTATCGTTGGTTTTGCCACATATGCTGCTGTTTACCAGTTTCACTAGTCCTTTGTTGTCATTTCCATAGATGTAAGAAGTGGGAGCAGAACTGCCGGCGTATCGATCTTTGATCAGCCTGCATCATAAAGGTAAAAAAGGTAAAGGTCATCCCATAACCTTTTTCAAGTCGTTGGGGAGTGAGGTGTTAGAGACCCCACTTTTCTCGGGGCCAGCATTTACATGAGGGTGGTGCCAATCTCCTCTCCCTCCCTGCCTTACCTTCCCCAGCCCTCTAAGGAGTCAGGTACCCATTCCCGTCAGCTGGGTCGACTGGGGGAAGTTTGCTGCGCTTATCGGGAATTGAACCAGCGCGATCTCGGTTCGGACGCCAGTGCTCTAACCACTCGGCCATCCGCTTCCCCTGCCTGCATCATATTTGCATGCGGCCTGTGCTCTCTGCTCTGACCATTTGGAGCCAAGACAGTTATCATGCAGAGTGCATCACCTTCTCTTAACGCTGAACAGCAGTTCTCAACGCACTCCGGCGATTTCTGATGCAAGATGTAAGCAAAGCGAAATGTAAAAAAAATCCTCCAGTTTAACTTACATTGCTGGTGATATCACCAAAAAGATACAAAGGAAAGTGTGTCCATTTTTGTAAGGAATTTTTTTTTACGGGAAAGCAAGAAGGAACAGTAAGAGAGAGCCTGTTGTCAATCAAGCAGGTACCTCATGCAAGCGATGGGCTAGTAGTCTGAAAAGCTCAGCTGGGGACGGTGGTGGAGAAACTGGAAATTCAGAAGATGTGAACAGTTTCTCCACATGGAATGTTTTGAACAGAAATCGAGTTCGCTTATGTGTCCGTCTAGCAAATCCAAGCCTGGCAGTCTTGTCGCTCAATTGTTTTTAAATATACGGCTGCATTTTGCATGGAAACAAATTAATCAATAGACACTTCTCTCCAGCGTCAGCTAGGAAAATCAGAAAAATGATAAACTGCAACATTTATAAATATACAGGTACATAATTTATATTTTTGCAAAGGCACTGGGTCTAAAGAGGTCTTAGATATGTAACAGTCACAATATCTTTGTGTTAAAAAGTTCTCAATAATTAGAGATATTTGCGAAAACCAATGCAAATATACACTTTTAAATTTTTTTTGTAGAGAGCCTATCTGTGTGTGTGTGTGTGTTTGTTTGTGTGTGTGTGTGTGTGTGTGTGTGTGTGTGCGCGCGCGTGCGCGTGTGTGCTGTACGACAGTTATTTTGAAGTGACGTAGTTATTTTAAGTACGACTGGTGCACTGCTTTTGCCGAGTTTGAAATTTCGTTGAATAGCATCTAGAGAAAAGGACAATGACTCGTGTTTTTTTCAGAATGAGACAAATCTTTTTTTTCAGGACAGAAATGAAGGTTTTCATACAGAAAATAATGTGTATTCACCAGAACTTGAATGGACGTTTTCATACTGACATTAATAGATCTTTTAGGGGGAGAATGGCTCTTTCCGAGTTTGGTCAATAAATGCTTTTCAAAATGACAACAAATGCTGATCATACAGGGGGAAAGCTTGAAAGAATATTCCCAGGTAGCGACTAGACCACAGAAATGAGACAAATCAGGATTCATCAAAGTGGATGAATCTCTTGCTTTATTGTATTACACGTTGAGCTTGCGCGGACTCGAAAGCAGGTGAGGGTCTTTGTTGTTGTTTACACAGTTTTTCGGAGTAAGGACAAAGACTGTTCGCAAAACGTTTTGAGATTTAGTGAGTATTGGGTTTCCAGGAGTTTAGAATGCGCACAGGCATAACATAATAAACCACCAATTTTTTTTTCTTTTTGGAAGAAGCGTTGAGTTCAAAGAGACCTATCGAAATGTATCGATCCACGGAGCCATGTTTTATGTTATGCCCCTGCACGTCGGGAAGGTAAACTTGTCAGAGACAGGTAGGACACAGGTGAGTCCGACACTGTCACTGCCTTCCTGAGCTGAGCCAACATGCAGTGGTCTGCTTCACTCCGCGGGTTTCTGCTGCTCGTTATGGTTCGCTGTGCGTCAAGCTACTCAGGTCTGTGATAAAAATAATTTCAAAGGTTTAAAATGTCAAGTTAGCAGCTATTTAAAAAAAGGGGGGTTAGCCATGTCATTACAAGGAATGCCAATGTGAAGGAAATTTCTTTTCATTTTTAGTGACTCACTGAATTGATACCAATGTCGTATAGATTCTGGACGCTCGTTTCATGAATTTTACAACAACATTAACAGAACTGCGGCTGTTTTGATGTACCCGCTGTGAACTGTCTTAATACATTTCATCATCCCATTTGTCATTTTATAGACATAACGTTTGCATGGTATGTTGCGTGCGTCCATGTATGTGTTCTTCTTATTATCTTTGTGTATTTTATTATTACTTCTTTATTCTGTATATATGATTTGCCTCCTTAATACACTGTCATTTGTTTTTATTTGTGCAGAGCGCGTTGAGTCTGCTCCATCGTAGAGAAATGCGCTATATAAATGTGCTTCTTCTTCTTCTTCTTCTTCTTCTTCTTCTTCTTCTTCTTCTTCTTCTTCTTCTTCTTCTTCTTCTTCTTCTTCTTCTTCTTCTTCTTCTTCTTCTTCTTCTTCTTCTTCTTCTTCTTCTTCTTCTTCTTCTTCTTCTTATTATTATTATTATTATTAATAATTCACGACTAATCAGTTGTCATGTGAAATCGAGGCTTTGGGCAATGCTTGGCTAAAATTTGCATAGTCTGCACATGAAGAGCTACAGAATAATGATAAGGAGCGAGACTGCACTGCGTACTGTGATCACGATTCCTAATAGATGGCTTCCAATATCAAGACTTGCTATGTAAAGAGCTAACATGTCTTTCTGTGTATAGAGCTATCTTGTTCTGTGGAGCGGAATCAATTGATGTTTCCAGCCGTTTGAGGCACAGACAGCCTTATACAGGCACTAAAACAAAAGTATGGTTGGATTTTGTTTAGCTCCGTAGGCAATAAATAAATAAACAAACAAATAAATAAACAAATAAATAAATAAATAAATAAATAAAAGTTGTCAAGATTTTTGCTTCAAGTACTTAAAAATAAGACTTCAATGTTGTCAAATGTGTAGACTGATGAAGGCCGTCGTTCTCGTGTTAACCCGAAAGACTTGCATATGAAAACTTTTAGTTTTAATTTACAGCTTGAAAACATATTTAAACTGATATTAATATTACTTTCTGCTTATTTTAAAATGTTCGTTCTTGGCGACCAAAACTGATAGCAATCTTCAATGCTCAACGTCCCAAATAGTCTTGTGACAAAGTATTTGCCGAACACTCTTGGATCCCAAAGTGCCTGTCACCAAACCCTTGAAAATTGGATCTCGCGGGTTCGTCTCTCTCTGAATATCCATCCGGCACTCTGGTTTCCTTTATCGTTGTGTGTGTGTGTGTGTGTGTGTGTGTGTGTGTGTGTGTGTGTGTGTGTGTTGCCTACCCTACAAACGTGTGTGTTCGTTTATGTAACTGTACGTAAAGTGCTTTGTGCTTGGCTGGAGCTTGGTAAAGGCATCATAAAAATATACTGAATAATAATAATAATAATAATAATAATAATAATAATAATAAATAAATAAAAAAACTGTTCTTAACCGTCCTTGTAAGGATGAACATTTGACCAAGCCTGCAAAAGCTTTGACATGACAAAATATTAACGAACTTGTTCAAATGTTTGTTCATATTTTTGTCTTTTAGGCTTAAATGAGACAATTTCCAAGTCATTTGTTATCTTCTAACATACTATTCTCTTGCTCTGAAGTATGTTTACGAGAAGACTGTAAACTGAAGTATTTGGGGAAAGATATTTTTAAGGGTTTCGGACTTCACAGCCTATAGCTTCGCTCGTAATCCACGGTAGGTCTGTGAAATTCGCAATATACTTATACTTTTCACAGTCTACCGTATGCTGTGTCAGCTGTATTTTTTTTCCCTCTCGGCTCATAGTTTGCAATCAGAATGTTGCTTGATAAGAATCTTGTTGTAGATTAGAATGTACATTCACACCGTGGCTGCTGACATGTATTTCAGCAGACAACTTCTACTGCAAATTTCCATCGTTCGACAGAAGACGATGTTATCAACTCTACAAGGGTAGCTCATATTTGAATTATTCCGACGCCTCTGCGGCTTGTAGAGCTACGCAACAGCGACTGGCCTCCATGGAGACTGAACAACTAGTGATGTTCGTCGCCGTCAGTATCGAGTAAGATTGGCAATTTTGTTAGCACAAACATCGTGTAAACATTTTAGACATCAGGGCTTATCACTCACTCAATTTGAATGTGGGATAAAAAAAAAATTGCAGGCACCGTAAAGCGACCACAAAACTCAGGAATATGTACTCGTATAAACGGTTTGGATGACCGGTCAACCGGTGCCATTCGTTTATCAGGTATTTCTGATATTTGCTACGTTAACAGGTATGCATAGGATGGAGTCTAGGGCACTCGACACTTCAAACTACTTAAGTTTATTGTTTGGTGTGTAAAAAATAAAGATGAATAGAAGAAATAGTTTTATCAAAATGTGCTATGTCATTATGTTTATGAAACGGTGGAAACGCTTGAAGAGTTTTAGAGAACTAAGAAAGGAAAAAAAAAACCCCAAGCCTGTGTCACGAATAATATGTTCATATATGTACAGCCTGCAGCCATTTCTCATAGTCTGTCACTAAACACATCTGTTCAGATGTAATCTGTCACTACAGGCATTTTCAAGGACATAGCCTATTGTAGTCCTACATGCTTGTGTTGTATTTACTCGGGTGACGCAGTTGTTTATATTTATGCCAATAGCATTTCTTTCACCATTTCACTAGCGAATTTTTACACAGGTTCTACAGTATCTGGATCGGGCTATCTCGGACAAGCGATGGACAACCGGATGTGTGGACGAGTGGTAAGCCCCTGCAGGCCAGTCGCTACTCATTCGTGACCCTCAACGTTAGCAGAGGAAGTCAAGATAACGGGAGGCTGTGCTCAGCAATCACGAAGGGCAGTCAAGTCACAATTTTTAACACAATTTGCAGTTTCAAGGGAGACCGGCTGTGTGAAACTTTCAGATGTAAATGATCTTGAATACTTTGTAATTGTGCAGCAAGCTTTAATCTCATCACTTTTCAACTCTTCTGTCTTTTACATCTGTATTTTTTCCTTATTCATCTCTAATCTATCTCTTCATCTCCCTTCTTTATTGTTTCTACCTAGATCGTATTACTTTTATCAATCAATCAATCAATCAATCAATCAATCAATCAATCAATCAATCAATCAATCAATCAATCAATCAATCAATCAATCAATCAATCAATCTTTCTCACGCTCTCTCTACAGTTTATCCTAACCACGATTTATTGTCCCTACCTCCCCCGATCCTACAGCAAATGTTTTCCAGGTCAGGCCGGTTGGTCACGTGGTGAATGACGTCAGCAAAGGTCAACTGGTTTATTCTGACCTCCCCATCTCCGTCTTGGACTGCGTGCGCAAGTGCCGGAAGGACTGGACCTGCGAAGCGATCGGTCACGATGGAGTCACGTGCCAGTTGCACTTCCATCAGGCCCGTCACAACGTGACCGTGACATTTGGCACAGTGGTGTATACACGGATGACGTGAATCCATGATTCCTGCAGCGAAAACTGACAGTGACTAAATTGCCGTCCGCCATTGAAACAGTCAAAGCGTTGTCTCTTTTATATCATAGAATATGTTGACATTTTAATGAACGAGTTCTGGTGATCAGGTAAAATTTACAGTCAGGTTTCGAAGGACGTTTTGTAATACGGTCCGCAAAGTTTTAGAGGGACCGTTAGCTTTTTTTTTGTGTATACAGTCTTTTATTACCACTGTCGCGTGCTTGTTGTTAGAATTTTTATTAAATCATCGCGGCCGTATGACACAAAAATCAATCAGTTAAGGATCGTGTTTTTGTGTCCAATATTTTTTAGTACCTTTTAATATCTGACATTAACTTTTGTTTTCTCTCGTTTTTGAGTTCCATCTCTCTCTCTATATCTCTCGGTTTCTCACTCCTTGTTTACCTCCCTCGTCAAATATGCATCATGATGTCACATACTCTAACACTGATGCTATCTTGTAGGGCGTCCTTCGTATTTTGATGTTTTGCTGTACTGATGTTTTTCTCTTACTATTAACCTCTTTGGTAAAATCCTCTAGCACGTATGTATACGATTAATTCATCTTTCTTCCTCCATCATCTTTTTCATATATTGACTGCTTTCTTTTTCTGTTGCTTCATTTTTTCATCTTGTGGCAGTCTATTTATATAAATTCTAATAAACTAAGTATAAATAAAAAAGAATTTTTTTCTTATTATCTCTCTGCTTTTGTTTTGCGGATTTCCATGCTCTCAGATAATAACATTTTTCTTTTGGGAACAAATTTATCAAATAAGTCACAATTAAAACGTAAATCCCAATGTTTCAAGGGTCTATGCCTCTCTTGACATTTTGTTTCAATGTTTTAGATTGGTTGGTGTTATTCCTTGTTTAGATGAAAATCATGCCTGCTTTCTAATAAATATTACAGCAGTCTTTCTAAGTGTTTTAGCCCTGTCCAAATGCAGAAAACTCTTTTACATGGTCACGTTTGCAATAATATTGAAAGCAGTTTTTAGACTGTTTTTTATTTTTATGTTTTATTATCACCATAAAGTCGCTGTCCCAGTTGCTCATTTAATACCGAGAGAAAATTTAACCGAAATCTCATCCATCCGTTTAATCTTTCTTTTAATTCTTATCTTTCTACTGAGCAAGTCCAAGGGTTGTTTCCGACATTAACAAGTGTCGTTATACAGCGTGAATGGCCTCAATCCACAATCCTCAGAGCCACCATACCATGGAGACCACTTTCATTATGTTTTCCTTTCTACTATCTACAGCCGCGTTTCGTGAGAGTTAAAGTACTCAACATCTCAATGTCCTGGTCAAATGCAGACACACCACACCATAAAAAATACAAATAAACAGCATCGAAATAAACACAACTGTAAACAGCGATAACAATACTACGAATTCTCTGAGAAATTATACAACAGTGACTCTCATTATAAACCAGAAGAACATCCACACCGGGTTTGGTCTTATTGTGCTCAGTCCCAGAAACTCTAGAGAGCTCTGTAGCCAGAGCTGTGGACTATCAGCCCACCTTTTCAAGCTTGTGCTTGTTTTCAGTTACATGACCCAGTAACACTTGCTGTTCAGATAGTTATAATTTACTCACATAATATTTAGAGGTTAACTTGACTATGTAACGTGGTCGATACGTGATCACCACCCTCCCACATTAACCAAGTGACAAAATATGTTGTGTTAGATAGAAGAAATGCCTGGAAGCATTAATTTTTATCAGCTAGTAAGTATAAATTGTTCGTTTCCTGACAAGTAAACATCGTATCAATTACTTGTGAAAGCCAAATATTTCTAAACGAAATCGTTAACTGTCAACCTGTTTTCTTATTCGATTCTTGAGGGTTTGGCATGTACTCGAGTGAAATGCATTCTAATATAAATAATAAAAAAATCCCCCACTTATGATCCTTGAAAATCAGTACTACTACGTATTTCTTCTCCGGAATATATATATATAAAAGGACAAACATTGAATAACCTGTTAACGTATGCATTCATTTTGTAAAAGTTGGGCGAGAATTTAACTAGAAGTAATCAAGTGGCAAGGCATATAGAAGATGTTGACATAGTTTGCGCGCAGCCACTAAGTTTTACATCTGTATTTTTCAGCTTTTTACTGTGTTTGTTGTATCGAAGAAAGAGTATTCAAAAGAAATGTTGTAACATTTTCCCTCACGCTCTCTCTACAGTTTATCCTAACCGCGATTTATTGTCCCTGCCTCCCGATCCTACAGCAAATGTTTTCCAGGTCAGGCCGGTTGGTCACGAGGTGAATGACGTCAGGAAAGGTCAACTTGTTGTTTCTGACCTCCTCATCTCCGAATTCTCACAAATATCTCACACATACGTTCTAAATACTAGATTAGCAAACAAAGAAGATGTGGAAACAAAAATATAGTTTATTTCTTAATGTAGACAAAGGCAATAAATAAAAGTTTTTACATACAGTTTTAAAGACAACATAAAAAGTTATGTATACAGTTTAAAAAAAACAGCAAGTAAAACGTTTTTCACGCACTTCTCTCATGTTCCCTGTGTTACCGTCGTCTCCATGACTAGGACTAA
This sequence comes from Marisa cornuarietis, assembly GCA_004794655.1. Classification (NCBI taxonomy): domain Eukaryota; kingdom Metazoa; phylum Mollusca; class Gastropoda; order Architaenioglossa; family Ampullariidae; genus Marisa; species Marisa cornuarietis. The sequence continues at coordinate 54,533 of SMMW01000568.1, read as the reverse complement.
GACCAAAAGAAGAAGGGAAGGTTGGCTTTTCAGAAGCAATTTTCCACAGTGCAAGTCTTTGTCGTTTCTTGAGCTATATTTGTCTTCCACTGCTTAGAAAGCACTTGCGTGATGTCTGAGAAATACAGTGCCTTCTGAAGAAAAACCCATGCAGAAGTGAATTAAAGACAGACTACAGCAACAATGGAAACGAAATCAGTTATAATTGAACTTTTTTTGTACAATCACCTGTACCTGTTTGGCAAATCAAGCTGCAGTCGCAATAACGTTGCAGTATTAATTGTTGGTGTTTTGCCTGTGCGAGCACGGCGGTGAAGACCCTCAAAATAATGTTAAAAAACACTTTCAGAAGGACAGAGGACCCACGTTTGTTGTTTTATCTTTGCTGGATAAAAAGCTTGACAACGTCTAAAAGACTTACAAGTCAACTGGTTACCGGGTTCATAATAAAACTTTTAAAAGACCACCTGCTAGGCCTAAGTCGGTGATTGTGTTGAAAATTTGACACAAAGGTTGTTGGCGAGGAGTACACAAAAGGTTTACTTGACCAAACATTGCATAGTCTTCACAATCACAGCTTGATGATTTTTTCCGTAAAGCTGCGCGGCCTGTAGCGTTTACTTCCGTGACGATATGGGTGAGGTGTTCACGGCCACAAGATTTACACGACACATCTAATCTTGACAACTCCGCTCCTCGTCTGACGACCGTCTCCGAACTATTCTTTTTACCAGATCAACATTTGGTCAGAAATTTAGTTACAAAACAATGGAACTCTCTACTTTTCCATATCCGCCACCTACCCACTATTGAATACTTTAAATGTGCACTGAAAACTCACCTCTACCTCAGGCATTACTCCTAACGAAAGCTCCCACAATGCTAGTCCTTTGTCACACCCTTCCCCCCTTTTCCATTTATTGCTATACTTCCCTGCACGTCTTCCTTTTGCAAGATCACGATACTCTCAGTATTTGTTACTTGGTTCCTCTTTGAGTTGTCTGGTTTTGTCTTTATTCATTATCGGGACTGCTGTTTATAATTCCGTAGTGCTTATGCTGTTTGTTTGTTCTTCTGTCCTTCGTATGTTGTCCATGTCTCGTTCTTGTTCTTAAGTGGTTCTTATGAGTGTGAGTATGCGCTATACAAATCTTGCGCTTATTATTATTAGTAATCCTGTATTAAAATATATTGTTTTAGTTTCTTATTATTTTATTTTTGTCAGTGGCATAAAACATTAATATTTCACGGATCAGACTCTTGTCTGATGATTATAGAACTTGACACAATATCTATGTCTAACATTCTGCCTGATTATTTTTAGTTATTTTTGAACATATTACATTGAGAGAAAGCTGATAAATGTAAACCCAAGATCGTGAGAGAATAAGGAAAGGAGATCGAAACTTCATAAACAAGAAGAGTCAGCAGCAATCTTAAGTTCGCCAACCCAGTTCTTAGCTTCGCTACGGACACAGTCGCCGATAGAATGAGAGTGTATTGTCAAGGTCTGTAAGACAAAGCTAGCAGTTCGTACACTACAGCGTGAGACGTCACTGTGATGTTACTGCCCGCCTGCTGGAAATGCAGCTTGCACGTGACTCCAGCGTGACTGATCGCGTGGCAGGTGAGGTCGCCGTGACACCTGCGGAGACACTCGAGGATGGAAATGACGTCAGAAGACACCTGCTGTCCGATGCTGACGTCCCTCACCACATCGCCGACACGTCTGACTTTATAAATATTTGCTTAAAAGGAGGAAAAAGTATGTTAATCTTCTGGAAAAAATTAACGAACAACGAAACATTCTGTGACCTACATCTGCATTTTAGTGGCGGAAATATCAGGACAGTTAAGACACTGACCAGGCTACAAATTGCGCTTACTTAAAGGCCAGACCAAAACTGCTGACTACACTACAATTCTTTTTTCTTTGTCTATTTTATCGTCATCATCACGAAATCCAAAAAATTAATTTGTATTTGATTACCTTTGACTGTTTCACAAATCCTGTGATTTATTTCACTACAATTTGTATTCACCAGTGCACTGCTGACATATTTGTCAGCAACAGAGCACAGCTTTCCGTTGTCAAGACCTGACCGGCCGACGTTGAGAACAACGTCAGGATACAGGCCCGCAGTTAATCTCCAACCGTTGGTCCACTTGTCCGGCTGACCATCGGCTGCTCTTCTGAGACCAACCCAGACTCGTAAGTACCTGTTAAAAAAAACCAATCCACAGGAGACGAGATAAGTAAAGGTAGCGGAAAATCAAGCATCACTGACCTACTTAGATTCTTGTCATCGTGATTCTTGTCAGTCGCGGAAAGAAATTAAACATGATAATTCACTCATACAGTCTGAATCACATTAGCACACCTCATCCAGCCGTCAAAGCAACCACAAAAGCAGTAAATTAAAATAATACGGTTCCCGGTCGATTCGACTAGGGTCAGTTCGACTAACGGTCGTTCGACTAGGGTCAGTTCGACAAGGGTCAGTTCGACTACGGTCGTTTCGACTAAGTCGTTTCGTCTAACGGTCGAGTCATCTATAGGACGCATGAAATGGAAAAAATTTAAGTGATTTGAATGTTAATAAACGATTTAAATATTTCATGTAAATAGTGCTAATTGTCACACAGACTCAACAAGCACTCAAAGGCCCGATGCCGGCGACCCATCCACCCGTCCCAGTAAAAAAAACACGCGTTGATTAAAGATGGAAGAAAATTGTAAGAGAGAAAAAGAAAGGGCGAACACTGCCAAAAATAATGTCAAGATAACACACAAATAAACCTTCCTACAGAATGAACAAATTAATGGAAACCCGCGCAGCGCCGTACAAGGGTGCAACCATACGTAAGGCGGGTACAACATAAGACAGCCCCCCCCCCGATGCACCTTATAACGAAAGTTGAAGTGAGAGTTGCGAGGAGGCAGGCTGTCATGAAGCGGTCTGCGTCCTACACCATTTCATGCGTCCTATAAACGACTCGACCGTTAGACGAAACGACTTAGTCGAACCGACCTTAGTCGAAACGACCGTTAGTCGAACTGACCCTAGTCGAACTGACCCTATTCGAACGACCGTTAGTCGAACTGACCCTAGTCGAAACGACCCTAGTCGAACTGACCCTAGTCGAAACGACCGGTTACCCTGTAACACACATCAAAGGAAGCTGTGATACACTTTACAGTAAGTTGTAACAAACTTTTCAGTAAACTATAACAAATTTTAACACACTTTACACTCTTTACAGTAATAAACTTTATACGATACAATATACGATACAATACATCTTTATTGTCCACTTTTGTCCCCGCAGAGATAGAAATTTTCCTTCGTTGGAAGGTAATAAAGTGAACAAAGTGCGGTCACACATCAGCGTAAAGATTTAAATGTAAGCGTACAGAAATGACTTTCCAAACAGCTTTCAAACTTATGGTTTGCAGTGGTATCTAAGCCACAGCAACTTGCTGGTTTCAGAACCGTTTCGCGAAGAAACCCCCCCCCCCCCACCTAATCTGTGGTGAAAATGCATCATTTGATAAGAATGGTGAACTCACTCACTCACTCACTCACTCACTCACTCACTCACTCACTCACTCACTCACTCGCACGCACGCACGCACGCACATATAAAATAAATGTATTGCTGTGGCTCTGCACTCTACGAGGGAAATATTTTAATCGAGCATGGGAAGACTGTACCAAGACAAACACGATTATAACAAACAGAGTTCTGTCCCTTCGCCTAACAGGCTGATGGGAGCGGCTCTCCTTGATTTTGTTTATGTTTTTGTGGTCGTGCTTCGATTTGGATAAAAGTGTTGGACCTTCATGTTTACATGTGCTTCTGATGTGTTTTCTTCCTCTTCTGGTTTGCAGATGGACTTATATAATGTTATTTTGAAGTGCAAATTGTTTGGATCTATTGGCTATTGGATCTATTTAGCAGCGACCTTGAGTTGCAGTGAATAAACTGATGTGACGATCACCCTTATGGAGATTCTACATGATAATATTTCTTCATATTCTCAATATCTTCATTCTCCTGATGTCACCAACCTTTATTCTCTGGAGTCGCTACCGTTAAATCTGCAGTGATCGCCCTTTACTATCGGAACGCGAGTCTTTGCATTGTTCTTCTGTTTAAATAATAATAATTATAACGAAGATTTTTATAGCGCATATTCAAACTCAAGGAGAGCATTTTCTTAGCGTTTAAAACGGGGAAGAGACATGGACTAAACGGATAGAACGAGGGACGGAAGAATAAACGACAGTACTGACGATGTACAGAATACAAAGATAGAAAACACAAAAAAGACACCAAGTAACAGGAGCGAAGAAAATAGTGATTCTGCAGAGAAAGATAGTAGAAAAGTAGTAAGAGCGGAAGGGGGGAGGGTAAGAAGGACGAGCATTGTGTAGACTGTGTTAGGAGTATTGCTCAGGGAAGAGGTGCGTTTTCAGTGCAGATTTGAAGGATTGAGTTGTAGGAAGGTGGCGGATATGGAAAGGGAGAGAGTTCCATTGTTTTGCTGCACAGTAGCCAAACATCCTGTGACCATATGTTGTTGCTCTAGTGACAGGAACAGTTATGATACGGCCATCAAACGAAGAGCTGGTCTGGCCGGAACGTAAGGGATGAAAAGTTCAGAGAAATAGTCAGGACAGGATCCTGCAAAGAAATTAAAACACACCACAGATCCAGAGCAGCCTCCTCAGACACTTGTTCTCGAATGCCTGGATTCTCCTTTCCGTTTCGACGAGCAGAGTCCACGTGTCGCTTCCATAGAGCAGGATCGGCACTACCAGGGATTTGTTCAACTTGTACTTGGTAGTGAACCTTATCTTGTGGCTATGCCAGATCCTATCTAGCCTAGCCATTGCTGCTGTTGCGATCCTGATGCGGATATCTAGCGTGGAGCTGCCGTCCTTGGAGAGGGTGGCTCCCATGTACTTGAAGCTAACTCCTCGAGCTGTACCCTGTTCGTAAAGATCTCTGCCGACCCCTCTCCGCCCTCTACTTCCCCCCTCCCTGCTAGTTAGCTGGTCACTGCAAGTTTTCCTGTAATACATGTACTGAGAAACTAGCGTGGTGGTCAACATACAACCAGAGGAAAGGTGCCCTGCTAATGTCATTCTGTGAAAACGATATTTTTCCTAAAATTATTCACCTTTAAAAAATAATACCAGGCTATTTTCCGCCCCCTAGCGACTGCGTAGTTCGCTTAATAGGTAGAACCGGCCCTATATATATATATACATGGGTTTTTTGGTGTGCATCTGTGACTGAAATGGATACATAGACAAAATGAGTGACGGTCAAAAGGATCTTTGGATACATGGCTTAAAGAACCTATATCTTAACATCTTACTGTAATTTGTTCCAGGCGAAGTCCAACAGTTTCTTGTTTTCCAAGGAGGCCAAACGCTGTCCTGTGGCTCTACAAGCTTCAGACGACTCTATCCATGATTTTCGAAAATCAGTGTAAAGTTGGTAGCATCGTCTGGTGTCAAAAGGTGGAGTTTCGCAATAGGAACTGTTTACTGAAATATACACCAACAACCACAATTTATTTAAAAAAACCCAGATTCATTACGTAGCATATTAACATAAAATAAAAGTGTAAACTAAAGAGATAAGGAATGGTGCACGATAATCAGTTTGTAGGAGTGGTGATATTCTCATCTGTCATGCCTACAGCTTTTTGTCTGCCAAATATTGTGCGTGGACTGAAATATCCTATCAGATATTTTACCGGAGAGTTTAAACGCAACAGTAACGTCGATTTTCGATTGGTGTGAATAGAACATTTACAGTTAAACGCCATCTAGGCTTGTATCATAGCGGTCCTCTAATTTTTGCACTCTTTAATTCTCCGTGCTTCACGTTAGTAACACTGTTCCTTATATTCTTTAAGCTTTACTGGTAATGGGACGGTAAAATCCGCCTGGAACCCCCCCCCCCCGGGTAACCTGCTGGTCCCAAGCCCAGACGAAGGAGGAGGGCTGGGCATGGACCTGGAACATCAGAACCCCATACGAGAGAGGAAAATCAGCTCAGATGGCCCAGGAGATGAAGAGCTATGGCATCAAGCTCCTTGGCCTGTGCGAGACCACATGGAACGGCAGCGGTCAGACCAAACTCTCGTCAGGGGATACTATCATCTAGTCTGGACATGAAGACCGTAACCATGACCACTCGCAAGTAGTAGCAGTACTGATGACACAGGAGGCTGCAAGGGCACTAACAGCATGGGAACCAGTTTCCCCACGACTCATGTCAGCTCGGTTCAACTCCAAAGGAAGAAAGATCATCATCATCCAGTGCTATGCACATACGAACGCAGCGAAAGAAGAGAAGAAGGAGGACTTTTACAACTCTCTACAAACTTTGGTTGATCGTAATCCAAGACGAGAGCTGAAGATCATGGGCGACATAAATGCCAAAGTTGGAGATAACAACACGAACAAAGAACACATAATGGAAAAGCATGGAGTGGGCAACTGCAATGAGAATGGTGATCTGTTCACAGGCTTAATAATAATAATGAAGAATTTTATAGCGCATATTCACACTCATAGAGAGTATGGTCTTCGCTTCTGTTTTTTCAATGACCTTGTAATAGGAGGCACAGTCTTTCCTCACAAAACCATTCACAAGACCACCTGGACTTCACCAGATGGAAATACGGAAAACCAGATAGATCAAATCACCATTAATCGACAGTTTAGAAGAAGTCTGCTGGATGTCAGGGTAAGGCGTGGTGCAGATGCAGCCTCAGACCACCACCAGCTTGTAGCAACTTTGAAGATAAAGCTGAGGTCCTTTCATGAATCATCAGACAGACCACACCACAAATTCAACGTGCAGTTTCTTAGGAATTGCAGGAAACAAGAAGTGTTCAAGTGTTCAAGTGTTAAGTCAAAAACAGATTTGAGGCACTGGAGGGACACTTTGAAGAAACAGTGGCCAACCACTGGACAGGATTACAGGAGACCTGGAAGACCGCCTGCACACGTGTTCTGGGAAAGAAACAGAAACAACACAAAGAATGGGTGACTCTAGGGACCTGGAAAAAGATAGAGGAAATGAAAGAACTGATGCAGAAGATCAACCAATGTCAAGACCAGCAGGAAAAAGAAGAGCTCAGAGCAAAGTACTGGGAGATGAACCGAGAAGTGAAGAAGAGTGCAAGAGTCGACAAGAGACAGTTCACACACAGGATGACAGAAGAGGCAGAACAACCAGCAAAATAACATGAAAACACTATTTGAAATTACAAGAACTCTGTCAGGAAGGAAACACATCAATGCATGTAGGCCAGTAAAGAATAAGAATGGCGGCGTCATTACTAGGGATGCAGAACAAAGATCTCGCTGGGCAGAACGTTTTAAAGAATTACTGAACCGGCCACCACCAGCAACAATCTTGGACATTGCCCCAGCCGCCGTGCAACTCCAGGTGAACACCACCCACAAACCAAGGCTGAAATCCTCAAGGCCATCAAGTCTCTGAAAACTGGCAAGGCGGCAGGCCCAGATGGCATTCCTGCAGAGGCACTCAAGGCAGACCCAACAGCCGCAGCAGAGATGCTACACCCCCTGCTGCAGAAAATTTGGGAGCAGGAGTAAGTTCCATCAGACTAGCTATCTGGTAAAGCTACCCAAGAAAGGTGACCTAACGCAGTGCAGCAACTGTCGTGGGATTACGCTACTGTCCATTCCCAGCAAGGTGCTGACCAGAATCATCCTGGACAGACTGAAGAATGCTCTAGTCAAGAGACTGCGGCAAGAACAGGCAGTCCTTCGGCAGTGTAGATCATGCACAGACCATATCACTACACCGCGAATCATTATTGAACAGTCCATCGAATGGCAGTCCCCACTTTACATGACTTTAGTAGATTTTGAGAAGGAATTTGACGGTAGACAGAGAGACCATCTGGAAGTTGATGTAGCACTACGGATTTCTACTAAAGTTCATTGCCATCATCCAACAGCTGTATGAGTACTCGACATGCCAGGTGATCCACAATGGGAAGCTAACTGACCCCTTTGAGGTGAGGACTTGGGTAAAGCAAGGTTGTATGCTCTCGCCGATAATCTTCCTGATCGTCATAGACTGGATCATGAGAAGAACAACCTCTAACAGCAACACAGGCATTCAAGGTACCTTTGCCATGTAACTTGAGGATCTTGACTTTGCAGATGACATCAGCCTGTTGTCCCACAAACAACAACATGCACAAACAAAGCTCAATCAGCTCTCAGAAGAAGCAGCGACAACTGGCCTGATAGTCAACATCAAGAAGACAGATGTAATGCGGGTCAACAACAAGCAAGAAGCCCCACTTCATCTACACGGGGAATGTATTACAGAGACTGACGGCTTCACCCACCTTCGCAGCATAGTCACCAAGGATGGAGGTGCAGATGAAGATGTAAGAAGCCGAATAAATAAAGCCAGGCATGCATTCCACATCTTGCGAACAATCTTGATTTCCAAGGCATTATCTCGCCACATCAAGATCCGCATCTTTCATACGAACGCAAAATCTGTCCTTCTATATGGGTCTGAGACATGGCGTGTGACAAACACCATCACCAACAAGATTCAAATATTCATCAACAGATGTCTGCGCCACATTCTCAACATCAGATTGCCCGAGAAGATCTCCAATGTAGACCTGTGGGAGAGAGCCAACCAAAAACCTGCCAGCCAAGACATCAAGAAGCGAAAGAACATTATTTCTTCGCTAGAGTTTAACTCGCACGCCTTTCTTTCATTACTTTGATGGCTTTTACTATGATATTCGAATAATTTAATCCCATCATTTCCCCAAGATCTAAAGAGAAACAACGCCGAGTACTTTGAACATATGTAATAATGCAAAGTATATATTGATGTACATTCGATACAACAAGACAAATAGACAAACATGTACTACAATAACTTGACAAGGGAAAAATACACTGAAAAGTAGGTTTAAATGCAAAGAAATGAAGGCAACTAAATTCAAATTATTGATGATCCTTTTCGTAAAAATAAGTTGAAATGGGGCAGAAGAAGTAAAAATTGAAGTAAAAATAGTACGCAGTATACTCCTGAGCTGAAGTTGCACATTGAATAAAATTTAACAAAAATCGATAAGTATTCATTAGAATAACTTGACAAAAAGCAAAAATTGATTAAAAATGAGGTTTTGAATGCAACAAACCATTACAAGTATAAAAGGTAAGTTTAGCACAAACCTGAATATCTTGGTGAACAGAAAAACACAATGAAAATCATACAAAGACGAAAAAAAGCAGTCGGCCACATGATGAGTAACTGTAAGTGGATCGCGAGAGCTTCACAGCCCACCTGCGCACTACCTGTCTGACGACCCGAGCTGTTTGATGTGCTGGTGGTAATTAACACCTCTATATATGACGCAAGCGCATCACGAGTGATTCACATTTCGATTGGTCTTTGTGAAAAGAAAACTCTCCAGTAAAGAAACTCTGTTTGTGTTGGTTCGTTGCCAAAGCTGTGTGACATCAAAACTTTTTGTTGTTCGGCGGCTCCTGCTCTGACTTCCTTCTCTAGTTCTACTTCAACACCTTTTGCTTTTAACGCACGGGAATGTGGAATGTGTATACATTGAGTGAGTGTGCCATTGTAGCATGTTAATAATTAATATTTTTGAAACCCACTTTAGGTGGTAGAACTAAGACAATGAAAATTTCAGTGTTGATCTATTTTTTGTTCTCTCTTTTGTTTGGGGGCGAAGGTAAAACACACAGTCGTATTCTCGGACGGGCAACATAACTCAGTCAGCATCAGCTGATGGAAATAATAAAAAAGATTTTTATAGCGCATATTCACACTCATAGAGAGCATGCAAAATGGATAGAATACGAGGGACGGAAGAATAAACGACAGTACTGACGACAAACAGAAAACAAAGACAGAAAACACAAGAAGGCAGCAAGTAACAGGAACAGAGAATATAGTGATTCTGCAGAAAAAGATGGGTAGAAAAGTAGCAAAAGCGGAAGGGGGGAGGGTAAGAAGGACGAGCATTGTGTGGACTGTTTTAGGAGTATTGCTCAAGGAAGAGGTGCGTTTTCAGTGCAGATTTGGACTCAATTGTAGGATGGTGGCGGATATAGAAAGGTAGAGATAGAAATACGTTAGAAAGTACAATTATCTCCACATTGCTGATGTTTCCTCCAAATACGAAGGAAGTTTGTAAAGTCACAGACGTTACAGCCGCTGTGGTCACGTGTAAAGCTAACTGTGACACATTAACTGACAGACCTGAGGAGTTACGACCTCCAGCACTACATCAAGATTTTCAAAGTAAAAAAAAATTACAACAAATTCTAAGCGATTCAAAACTTTGAAATGGCATTCGTTTTCTATAACTGATACAGATATTTGAGAAGTTTTCACGAAACTAAACTGCCACACAAATTATTAGTTACATAAAAACTTCTCATAGTTGAAAACATTTGATCTAAGTTTAAGAAGGATATTTTAGTAATAATATGATCTTTGTTCAGAATGATTGTTGTAAATGATCTCTCTTTGAATCTACACTTAGCTACATTTCACTCGATGTTGATAGGCTGATCTTTTGGTTTGACCATGAAAGAAAATAAAAACTGGCAGTTGAACCTGCAGGTCGTTTTTAACCGGGCAAAGTGTCAAATCATCAATCTTTCAAAGTGTCCCATAGTCACATTGTGTTGGCTAAAGTGTTGCCAATGTAGTAGATTGAGCTTAGTACGGTGACCAGTGGCCAGAACATTACAGTTTATACGGAGTTTTATTCAAAGCGTGATTTCCCATCCTTGACAAAGAGAGGATAGACCCAGCATTATATGTACTGTAAATTTGTTGGTAAGTGACATAAATGAAAGGTTAGATTACTGAGAACTGCACTGTTTCCTACTTGTATACAGCCTATAAACGGTCCATCATAAGAGAAAACGAAAAAACTGACAAGAGATTCTGCTAATTTTGATTACTTGGCTGTTGAAAGAAGCATTGATCCGTTAAAATAGATAGTGACTAACTTGAAATCTAATTTGCTCAGTCGTACATTTAAATTCGGGTGTACGTAACTTCACCGGGTGTGACGGTGATGTTGTGACTCGCCTGCTGGAAATGCAGATTGCACGTGACTCCATCGTGACTGATCACTACGCATGTCATGTCACCATTGCCTTTCCGCGCTTAGTCGATGACACAGATGGCAACGTTAAAGTCCACCTGATGACCACTGCTGACCTCATATAACACGTGACCCACCCGCCTGACCTAAAAAGTACCAGCTGTGGGAGAAACAACGACACATTGTTAGCGCCTCTAACTCATCGTCACCGTATGACTCAAAAATGAGTCAGTTAAGGATCGTGTTTTGTGTCCAATATTTTAGAGTACCTTTTACTATCTTTTACTATCTGAGACTATATTCTGCCAATCAATATCTTTTGTTTTTTCTTGTTGTTTAGTTTCAAGTCTCTCACTCTCTCGGCTTCTCACTCCTTGTTTACCTCCCTCGTCAAATATGGATCTTGATGTCAGGATCGACACATACTCTAACACTGCTACATTCTCTGATGCTATCTTGTAGGGGGTCCCTAGTATTTTGATGTTTTCATGCACTGATGTTTTCTTCTTACTATTAATCTCTTTGATAAAATCCTCTAGTACGTATGTATGTCATTAATTCATCTTTCGTCATCCGTCATCTTTTTCATCTATTGACTGCCTTCTTTTTCTGTTGCTCCATTTTATTTCATCTTGTAGCAGTCTATTTATAGAAATTCTTATAATCTAAATATAAATATAAACGATTTTTTTCTTATTATTTCTCTGCTTTTGTTTTGCGGATTTCCATGCTCTCAGCTAATAACAACATTTCTATTTTGGAAACAAATTTATCAAATAAGTCACAAGTAAAATGTAAATCCCAATGTTTCAAAGGTCTATGCCTCTGTTGACATTTTGTTTCAATGTTTTAGACTGGTTGATGTTATTTTTGTTTAGATGAAAATCATGCCTGCTTTCTAATAATATTAAAACAGTGTTTCTAAGTGTTTTTGCTGTATGTCTGGGCCGTGTCCTAATTCAGAAAATTCTTTTACATGCTCTCTGTTGCAATAATATTGAAAGCATTTTTTGGACTGTTTTTTTCATTTTTATGTTTTATTCTCACCATAAAGTCGCTGTCCAAGCTGCTTATTTAATACCGAGAGATAATTTAACAAAAATGGTCTTCCACCCGCTTTTTAATTTCTTTTTGTTCTTATCTTTCTACCGAGCAAGTCCAGGTGTTGTTTCCTACCTTAACAAGTGTTGTTATGCAGCGTGAATGGCCTCAATCCACAATCCTCAGAGCCACCATTCCATGGAGACCACTTTCATTATGTTTTCCGTTCTACTATCTACAGCCGTGTTTCTTGAGAGTTATAGTATTCAACATCTAAACGTCCTGGTCAAATGCAGACACACCAATCAATCAATCAATCAATCCTCTTCGTGCTATTTGCACATAAGGCCCCAAACAGAGCCCGCCACTGATGTCGATCGGCTGAAACCTGCTCCAGGCGACCCCATGTCGAGCCCTTTCCTTTCATCTCCCTTTCCACTGTTCTTCTCCAGGTTTCCTTTCGGCGGCCTCGTTCTCTTCGGCCGTCTGGAGTCCATCGTAGGGCGATTCTGGAGAGGTCTGCTGTCTGCTGGCGGAGCACATGTCCAATCCATCGCCAACGCCTTCGTTGAACCTGCGTGGTGATGGACCCGGTTTCAGTTCTTCGGTGGAGTTCTTCATTGGTGATGGTGTTTGGCCAAAAGATGTTAAGTATGCGCCTGAGGCATCTGTTTTGGAAGACGTCAAGCCTGTTACCGATGTTTTTGGTCATCTTCCACGATTCTAATCCATAAAGGAGGGTGCTGATCACATTTGACTTGAATGCAGACACACCACACAATAAAAAAATACAAATAAACAGCATCGAAATCAACACAACTGTAAACAGCGATGAGAAAAAAAAGGATCAAGGATGTTCAGTAGTATATTACAGTGGCTCTCATTATAAACCAGAGGAACATCCACACCGGGTTTGCTCTTATTTTGCTCAGTCTCAGCAGCTTTAGAGAGCTCTGTAGCCAGAGCTGTGAATTGTCAACCCAGGTTTTCAAGCCTGAGCTTGTTTTCAGTTACATGACCCAACAACACTTGCGGCTCAGAGCTAACCCTTGGGTAACTTAACATCTACTTTATGGATAGGGCCCCACAATGTTTGCTGTGCAAGGCCATGGTGTACCATGAGCTACTGTGCACCGGTTTTGATGTCAGTATTATCTTACTCACCAAGGTCAGAGACCAAAACAATGCTTATTGTGGAAGGCAAAGAACGGAATTTCATACCAGCAGGGATGTGTACATAAAATTACACTTAAAACTAGTTGAGAGCGCTGTCCATACCCCAGCTGTCACCGAGTTGTCTAGAAACCCATTATCGTTCTTTTTTGTCCTTTTGTTCTAAGCTAGGAAATGGTGCATTGATTTTGATGCATCTGAAAGCCTGTTGTATCGTCTACTCAAAGGAAATCCACAGCTCACGCGAAATATTTCTTTGGACAGAATATGCGGAAAACGAGGCTGGACCCGACAGGCTGAGTTGTATTGTTCTCCTGCGATTTTTCTATTTTCTTGTGCAACGTCTTTGTTTATTCGTACCTATAGGTTTCTTTAGTTGAATGTTGCTAGGAACATGGGTTACCACCACTGAATGTTTGGTGTAACAAGGTTGTCACCCTTGAGTGTTTCTTGTATTAGTAGGGATTGTCACCCTTGAATTTGATGTTTACATAGAGGGCGTGATTAAGAATTGGAAGAGAAGCAGAAGTAAGAGTGTCGTGGATAGAAGAAATTGAAAGAGGTCAGAATTGTTTTTAACTGTGTGGAATACTATTAACTGCGTGTATTGTTATTGATAAGCGACTGTGTGGTTCCTCGCTGTACGAAATTCCCAGCTCCTGTGTGTTCTCCTAGGAAGATTTTATAACTGTGTGGATTATGCTTACCTACTATGTGAATTATTCTTGACTTTAACACTCGTCTGCCGATAAGACTGTCGGAGTTGTTTCGTCGATCTATGTTGTCTGTGTGATAAAGACTGTAAATGTGGAACTGTCTGCAGTGTCAAACCCACCCAATACAGCAAGTCGTATAGGACCCGTCAACAAGGAAGAGTATGTATGTCCCGTCATCGAGGAAGAGTGTGTATGTGAGAGAACCTGGAGAAAAACAGACTTTTAATATAAACTGCTTGTTGACATTTGATCTTGAGTGGACTCAGTGAAGAATATTTTCTGTGTGATTATTATAGGCATTTTAATTGGACAATAATATATGTGATGAACTTGTCATTTGTTATTTAGTAAAAGAGTATATTGTTAGTTCAACCGCATATTAGAAACGTTTGTGCCCACGTACAGGTCTGAGTGATTTGTTGTCAGAAAGAACACGTGTGGAACACAGTGTTTGCAGGTGTGCTCTGTCTGTGGAGTCTCGGTGTGTGTGAGCGTTCCCCAACAATGTTGTATTTGTTTCTCCTAAGCTTTACTGTGTTATTGTTTTACTACCTGTAATTGGCTTGATTTCTGTTTTTTTGGTTTTACTTTTAACGGTTACAGTCTCCGCCATTACATAGATTTTAGATCTGATTCTTCATCTCGTTTTCTTGTTGCTCGTTCTGTTTTCTCTTCTCTGAAACTTATCCAAACTTTAAATCCTCATCAGTTCTAATATATTTTAACGTTTTTGTCTTATTGTATATTTTTGAAATCGTACTGCATTTTATTTTTATATAATAGTTCTCATTTTAACATAATCCAGATTTTATTTCAACAACACTTTGGTCAACGCATGTTAAATTATGACAAGACAGTTTGTCTACACATCTCAGTTAGCATTGTTGAATCCCCTTTCTACTCTTAAACTTCCAGCCTGTGTAGTTGACACCTTGAAGAGACTTTCCCTTTACCATGATTCTGTGAATGTTGACACCCCATCGAGACAACGGATTCGAATCCGTCGCTAGCGGGCTGGTCGTCGTAAACAGCGTCCTTTGAAAAAAAATCCATCACCTGCTCTGCCGCTAGTCGTTATTCTGCCGCGTGCCCCTCTTCACCTGCTTCTGAGACTGATTCTGGTATTCTGGAAGCTTCGTTGTGTGTTGTCAACTCTGTGCTGAATCATGTTTCCACCACTCACCCTGACACTGTCAAAGGGTCAGAAATGCTGCACACCTTTCGTCTCGTCCAGTCCGTGTCGCAACCAACTCACTCATAAGATCACATCTTGGACTGGGTCATACATCGACCTGATGACCACTTAGTGAAGTCAGTTGATGTTTGCAGAGGTTAATTATCTGTTTAACAGTTAGGGCCACTGGGGAAAGCATGCAGTTGTTTAAAAGGTCAATTATTTAGTAGCCAGTTTTAACAGGCAGCTAGGGGATAACTGATTTGTTTGCCAGAGTCGATATTTGTCTTAAGGGCATTAGCATCAACAAAAAGTTAAGTACGATTTCTTGTTGTCCTAGACAGAGCCTGGTGGTCTGGTTCGGGCTATCGCCTTCAGCAATAATCGGTTAATGACGACCACCTCGCACTGTTTCAGTCTGCCTCGCCGATCAAAGAACCTAGAAAAAAATTATGTGGCACAAAAGGTCAGCTAGTCATCGATTAGAGCGGCTACAACACAAATTTCATATGAAAGATAATTGATTTTGACTAAGCATGTTCGGTTCGGTTGAGGCAGGGCACTCGATATCCTTCATTTATTAACTCTCATGCGCCATCAAGTAACGCATTCTAGGGTATGGGCCTTACAAGTGGCCGATTTCTGCCAGTACCCGCACAGACGCATTCATCGCCGGTCGCATCGATGCAATTATCATGCAACGGTCCACTTTAATCCAAGTTTGTTTGTTATTAATCATGGGTGCATCGAGATTGACAGGTCTGTTTTGGAACAAAATTCCTTCTAAATGTGTTTGGTGTATTAAATGGCATATTTACATAACTTTCCGCTGTTTTCAACTTTCTTGCCAATTCGAAATCTATCATCTCCCTTTGCTGTTAATCGACAGTGTGTTACTGCTTTTGAATTTAGACCCAGAAAACTCGTGTAAATAAATTATACAGATTTATACACTTTTATTAGCTGATATCAGTTTGTATCGGAATATTACGTTAGTGGTCACCAAACTAACATTGCAATAAAATATGTCAAATCTAATAAAACATTAGAGATTCAAAAGTTCTCACATGTTTGCAATCATATATGTACGTATATATATATATATATATAAAATGAGAGTGATGTCCCTTCACCTAACTGGCTGGGGGGACGAGCTGTCTGTCGTTTTGTCTCGTTCATGGGTGTACATCAAGTTTTGGATTCTCCTTCTCATCTGTGATAGTTGCTGTGCCGTTCGCCTCCGTTACGGATTGTTCTTCAGTGCTTGTGCTGCGTTATTTCTTGCAATAGACATCTTCCACTAACGGGTTCTGTCTCATGTTCTTCGTTCTGTCATCTTGCTTTGATTTTTGACTGTACAGGATTCTGCGCCTCCCTCACCGACACTTTTAACTGTTCTGGCATTGTGGAGCATTGTGGACCGTGCCATTTTCCATTTTTGATTTACGAACCACGTATATTGCTACATGTTCTGTAAATTAGTTTCTGGAACTTATTGCTTCAGTGATGTCGTCTGGTGATGAGATGTATTCGTGTCATCCTGCATCCGTGTTTCTCAACTGTGTGGCCACAAAACTTCAGATTTGGTATTCCGACGAAGCTTTCTCTTTACTGGCTTACACTTGACATTCAAGGCATCGCATACACCGATCCTTGGTTTGCGAAGATCAATTTCAAAGGACAGTCCGGTGTTAGCGGGAAGTTAGTGGCGAAAATAATGATAAGAACACTAAAACTTACTGCTCTTGAGATCAGCATCCATTATTTTTATATTTGTGTGTTTTTCTTTTTAATAAAGCGCTTTGAGCCTCCTTTTAATGGTGCCACATACAAATCAACTTCATTATTATCATTATGTATGTACATTCAGAAACTTTAACATTACTTCACTGGTCCACACACTTCACAGAAACAAACTCAGAAATATGTAAAAATGCATACACATACATTTTTGTTCACTTTTATTGACGTATTGTCAAAGTAATTGCTAATTTTCACGTTTGGTGTTCCATTTGTTGATCAATACTTTCAGGCAGCATTGACGACTGCAAGATTCCGCCGTTTGACACCAGCCGCTGTTACCAGGCGTATGCGGATCTTCTGTCCTGGAGCGACGCAGCCGCGGCCTGTAGAGGTAGCGGACAGCGCCTGGCTACTTTAGAAAACGGAAAAGTAATGAAGTTTGTCATCGACAACTTGAGGTAGGGGGAGTTGTCTAGCAGCAGTGAGCAAGGTAAAGACAGTCCCTCGAACTTTTATCATGAACTGGGTCTGCTTGGGTATGAACCAGTCTACTCTGTACGCTTTTGAGTTATGATAGCCACTAGACTGTCCATTCATCAAGTTTATCATCATTATAATCGTCGTCATCGTCGTACTCATAAATATTTAGTTCCTGAAGGAGGACTTAACGCCGTTTACGAGGTGTCTACACACATACTACATGCACGCACACACAGGTATGCGTTTACATAAAAATAAATTAGTACAGCCAGCTGCCATACACCTCTGTCCAACCGATCAGCCACCCAAAGCATATCTCATGTATTCAAAAAGTAACCACAACTGGGAGAAGGAGGGGCAACGTCAGGTCAAGCAGACATATTGGAAAAAAATAAGTCGTTCCAGGAAAGATAAGAATAAAGCGGTGTGTCAGATTCTTCCTTCTGGGAAGAGGAATGAGAAACGTCCAGGAAGTAGATGAAGAGTTCAGGAACGTTGCATCAGGAAGTCGTCTGATGCCATTGATACACACAAATTGGATTTTTTTTATAATTCTCACTTTTGCTTTACTGGTGAAAATTAAGGATAATATATAACTTTGTTTGAGATTTTAATTTCATAATGCAAAAATACAGAAAACATAGAATGCATATAAAATAATACAATATTCACAGAACATATAAACACAAAAAGAACATGTGTACATAAATTAATACAGTCATTTAAATACAGTTATCAGCACACCAAGTCGTCCATGAAAGTGATAACACAATCAGTTGTGAGTCTCGTCACCTACCCTGTACAGTAAGCAGCCAGCTGTACATAGAGACTGTAGAATTTTTGTTTACGCAAGTAATATATAGATATATATAAAGATGTATTTGGAAATTTAATCAGTTGAGGATAAGCAAACAATTAGTAACGAAATTTCCATACTGCATATAAGCTGTAGTAGCAGCAGGAGAAGTGGGAGGAGAAGAAGGATGTATGGCATAGTTTCCTTTCTTATTTCCCCTCTTGTATCCCCTCTTCCTCGTCCTGAGATAGCGAAAGAAAGAAAGAAAGAAAGAAAGAAAGAAAGAAAGAAAGAAAGAAAGAAAGAAAGAAAGAAAAAAAGAACTGTTCTTATCTATGTTTTTTGTTGTTGCTGCTGCTTAGTAGGATGATAGGTTTTCCAACATGTGCCTCGGAATCAATTAATACAGAATACACTCTCACGTCACGTGACTGTAAATTCTCACGTGTCTCAATTATTTTCTCTAGCTTCTGGTATGTTTGACGTTCTAGATTTTCAGTTCTAAGGATCGTCTGGATCGGACTATCTCGGACAAGCGATGGACAGTCGTACACGTGGACAAGCGGTCAACGGCTGGATAAAAGTCTGTACACAAACGTACTAGTCAGTGCCGCTTTTGCAAGTTCAGTTTACGGAAATCTGTGTGGGGCGCTCTACTGGCCCATTGCAATATTCAGCACTAACTGCAGCTATCCACGCTACAGGATCTGCGAAACTGTCAGATGTAAATGGCTAAGAAAAATGTGTTTGGTTTACGAATTTAAGCTCTTTCTGTAACCGCTTCATTTCTCTCTTGTTTCGTCTATCTGCCATTTACCCTGAGCCGTAGTTATGAAGCGAGATGAAACGTTATCTTAGAGCAAAATGAGGAACCAAGGATAAGCATCCTATCGCCAAAGTTGCAAATTGTGTCGCTGGTCCTTGAGTTTCCCTTATCGTTATCATGTCATATCCTTATCCTTATCTAGTAAATAGCAATTGTTCTGTCATTATTTTTGTCACTTTTGGTAACTGATCACACTTCCCAATTTATATTTGCTCACTCGGATTAATAAAGTTGGTCATTTGTCATCTGTCATGCTGCTCCTGAGCTACGACTTACCTTCATAACTACGGCTCCTTTTTCCCATGCAGTGTTTTTAGGCAACCTTCTTTTAAATCTGTTCTCAGCTAGAAAAAATGCTCTTTCTTTCTTCTAGCTGCTTAGGACATTACACGAACTTTCACTTCTACTTCGCGATAAAAAGGGCCGAATGAAAAGGCTTCGAAGGTGATAATTAGTCATTAACTATTATAAGAGCATGAGTCTACTTTCGTTCATAAATAATTTATAAACAAACACGCGTTTTATTCTAACGGTTGCTGTGCGTTATCTTTACTAATTACTCACTTTAAAAAGGTCTCCCGCTGGATAAGATGATACTTAGGTTAATCCCCTTGTTATCAGCCTTACGTCAAGGTCTTACAAGGTGTTGTGCGTTTTACGTGTTTGTCTCTCTGTATGTTGATATATATATATATATCCTCGATGATGGCTCATGTCACTCGCTGTCTCCAACCTAAAGAATATTATCTTTTTATTGGCCTAAATAAGCTCACAAAATGCAATGGTAAAAGAAAACGTTTTAGCATTGACTAACGGTTATTTTCGAGGCTTTCGTTTTACTCGTGCAAGATAACATTGAGTCTACAAAGAACTCACACAGTAGATATCGCTCCAACTGCTATATAAAAGTAGGTCTGTGTAAAAACCTGTTCTAATTCACTCTCGTAATTGTATTATCGGCATTCTGCGTGAATGACAGAAAGGATTTGTGACAAAAATTCGAGGTTTGAGTTTTCTTTCTTTACTGCAAATGAAATAGACATTTCTTAAACCATTGGCTATACCCGGAATATAATTTTGTTTTGTTCCTTAACCAGGCAGGTACTTCTCTATTTTCTCTTCACAGCATCTAATTTTCACGCGAGATCTGTTGGTTACGTGGTCAGTGACGTCAACAGCGGTCAACAGGTGGCTTCTGACGTCATCATTTCCGTCATCGATTGCGTGCGCAGATGCAAGGGCGACGAGACCTGCCTAGCGATCAGTCACGATGGCGTCACGTGCAAGCTGCACTTCCAGCAGGCGGGTCACAACATCACCGTGACGCGCAATGTAGCTACGTACACACGGATAAACTGAATCTGAAAATTAGCAATTCAGTTATCTTAGCAACTTCAGCAAATCATTCTGTCAATATTAAGAGATAAAGTGTGATTACAGACAAGCGGACTGGTCAGGCATAAACTTGGTCGTTGTGTTTAACTAGCAGTTAATGTTAGTCGACGACACTACGAAGGCTAATTGCTTTAAACCTAACTATTAAATCTCGATTGTTAACATTCTATACATCCATGAATACAGAACATGTGATCAAGATCTAAAAATGTTAATTATAATTGTCATCTCATATATTTGTAACTTTCGTAATAATATTGTCAGTGATATAATATTTTACAGATGAATAAATGTTTTTAAAATGTTTAATTAATATTCGTATGTACTGTGTATGCGATTTATCTGTAAGTTATTGTTGCTGCCGAAGTCGATCCCTGTCGACCAGATGCATTGTATGCCGAGCGAGCACGAAGTTGGTTGTATCATTCGAGGGGTGGTGACGGGGTTAAGGTAGCGCACGTGCTTTCGAGCAGCTATGCTTAACTGGTCAAAGAGCGAAACAAGTGTCACCTGGTGGCGACCAGAGAGTTTCTTTTTGGAGGACATCAGTCAGGTATGGCATTAGATGCTCTTTATGTTAAATATCCAATTCTTCATATGTCTACTTCTTATTCACGCTTATCCCGCACGAAGATCTTAGAATGTAATACCACTTGACATGGCTAGACCAGCAGGGCCACCGAGAGCCAGCACGTGCCTCCGGGCTCCCTTGTAATCGTAAATTATTTTCCCAGTATCTACTAATATGCTTACAATTCGATTGTCAATATCTACATTTCATTCAGTGACGTAATATAGGCTGTAAACGTTGGGACAGGTGCACTAGAGTCTACATTACTACTTGAGCGTAGAGTTGTTTACACGTGAGTGGCTAGTAAATGAGAAAAGATCACGTTAAACGATCAGACTTGTTGTACCCTGCTCTATAGAATAATCCTCAGAGTGTGCGTCATTTGGAGGACGTCATTGTAAAGAAAAATATACGTCACTGAAAGGCAGTTAAAGATGTCTGCGTGAAGCCGCAAAAAAGACCAGTAGAAACTAACTCGTATCTGTGAACAACAAACGAATAATATTTTGGTTCTATCATCCGTTTATGAGTTGTATTCGTGCAGCTCGTTAAGCTGTACTTTCCTTAAACTTCCATCTTTCTGACATTTTTCCTAGTCATTTACATCTGTCTAACACCAACTGTCTTGCCTCTCCACCTCTGTGACTTCAAATGAAGGTCAAGTGTCTCCATTGCTCATCTTAGCTCAACTGAAGATCAACAGTCTTCACTTTTTTCGAATCCCAGACACTTAAAGTGTTATGTGTCTGTAAAGGGAATTCTTGACCTTTTTTTTCTTTGTTATGCGAGCCTGATGATGAGCCTGCAGCAAGACCCGACAGCGTGCTGCACGTTGCTGTTCTCAGCCCCTGCTGGTCAGCCGCCATGTCCCATAGCTTTTGTGGCTGACCTGTTGGCCATCTGTAAGGGATTACAGGGCTGTCCGCGAATTACTTGGCATGTTGTCCCACTGGTTGTAGGAAGCTCCTTCCAGTTATTTTTGTTCCTCCCTCTCTTTCTCTACTCGTCACGTCTTGCGAGTTTTCACACACTCACACGCATACACACATACACACTCACGCGCGCGCACGCACTCATATATATATATACACACAGATCTATAATTCAAACAAAAGTCACCATTGCTACTCCTGAAACGACTACTTCTAAAAACTGTTACTGGTTTCTGTAACCGGTTAAACAAATAAACAAATAAACACAACAATTCCTAATAAACTATAAACATGGAATCGATTGCATAGTTAAAAAATGAAACAGTTCGTGTTGTTGCGTTTGTTTTCTGGTAGACACTCGGCGGGGTGTGTCTGCTGCTTACTGAGTGGGAGGGTGTGTTGGCAGGGGTCGGGGGAGGTGAGCTAACTAACTTTTACTCACTTTTGTTATGAGAAACAGGCCTTTCATTACAAAAAAGAGGCAAACAAAACAATAAAAGTAAATATGGTAATCAAGCTCATTTTAACAGACTTTTGTTTTGTAAAGACGAAGAGACATCGAGTTTTACAACCTCGATATTTAATACATATAGGTACACAGACCCAACCGCGATGAGCCAGTTCTGCGGGAGCGCCTAGGTGCCACTCCCTCTCATTATAGGCGAGCCAACATGATCAGAGAGTGTCCGTTTAACGAATCCATACCAACGTGCTCGGTCTTCAGTCATACTATTCAACGTGCCTAGTGAACATCCTGTCCACTCTTTCACGTTACCTAACCAGAGTTTTCGCTGTTTCCCTACTCGCCTTTTGCCTTCTACGGTTCCCTGTAGCACCGTCTTCGGTATACCATCGTGCCGAGAGACGTGTCCAAACCATTTTAACTTGTACCTCTTGACGACTGTCAGAAGGGGTTCCTGGGGACGAACCAGACTGCGAACCAGGTGGCGTACGAATTCGTTCGTCTTTTGCTCACTGTAGGAGATATGTAGCAGTCTCCTGAAACATTTCATTTCAAACGCCGCTATCTTTTTCATCTCGTCTGATAGCAGCGTTCAAGTCTCACAGCCGTACAGCAAGACAGGTACAACGACGGACTTATAGAGTCTGAATTTCGAAGCGAACGACACTCTTTTGCAGTTCCATATTCTGTTGAGTCTCGTCATTGCCGCTATAGCAGCTATGATCCTTTGACGAACATCTTCCGCACTACCACCCTCACTGGTTATGGTCGATCCGAGGTATTTGAAGGACTGAACCTGCTCCAGTTGCTCGCCGTTGAAACGAATTTCGGCCTTTCCATGGCCTACTGTGTTCACCATCACCTTGCTCTTTTCCGCACTGATTTCCATCCCATATGCTTTGGCGGCTTCTGCGAGCCTGTCTCTCAGAGACTGCAACTCTTCATTGCTTCCGGCAAGGAGATCTATGTCTGTCATGGATCACCCGCATACACACGACGAGTCATCCGCAGACACGCGCATTCGTTAACTCAACACAATCAACAAATGACCACTCTGGTGTAGAACGTCCCTCAAAGAGACAAATACTTATTGACCACAAAATTCACAATTTAAATACACAAAGAAATATGCTCAGTACTGCTCTATACAAGGCAAAGCATCAGTAGTTAACACGAGCAGTTAGTCAAACATGATATTTAGCATTTCTTTAAACTCTCACGGCTAGACGTAGCCTGAAAATCCCTCTCTTTCTTGGATTATTACGCCGCTCAAGCTGACGTAAACAATAAATAGGCATACACAAGGAGCAATTGTTGACAAACAATAGTGTCTAACAGGTATATCAAAACAAAAAAAATATGAAGAAATGTCTTTCAGCGACAGTGCCCTCGGCACCAACACACAAATACTTGGTTCTAACAACAGAGTCAGAATGGGTAGCACACCCTAGGCCTTATCACCTCCTCAGTAAGGATAACCTATCCGTCTTCCTACGCGTGCTTAATTTCTTCCCACTCTGGACCCGAAGCGTAAACACAAAGTTCTCCACTTGACCCTTTTTCTTTTAAAGTTCAAGTTGTTTCTTTTACAAATATTTTAGCAACTCCTCACGTATGAGTTATACAGGGAGGACATCTGGTGCGTCACTCTACCTTAATCAAAGTCTTACTTCGTTGGGGATGTTCTTCTGGTGTTAGATCATCGGATGCTCATGCCTCTGCCTCGCGTCAGTGGACCTCCGGAAACTTCGGATATCTTCTGTAGGATATCGCTCCCACGCAAGTCAGTCATTCAGCCTCTCTGTATCGGATGCTCCTCCCCACCTCGGAGATACGCGGACACCCTTTCACTCGTCTTTGCCGAACCACAGGCCCGTCTATGCGCCAGCTCCAGCCGTCAAAACCCGTAGTTTCCCACAGCCTTCCACGCTCTCGGCGGAGTCCCTCTTGTTTACGTCAGATAAGTTCTCAGACGCCTGTATCCAGATTTCAGCAAAAGTTCTTTCTGTACTGTACCGGTAGTAGAATCACAGCCCTCGGCTTGAATACCAGTAAGTACGGTGACAACTCTTGTCACTAACCAGCGCTCTCTCTAGCGCCTCACGTCGACATACACTATGACGACTGGTAGGCCTGAATGAAGACTGCACCCCCTGTCAGTGACAGCACACAGCAAGCAACACACCAGGATTGCCGGAATATCGATCGTCCAAATCGAGCATTCTCCTACTTGCTAAATGTCGGGTCTAATATACCCACCCTTGTTTACATCGCCACAAGGTGAGCTAAGCCCGCCCCACACATAAAATTTTAAAATATCCAAAACCTCAATTTTCTCATGCAACTCGCATGACAGCGACAGAAAAACAAGACACCCTAACCACCTGGACGGATGGAGCTCTGCTCTGCTCGCACGTGAAATAAGGTAAAAACCGAGACTTTCAAGTTCTCGTGACTTCCAGCGTGGCAGTGTCAAACCAAGGCACACCTGTGTGTCGAACAAAACAATACTCAACTGCTGTCCCCCCTTGTACGCTACAATGTCATCGGCAAAACGAAGGTTGCTCAGCGGTCTGCCACCGATCGAAACGGTGGTTTCATGGTCTTCTAACGTATTTCGCATTATTCAAGCTCATTTTAACAGACTTTTTTTTGTAAAGACGAAGAGACATCGAGTTTTACAACCTCGATGTTTAATACCTATAGGTATATATGAGTTGAAATGAATCAACAAATGTCGCCCATTTTGGTGATTGAAGGAAGTGCTCATTGTGAAGGTAAAGAACCATTCGGATCACGTCGTTTCAATTTTTTTTTACCAGAAACTACAATGTAAGCAAATAGCCGTGAACATTACAGAAAAGGGTGACCTGGTTTACTTAAAAATAGCTTAGAAACTGTTGTTACCATAGGCCTTTCACTTGTCTAGCAAGCTAGGGGAGATAATGCCGGTTCAAACGGTTTTTAACATGTCGGCCTTCGTGCGTTCGTCGCATGCGTAACCAAGGCTCAAACAGGAGCCTTTTTCGGTATCAGAGCGAGGTGTGGAGACAAAGTTGGTGAGGGTAGGTGTGAAAAATGATTTTATTCAGCATCAAAACACATATTTTTTAACAAAAACACATCGGAATCTATTTTTTATATATATCAAAGAATGCAAATCTGGTGTTAGTTCAAAATCGACCTTGACATTCAATAATCGGTATTTTACCGTGTAGACACCTGGGGTCAGTTGCGCAACACGTTTCTAAACCTTAAAACTGTTCTAAAGAAGCAAAATCTCTTCTTTGCCATTTCGATGCATTGCACAAGAACATATAAAAAATTGTACTGACAGGATAGAAATTTAAACTTAAACAACTTTATCTACTTAAAGCAGTTTTAGTTTTAAAAATTCTAAAATGGTAGTGTGTACTTTAAACTGATCATCTAAAAAGATTTAAGGCCTAAAAGTGTTTAAAATTAGAAATGTGCTGTGCAACTGGCCCCTGACCTTAAAAGGAAGATCACTTATTAATGGTTAACTCTTTTTGCCGTTTAAATAGTTGCTTCCCTTGTACAATTACGTTTAATTTCACGTACGATGTGGCTCCTCAAACAGTAGGAAAAAAGTATGATTACGTAAAAGTAAATATTAATACTTTTCCTATCCTAGATCATTTGTAAATTTCCACATTATTAACCAGTGATCTCCATACAGATTTTTTTTTTGTCGTATTCAACGTTTATGGCAGAAATAGCTTAACCTTTGTGTTGTTAGTTTAAAACTCTCTAATTATTGACAGGTTACTGCGACTTCGAATGGGAGTGGGAATTTTATTATTTGATTTTATGTAATCTGAATGCGCGCATTGGTAACTAGACTTTGAAAGGATGGGAGACATGACTGCAGGACGTCGATAATTCAAATGCACGAGACAGAAAAGTGAGAGGAGTTTATACTTTTAATACTTTTATTATATCACTTAGGCAGTTTCGGCAAATATTTCAACCACTGCCGCTATATGGAATGATTAAACTAAGTTTTGATGGGAGGTTCATGTTCTACTCGTAAATAGCACCTTTTATTAAATTTATTTTAAGCTTGTTCCAATATTAAAATATGTTGATGTTTTTGGTTAATTTTACAAGAGATGCGATCCAGTTAGGTGTCTATGTAGAGTTATCATATGAAAACGTCAGCAATAATAAGAGAATTAGTGTAGAATAATTGTCAAGGGTGTCACAGAAAGAATATTAACTACTTAAAGTCGGGGGGGGGGAATTGGTATTTTACGCCGATCCAGCAACTAAGACCATATCACGCAAGACAGTCAGCCCTGTAAATAGATGTCATATGCAGAGAAAGAACAGCGTGCCTGAGACGAGAGTTGAACCAAGGACAGCCAACCTTCACTGTATTGGTGACAGGAGTTAACAATTGCGCAACTGGGCCGCCCTCTTAAAGTCAGAAAAGAACAAACAAAAAATAATAAAAGCAACGTGTGCATTATTTAAGTTTAATTTTTTGAAAATAAAATATTTGTTAAAATGTGTTTGACTGTTATTTTTAATTTTTACCCTACGTTTTTATCATAAAAGCCTGTTTCTCTTTTTGAGTGAACATCAAGAAGCTATGTAACCTCCCCTTGCCCCCTCCCGCGCCAATCCGCCTACTCACTCAGTAAACAGGAGATACAAAGGTTCCACCGAGTTGCTAGCAGAGAACAAACACGACAAAACAACTCTGTAATCGATTCTACGTTTTCTTTTCATACGATATTGTTGTTTTTCTACCGGTTACAGAAAGGTGCCTGGTCTTTTCTTTCAGCAGCAGCTGCACCTGCAGCAATACATTAGTCTTTTCAGAAGTAGAAATAATGACTTGTTTAAATTGTAAATATGAATAAGTGCATGCATGCGCGCGCGTGTGTGAGTGAGAGAAAGAGAGAGTGTGGGAGTGTTTGCGAGAGGTGGTGAGTACAGAGAGAAAAAAAAAAAACGGGGAAGGCTTCCCACAACTAGCGAGACAGCGTACCCCAGCATCCGTCGATCTTACACCTTGGAGAGTTGGGAACGTGGGCAGCCCTGTAAGTGTGAAGACGATCAAGAAGTCATCGTCTCTGCTAAGGAAATGCGCCACCCAGCGGCACTTTTATGTCCTACCTACCAGAAAGTAACTGCTGCCTTCTTTTTTTCTGCTGTGCGAACCTACAACAAGAATTTATAATGTGCTGCACGTGGCTGTTTTTATTTCGTGCTGGCCGGACGTCACTCCCCGTAGATTTTGCGACTGATTTGCTTGTCGACAGCTGGAGAGTGTGTGGCTATTCAAGTTCCATAACTTTTTTTAGTGTGGGATAAACTACTATAACCAGTAGGCTTAGGGGGAAAACACACACACACACACACAAAGAGAGAGAGAGAGAGATGTTTGCAACGAAGTACTTCTCAAGCAAATGCTACCCGCTATTTGTGTTATGGCGAGTGAATGTAGCATCGTCGGTTGAGCTTAGATATGATCTGTAATGAATCGAGAGACTGATAAGCCTGAGAGAGATGTTTGCCTAACACAATACTTTAAAAACAGTTTCTTTACAATTCTGGTGCGAGGACAACTGGTCTACAGTCATATAAACTAGAGGGGCTACTGGTTTAGGTAATAGGCAGATGGCTGAATTTTTTTCCTCCAGATGTTTTGGAACAATAAAAACGCTTAGAGAGCACGTGAAAAGTTGCCTGGAGACAGAAATAAAGTAAATGGCCCACAGTCTTAAGAGCCGTCCATCAAAGCTATATTGCGTTTTGTTCAAGAAGTGTTTGCTTCACCATTCCAAATCTGAAAGTGAGCTAAATCAGCCTTTGCTTTGATTTCTGGTTGAAGCCACCATGGTTTTGGAACAGTCTGTTCAAAACGACAGTAGACTTCCTTTGTATAGCCACAGGTCCAGACGCTAAATTAGCTGAAAACGTAGCAAGGGAAGTAAGTCCAGTTGTCAAGAGGTGAGGGAAACTTGCTGTACACCGTCAGTACAGCTCTTGAGACGACACAACTCAAACTGAGAGACACTGAACAACGACAATTCCTTATACTATCGGACTCCCTGTCAGCACTCCAGGCACTTAAAAACCAATCATCCAACAGAATAGACATTGTATTTGAGATACTGTCCCTCATAAATAAAATTAACAAGGAAAACGGAGACGTCAGGTTCCTTTGGGTCCCCTCCCATATTGGGATTAAAGGAAACGAGGAAGCTGACAAACTAGCAAAACTGGGTGTAAAGCAAAGTAGCAGTCCTAAAGTCACCACGCTAAACATCTCTATTTCACCAACTGAGAGAAGAACAGCCATAAAACCAGCAATAAAAATAAGATGGCAGGAGAAATATAAAACTGAAGGTAAAGGAACTAGGAGACTGGTAGATGGCCAACCCAGTAATACGCTACTTTTTTAAATTCAAGTAGGCCCCACCAGTCTAAGATAGCTAGAATGAGGCTAAGTGGAGAATATTTAATTAAATACAAGGACCCTATAACATGCATATGTGGGTCAGGCTTAGCACCCCACATGTACTTTTGGAGTGTCATGAAAACAAAGAAGAAAGAGAAGAATTAAGACAGGTCCTAAATAAACATAGGCTGGCACTGAACATTAACAACTGTCTTAACCCACCAAAAGAGCAGTGGCATACTATACTATCATTAGTAGTAACAATGGTGACAAGCCACCCTCATGCTAAGCTCATATAAACAGACAAACGGTATGACTAAATAGCCCCTCCCCCTGAAAAACACTGATGACTGAAACAAAACCCTATAGGTTTGGATAAAACTGGACAAATGAGCCTGCTAGCGTGACAGTTTTCTTCAAATCTGTATAAAAACAACTTGAAAAAGTTGTCTCACATAACCAGAGCTGCAATATGATTTCAAAGAGTTAAAACCAAAAGAGAGTAATCTTTAACTCTGGTTATTTAACAAACAAACAAAAAAAAATCAAAAAAAAAAAATCAACAAAAAAAAGAAGGCGGCCAAGCGAGAAACAGCATAGATCTAAATAAGTCCTCAAACTAAGTCTAGGATATAGAAATAGGGCAACCTAAGAGATCCAGCAACCTGGACAGTACGCCACCTCTGCGGACTTGGCAGGCCTACAGGACATAAGAACACGGCACTACAGATGGCAGAGGGCACCAACACCAGTAAACAACACCTGCGGCGAAAGAGAACGGCAGCCTTTCTCCCGGTCCCTTCCCCTCCTTACCACCACCACCACCACCAGCTTCCCCCCCTCCCCCCACAGTGCGAAATCGCCTTTCGGTGGAAGCACTTTCCCTTTTAAAGCCAACAACAACAACAACAACAACAATAATAATTCTGCTTTATTAAATTATCTAATTTTATCATTTCTGTGTGTGTTGGGGGGTTCGTGCATGCAGGTTAATTTAAAAAGAAGAAATCTTGTTTGGTTAGTGAACAGTGACTGTGAAATATGGCATTTTTCTGAACAACAATTTTGTGTGTAGGTACATATGTTAAAAGTAGACATGGCTTTTAGGTTTGATGTTTTACAACCCATCTCCGTTAAAAATTCAGTGGCTGAAGTAGCCGTTGAATTGACCAAGTATAACGGGGGTGGGATGGGGGTCTCTCGTCTGTTCTTCCGACGATCGATCAACGTGCGGCACGAGCGAGTACTATAGATCCGTGAGTATTAACAGCCAGATGCTCCGCCCGATATAGTGACCCCATGACCTGTTATACCGCGACTTTCAGTCCACCGCGGGAGAAAATAAAGTCACTTCGCCTCACTTTGGACAAACAATAAACCACGTGTCTAGCAGCAACACGTTCGTTAGCTGTGAGTCTGTAGCGAGAAAATCACGAAGAGATGAATCTGAGGTTTGTGCAACTCTGATAGTAGCATTCCCTGAAAAAACTTAGAGAACGCGGGCGTGGGCGTGGGCGTGTGTGTGTGTGTGTGTGTTTGCGTGTGTGTGTGTGTGTCCGCGTGAATTCCCGCTTGTTTGATTACCAACTTTCACTAATTAGTACACATATTTTATAGGGGGTATGTGCGCGCGCGCGCACACACACACACACACACACACACACACACACACACACAAACATGTGAATGAAAACATGACAACTTGTAAATATTACATTGAGGTGCTTTATTTCGTAGTATTAAAGAATCAACAAATGTTAGTTTACAAATAGTTTTAATACGCGACATCAGCTTGTACCTTCGACAAAGTAGTGATTGTGGCATCATCATCATCATCATCATCATCATCATCATCATCATCATCATCATCATCATCATCATCATCATCATCATCATCATCATCATCATCAGCAGCAGCAGCAGCAGCAGCAGCAAAGCCAGTTCTACCGTACATAGATATACTAAAAGAAACCAAATCTTCAGTAAGAGGAGAAATAAATCTTACAAGCTTACTAGAATTTTGCTAGCAGTGGATATCATAAAGATGTTATGGCCCTCTGACCTTTGAAGTAACATGGCCGTCTTGGCACTAGGACTAATCGAATATGACTAGCAGCTTCGCTCGCTTGCATATTTTGTAATATTAACCAATATGAAATTGTTTAAAAACAGACTTACACCATATCTCGTTGTCGTTAATAAATGTTGGCGTATAAAAGGCGACTGCATTAAAATAGCATCAAGAGGGACATACTTCATCAGCAGAGGCAGATGTGTTAGAGGATTTTTGTTTCGTAAAAAGAAGAAGAATTTTCATTGTGTCAAAAAACACGTGCAAGTGTGTGCCGAAAGGACATGCATAGTGACTAGAGTGGAAGAAAGATAAATGTATCAATGCAGAGTTTAAAGAGAAAGGAAGCATACGTTAAAAAACTTTTGCTTCTAAATTATAAAAATAATAATTACAAAAATTAGCTGGTCATTCTGGACACACACACACACACACATACACACAAATCCGTGTGTTTTCCTTCTAGAAATAGTTTATTAGGGTCTGAATAATTAACACTGGATCTCCCCCCCTCCAACACACACAACGAATAAGAAAGAACAATGTTACAGCCATGTTATATACAATGTTACAGAAAACAAGCTGCATGCTATTGTTCCACATTCACATACTTTACAAAAATATTTTATTTCCTCGTGTGTAAACTGATTCATCTGATTCCCACAAATGGCTGCTGCTCGAAAACATTCCGTGGCCTAATTTTGAATTTTAGAATACACTTATGGTATATCATGAAACCCTTTGTGCACTAAGAACTCAATTAATAATTTAAAAGAGTTACTTTTGTTTTACGTGCATCGTATTTGGTATTTTGTTATTCCGTCTGTCGATCAATAAGCATGGTTTTCTTTTCACCTGACCTCTGTTGAACAGAGGCCGTATTCACAAAGGGAGGTTAAGTCCTGTCCCATAGGCAAGATCGGGACATCTAGGAAAACTTCTTGTCTCCCTAGTTACGAAGCACTGTTTACACCCCGCTAATATTGCTTTATATTATTTTACCCCAAGGAGTCCTTGGCACTGATTTATAACTTTGGTCTCAAGGGCAGTGAATTCTAGTGAAGTCTGGACAACAGTTTTAACGATGGAGGCATTGCGCTTGTACTTGACTTATCTGAGACAACGACTTACCTTTGCTTCATGAATACAGCCCCAAATTTATTAGTGAGCAAAGAGTATTAGCTGACCACAAACCAAAGCACCTCTAGATTTCTGGTACTCGTGGTATGATATTACTTATGTCATTGCAATGACCACTTGTAGATATGGCCCTTTTAAGGACAGTTTTTAATTATAATTTTTATGTTTTTTATTGCCCAATTTTAATATTAACATACGTTAGTAAAATAAATTTGCAAGGCCAGACATCTATGCTAGCAGGCACTGTCTAATTTAACATGTTAAACTAAATATCTTTAATCACGCACGTGCACGGGGACGCATGTATAACAAGTATTACCCCCACAAGCTAAATGAACTAATCGGATAGTGGACTCTTTCTTCTACTTTCTTCGCAACTCATGGATCCATGCTAAGACATACACCTTTGTAATGCTTTTAAACTGGAAAACACAGTATTTAACAATAGTTTTAATCTCGGCATGGATCTCAAACACCGAAGGAAGGCGGAATAGAACATAGAGGGATGGGGCCCCACAACTGTGATATAAATATGCAAAATACCTCAACTTGTATTCTTCCGAAACTGATGTTTACAAAATAAACGCGTAAAAATTCATAACACAAAAAAAGGAAAAGAAGGACGTTTACAAAGAAATGCTAACACATCATTTAACGATTCCCCCAGCGTTCGGCTAATGCTGATGTTCTCCTGTCGTCAAGATACCCGCCTACAAACATCATCAAGCAAGATAAAGAGTTCAGCAACAGAACCATCTGGACTGTTCTTGGATACCTTTACGCTGGGAAGCTGGGACCATA
Organism: Marisa cornuarietis; assembly: GCA_004794655.1. Taxonomy (NCBI): domain Eukaryota; kingdom Metazoa; phylum Mollusca; class Gastropoda; order Architaenioglossa; family Ampullariidae; genus Marisa; species Marisa cornuarietis. The sequence goes on along the minus strand of SMMW01000568.1, from coordinate 21,599 downwards.
TGTGATGTCACGAATTTGACTTTGTTTTGTGCATAATGACACCTGTTAGCGTGCATCTCGAGTTCAGATGTTACCAATATTTACCCAGATTTGGGAAAATAGGATCTTATACTGAGGTTTACAAGTCATTAGGAAAAAAATTGCATCCACACTAGACCTTTAAGCTTACGGTAAATAAGGTAGCAGCGTGTACGTCGCTGCACTGGATGTCACGATAATGTTGTGACCTGTCTGCAGGAAATGCAGGTGGCACGTGACCCCATCGTGACTGACTGCTCGACACGTCAGCTCGCCATTGCACTTGCGCACACAGTCGAAGACGGAAACGACGTTGGAAGCCACTGGTTGCCCAGCGGTGACATCTTTAACCATGTCACCAACATTCCTGACTTCATATATGTTTCCTGAGGAAAAAAAGATGATTTTAGTTTAAAGAACTGAAACGTGTTCACGTGAACAAAATTTATTTATGTCAGTATCTAAAGTTTTAACTACACTTTTTTTTGCATTTTAACTGGCTGCAAACCACGATAAAGACTTACAATAATTCCTGAAACTCTAAAAGCAGTGGCGAGAGATAACGTTTATGATTATAACTAACAAGTTTGTTATATATTTACAAAAATAGATATCTCTATACATTGAATAGATTTTCTTATAAGTAGATTCATCCTCATTATCATCATCATTATCATCATCAACGACGACGAAGACGTATCGGTTGGTTGTTAGTTTGAAAGGAAAGAGTTTCCACCTAGAGGCGATTTCGCGCTTTAAACGAGTAAGGATGATGGAGGAGGAAGGAAACCGGAGTATCTGAGAAACCCTCCAAACGAACAGGTATCATAAACAAAGACCATCCCAAGACAAGATCTGAACACACGATCTTTTGGTTTCCAGCACAGTGTTGATAAAAGAGGGATTTAACTACTACACAACCGGGCGTCTTTAAGGATGTCTTGCAGCAGACAGAACCTTTACAGTGCGCACAAGTACAGACACCCAGGGTCCAAATGGCGACAGAGAAAAGTAGACAGCAAGGCCCATGGTGGTGCAGTTTAGGCTGGTATAGATGGAGCATCAGTACACAACAAGAGATCGAAGGGTTCAGTGTAAGGTGGTGACAGACATAGAGCCAGAGCTGGCACAGCATGAGACCAGTGTAGCCACGCAGACGTCACAGAGCGAGGAGAGCAGGTGTAGCACAGCAGCAGGCGGACAAGAACAGGTAGTGTGTGTGTCTGTTGCTCAGCCATATAACCAGACAGTATACTATGGTGCAGCATCGTATCCTGGTTGTTGTTGTTGTTGCTGCTGCTGGTGGGTAATAAAAAATCAAATGAGGCTGTAACAGAGAAAACTTAGTATAAAAATGGGTAAACTATGAAGACATTTTCGCGCTACCAAAAGAAGATTGCAGAAGAGTGAATGAAAGACGATATGGTGACACCAGTGGTGGTAGTGATGATGATGATGATGATGATGATGATGATGATGAGGAGGAGGAGGAGGAGGAGGAGGACGACGACGACGACGACGACGATGACAAAGACGATTGGTGATAATGATGACCTTTTACTGTTTCACAGATCCTGTGGCAAGAGACACTGCAGTATTCATTTGTCAGTGCTTTGCTGGCACCATTCAAGGTAACAGAACACAGCTTTCCGTCGTCTAGACCCGCCCGGCTGATGTTGAGAACCACGTCAGGATACAGGCCCGCGATGAAGTTCTGACCACTGGTCCACCTGTCTGGCTGGCCATCTGTTGCTCTTCTTAGACCGATCCAGACGCGGTAGTACCTGTTTAAACAACAACAAAAGAACCAAAATAAATAAGTCTAATGTTGACAAATAGAATCCATAGACGCAACTTGACTAATAAATTTTTAGAAGAATGTAATGTCACCAGTCTAACGGTCCATTTATTAAGCTCGCATCACCAAGCTGTCAAAGTGAACAAGGAAGGTGCTACTGGCAAAAGCGGCTGCGCGTGGTTAAATGTCATTAATCGGGTAAGTGTCCTTATCAATCCCGTAAATGTCTTGGAACGTTTAATCAAGTCTGGCAAAGTTGTGCATGAAGATCACAGGAAATCATTTGTTTGGAGAACAAAAATTAGGGACTTTGCAACTTTGGTCAACAGGGAGAACTAATCCAAGACTTCTTTGTCATGTATTGCCAATATATTTGGATTTCGGGGGAGGGGGGAATCTAAAGTTTGACGCTTTGCCCCAATACCCGATTAAGAACGACCTTTATTTCTCCCTCATCTGATCACTTCAGTAACTCTTACTGAACCATTTAACAAACAACGAGTTATCTTCCGCCACAGCTATCTTACGTCTACACCATCTTCACAGACACACAACTAAAACTTTTCATCCGGGCTTAATTCTCAGCAAGACACTCTTGTTATTGTCTCTTACGCGATATTGTCATTGATAAACTTCAGAAGTTTCCCATTTTCTGCCGACGCCAGCCTCTGTCCTTTGGACCTACAGGCCGCTGAGGCACCGACCCAAGACAGCTGGTAATCAGCGTAGAGCTGATAGCATCTTCGCTTGTCAAAAGGCGGAGTCACACAGTTGAAACCTGTGTACAATACAGATCGCAACATGATACTGTCACTTTTGAAAAAAGTGAACTAAATAGTAGACTGAGAGTTATGCAAGGATGATGATGATGATGATGATGATGATGATGATGATGATGTATAAAAATAGTGGAGCACAATGCGCTTTAAAGTGGTGCTGATGTACAGACAATGAGTTATTTTTAGTGTGAAATGTGTACACCGTAAGTAAATCTAGAAAGGGAAACACGGCGAGGAAAAAAATTGTAACAGCAACAATGTTAAATCATAATTATGCACTTCTTGGTGATAATCTATGTGACAGTGGTATATTTTGAATATTTCTAAATGTTTATTTATTGATATCATAAAAGGATTTTTTTCTGTAAAGTTTTGTTTTCTTTTTGAACGACACTGATGTTTGCATTGTCTAACTGCTAAAGCGACACTTTATTATTGATGGGCAGGTGCAAATAAGGTCTCCTGCTGCTAATCAGGATTTCTTTAGCTGCTGAGTCTAGCTTCACGCAGAAATGAAAGAGATTTTATCTCCTTTTTTGTTGCTGTTCTTTCTGTCTTCACAATAGCACTTCTTTAAACTTTACTTCAGCGAGATAGTTTGTCAAACAGTTCCAATCATATTCGCATATCTGTTATTTAATATTTAATTAGGCCTTGATATCTGTAAGCATACTTGTTCATTACCAGCTTTAACAGAACAAATATTGCCGACAGACGATATCTGCTTTTGATTGAAACTAATACAGAATGCGATAAAGACATCTAACAAAGTACAGCTACAGTGAAGATTTGCATATTAAACCAAAAGTTTGGTCAGAAAGACAGGGTGTTTATATATATAAGAGTATGATTTCAAATGTGTTAGAAAAAAGTTTGATTACAAACCTGCAATTTCTCGTACGCAAGCTATCAAACAGAGAATCCACATAGAAAACAGAGTGACTGGCTGCATGGTTGGACGAATGCACACCCGGCAATACTCTGACCTCCGCTCCTTGTGTCTCTGGCTGTCAGGAACCAGACAGTGAGACAGAGATCTGAATGGACTGTGCAGTCAGTTTTGTTTTCTAAACACACGTTAGAGTAACAATCGTTTGCTTACAACAACCAAACAGCTGCTTTTCGTAGTATCATGCTTGGAAAACTTATTGATCTTCCTAATGGCATGGAACTCACCCTGAAAAGAATTTAGACCACGTGTTACCTTAGATTATTACAAATTCAGTGGATTAGAACTTGAGTAGGAGAGGCTCTCAAGATTTGTTTTTGTTTCAAGTGTGTGCCGCGTTTTGCTATTGTTTTACCGGCAATTGACTACCAACAACGGCTTTTGTTTCACCTGACGTTGGCAGACAAAAGTCTGTTAGAAACACGAGTAATGCCCCGTCAGTAAAGCAAAACATTTTGTATTCCTTTCAAGATTCTTGTCCACCGACGGTCAATAGCAGAGCGTTTTGTTTCTTTGAAGTTGCTGGACAATAGCTTACTGGAAGCATAAGTAATTGCTCGTTAGCATGACATCTCAAGTTGTTTTCTTGTGTTCATAAGACAAAGCTTAATACTAAGAATATATAGAACCATTTTGGAGTTTTACAGCATTACTTCCAACTCTCTGTAGATTCTGGCCACATTACTGAAATTAGGAAACTTTCGCACATTGTGCCTGTCCCAAAAATCACTGGGCCCAGTCAACCCAAGCACTTCAGGTAGTGACTGGTGTTGACCAATATCTTGACCCGCTGCAGTTTGCCTTTAGAGCTGGAAAAGGTGTCGATGATGCTAAGCTGTTTATACCAAATACGTTGTACAAACATCCGGAGAAACCTAAAGCTCATGCCAGGCTTCTCTTTGCTGATTGTTCTTCTGCTTTTAACACTGTGCAACCTCACTTGTTAGCGGAGAGTCTAGTTTCAGACTTCCATCTCTCCCATCAACTAACTCTCTGGATCCTGGCGGTGTTAACAAAGCAGAGAGTTTCTCTTAACGGTCTTCTCTCAGACCCTGTTGTCACCTGTACAGGTTCCCCTCAAGGCTGCTGCTTGTCTCCACTTCTATTCATACTCTATACTAACTGTTGAGGATGCGAAGAGCTGTTTTATAAAGGTTTTAAATAACGACCGATAAGCTGGCAATAATAGAATATAAGCATTATGTGAATAAAAGAGTAATGCTGTAATAATCACACTGCTTGACATTCACTGTTGTATGTTTCACCACAACTTCTCTACATTTTTCTCTCTCTCTCTCTTGTAATCAGCATTTATTGTTGTTAAACATACGACCTGACACGTTAAAGTTTAATTGTTTACTGATGGCCTATTCTTCTTAAAGCGTTAAGAAAGGAAACAGGTGTTCCTGCTAAGATCAGAATAAAGCTTGGAGACTACTCCAGGTGAATGGCCTTTGTCATTGGTCTCTCGCAAGATTATCAAAGACGAAGAACTTTTCCAGCTGAACATCTTGCGTTTCTTCAGTCTGATTCAACGGTCGAAGAAGATGCAGTGTGTGACCTGTTCATCAACTAAGAAACTAACGGAGGACAGAGAACGCATGGCTGAATTATTATTTCTATAACATCAATTTATCTCTTCTTTTCTTTATTGATGCATGCATCGATGATCTTTGATTGTACTTAGCGACTGCAACAGGCAGACAGACTTTTGAATTAATAGAGATACTTGAATGTGAAAGGTAAATGATTTTGTTTAACTTTTCAAATATTTGATTCACATGGAACAATTAATAATCGACCTTTTCTTCAACGGTTAAATTCTCATGTAAAATATTGTTTGCTCCACTTTTGCCATTTAAAAGCAGTCTCTACCACGATCTCTGTAAAATACATTAATTAACAGAAGAGGCGCGAACATCGCCATTTCCGTCAGACTGATCATCATGGCGTTGTCCACTTTACTCCGTATTTGTGTTTTGTGCCTGATGTGTGGGTCAGAACATTCAGGTTTGTGTACAAATTAATTCAGGATTTAAAAGGTGTAAAAATATAGCCTTTTTTTCATTAGAGTTTTAGTTTCTTTTGTGCGAAAACTTTACTTTAATCTGACGAATCTTTGCTGTCATGAATATTTTTGCTCTTTTGACATTAAATCTGGAAATAAATGTGTAGCGGTACTTTCATTTTCTACAAAAGCCTGCCATGAAGAAAAAAAAGACTTAAATCCACGGAGTTACATTAGATGGAGTAGCAGCTCGCGGCCCGCGCCTTCTTCGCGCTATGTGAGCAGTAGGCTTTTTGGTCACGTGATCAGTAATTCGTTACGCCTTCTTCCGGTTTAGCAGTCGACACTTGACATCGACACAACTCTTGTGGGTACAAGCAATTAAAATGAAGATTTTTACTTTTGTTATTTAGATCTGGTGCCCAGAGCTATAAATGTTTGTACAAAAGTGCTGTTAGCAATGATAACAAACAGGCACTGATCTACGGAAGCTTTGTTGAATGCACGTGTGTACTGACGACACATAAAATGACTCGATGAATTAGAGGGATCTGTTTTTAATTGCACGACTTTACAAAATCTGAAAGCAGTCCTTACATGATGTAACACCTTCCTCAAACCGATTGCATACATGTTAGCATATAATTATAGGGCTTTAGTGGAGATAGGAGGAAGTGTTTTATCCTCTTTTTTCCCAGCCTGTCAGCTTTGTTGATAAACTGACAAACTGATGCAGGTTCACTGCACAATCGATATACTTGAGGATTGCTCACTTAACAGTTTGTGTTTAAAAATTATGCTACAGTTGGTGACTATCTCATTATGGCTCTCTAGTGCAGTGTATGTTGATGAAATATAGTTAAAATGTTTACTATACTTGATTTTTTGGTAGAAAGATAAAAATATGCATATTGCAGAAAATGTTGGACAAACATTTCACGTGCCTTAACAAATGATAAATGAACTTAATCATAGCTTTGTAATTTAATGTATAAACATATGGATTCTGACCTATACTGCGGAGGAAAATGTGTGCATGCATTTGCTTGTGTGCAAGAGTTAATTGTTCAGATACATGTGTATGTCTTGTTAAGTTGATAATGCCACAGTGTTATTTAACTCTGTGATAGTGCTGCCTGCATTTTTCACTCTTCAATGGTGCAAGATCATTTTTAGAAACAGTTGAAGGTGTTTGTGTTTGATCAGTTTAAACTTTGCACTTTTTTGGTAGAAAGATAAAGATATGCATATTGGAAAAAATTTTTGACACATATTCCACATACCTTTGCATAAGATAATGCTTGTAAAATGTAAAGGCATGTGATGTATTTTACACTTATCTTGATACAATTTTATGTTTAAGGAAAAATTTTAGGCTGTTGTACAGCTCTATTCTAAACACTGTTAACTGTTCAAATAACAAGCTGGGGTAGAGCAGTATCTTAACAGTATCATAAGTAACCATAAATGAGTCTGAATATGTTTTCTTCACAACTTGGCTCGATCAACAACAAGGCTCTAAAAAAAACATTTGTTTGTAAATTAATGACTGTAGCACTGGGGCACAATCTTTTATTAAACAGAAGATGATAGACTGTTATGAATAACCATGCAGCAATGACAAAACAAATTGTTTTTAAAGTGATTTACATGACCCCAAACTAGTTGTTAAAGCAGTGATTGGTCATAAGAGTTGTTGGGATAACTGATAAGTTTGTTGTTACATAAAGAGAACTTGTGTTCAAAAGGTGCATGGAAAATTCAGAGACATTTCATTTTCTAGGCTTTTTCTTAATGGGGCTTGTGATAGTTACAGGTATCTTCTCAGCATTCCTAATATTTCTTCTTGGCTGAATAATCAGAGCCAAATTCCTCTGCAGTCGTAGGTTAGACTCCTGGTATCCAAACTGAAGGAGATTGGGGTTCTCTGCTGTTCGGCCTATGCTTCTGTGCCTCCCAAAATGCTCTTCCAGGGGATCTTGACAAAATATATTACTGAGAACAAAGTCGACACCATTTCTTAGCAGGTATTTTGTTGCCCCAGTAAATGCTTTAACTGTCATTATTATGCCATTGTAGGTCTGTTGAGAAATAAACATTTTCTTGCGGCCAGAGCTAGAAAAACTACCAGGGCGCGTGTTGACAAATATTTTCCACTGCTGCAATTATGACAAAACATCCACCAAAAACTCAAAACGTTTGTCATTAACATTTGTATATGGGACAAGATCTGGTTTTTTCTTCATATCTCATTCATACAATATCTTTTTTCTCTGGGAATGGTTGGTCTTGATGCAACTTGACTTGCTGGCTATTGCTCTTTCTTCTTTCATTCTGAGCAGTCTCTCAACATACTGACAAGGTTCACATATTTGTCCATTTTCTGTCAACAACACACAGCATTTGGATCTAACTGTGGATGTGTGTGTGCCTACTGACTTGCATATGATGTGTCTGAAATACAGTTGGTTTTGGTCATTTCTCGGTAAGGCAGAAAATTTCTGCAATGATTCACTGATCACACCTTTGCATACACATTTGCAGCTCAGGTTTGTGAGAAAAGTGTTAAGCTTCAAATTGTCAATGTTCACAGTCTCATTTGGTGCTGAAAAACCATACACTTGAACTGTGGTCACAAAGTCTGCCTTTATGCTCACTTTGAACTTCAGCATGCTATCCTCTACAGTGGCCACCACAAGAGGTAGTTGTTCAGCTGCTTTTCGCACTTCACTGAAGGTGTAATATGCCACAGTCTTTGGCAGCTGTGGAGGTGGTCTCTCCATCTGAAAGAAAAGTGAAGAATTTCAAAATTTACAAATAATTGCAGAATAAATAAGAAAGAAAGCCCTTAAGCAGTCTTTTGACCTGCACACTTGAATGCTATGATTGACTATCTTTCATATGAACAATTCCTTATTATTATCTACATGTATAGATGGTAGTCACAACTGAATAGTAAAATGTCTGCCTATATAGGCATATTTTAAAGAACCTTTAAACAACAGGCGTTTTATGATATACATAGACAACACTTACACACAATACAGTAATTATAATTATTATTTTTAACATATTCAAGCTGGAGCATACTGAATGGTTTTCCAGCCGCTTTATGATTACCCCAGAAAAAAAATATAAATTAGAATTGGCTGTAAACAGAGACTCCTGAAACACATTATTTCTTGCCCCTCCTCCATCCCCACACCTAAAACTTCTCATGCTAAATCTTGGTTTCTACTGACTGGAGGTTTCCTAGGTTGAGACTTTGGAGTTTCTACACTTCATGGTGGCATTAGTAAGTTTGGCAGGTTGCCTGGTACCAATGAACGTTTTCCACCAGCTGACAACAACAGAGAAAATAATAAATAATAGCAAGTATTAACGTAAACCACTATGCATCTATTAGTGCACACTTGTCCATAATGATTTTTGAGTAATTACTATTTATTATCCATTGGCCACATTGACTGAAGGCTCAAGCAAGCCAGCAGTATTAGATGCCAGATTAAAGGATATCACAGACTCCATTGCATGCATAGTAATAAGTAAATTCAAGAGCAAGCTTAACTAAAATGATACAGTGTTTGCAGACAGATACTGTGTGATAAAGATGAAAGTACTGCTGTGTTGAATGTTCACATTATCTGCCTTCCTGTATTCATTTTAAAAAACTAATCGTTTTTGCATGGTCCCTCAGTTTCAAGCGTAAGTGATCAGCGAAATACAGCGTTGCTGGTCTTTCTCTCTCACTCACAAACACACACACATGCATTGCAACTAAATATTCTGAGATGTAAATGGGAAAAAGTATTTATAAAATGCATTAACCTACCGTGCTTGATGCAGTCTTCCTCGAAGTGGCGACTGCAAATAGTCGCTTTGTCAGGATTAAACGAAGTATCACATCTGCATATGGCGTGCTCGAGGCGCCTTCTCCACTCATCTTGTTCCACACTCACGCCAAGCCGAGGCAGACGCATGAAACTTAAACCCCGGCATCTGGCATTGTTGGTAGTGCACAATGGTACACAACAATTTGCACCGCAACGTCCGCAAGAACTGTTTATTTTTGCAAGTGAATAACTCCAGGTGCTCGATTCTCCCATCCTCGAAGGTAGAGCCGGAAGTTGCTAGAACCACATGCGCGAACATGGCCGGTTTTCGCACTTTTCGGTGCAGACGACCAAGCTGCTCTTCCATCTATATAATTCCGTGCTTAAATCATTTTTACCTCTTTTTATTAATATATTATTTGTCAATCCGATCTAAGTCTTACTTGTGTCCGTGAGTGTATTTTTCAGCAAGCGGCTACCCCTGCAAGACTCCACCATTTGACACTAGACGCTGCTACCAGATGTACACCAGTTCTCGTCTGTCTTGGAACGAGTCTTCTGCAGCCTGTGGCGCCACAAGACAGCGACTGGCATCCTTGGAAAACGAGAAACTTCTTAAATTTGTCAACGACAGTGTCGGGTAAGAAAAATATCCTGTCATCTATATGCCTATTCTATTTATCCTCTCGTTTGTGGTCTTTTCTGGAATTCAATCGTCCAATCTATCGCCAACCCTAGTTTATCATTACCCTCATTTTATATTTCTTGTGATGTGTTCACAATACTGTAGCATATCTGCTGAGTTGCAGGGAAGAAAACCAACAGCCATCCACAAAGAGAATGTAAAAATATGTTTAGTTGTAGTATAGGATTCTTCCCTTTACCATACGACCAGGTAAATAGAGAGGCATCATCCGATTTTGTGATTCCTTTTCCTATTCTACACACGCGCATACAGCAGCGCCCCCCCCCCACACACACACATATGAAGTAGGCCATGAAAGAGAGAGAATGAAAAAGGGAGGGAGGAAGGGCCTGGGTGTAGTTAGTATTAGTTATCTTATTTGTTAGCGGAATTGTTATCTGTTTTAGGTGTGGGTGGGAGTTATCTTTTCCTATTTCTTTCTTTTCGTGTCATAAGTCCGCGATGTCTTGTATTACCGAGCTTCAGGTGTTTTCCTCATCTCTTGTCAACGATATGCAGATTCCTCGGCTACACCTGGATCGGGCTTTATCGGACGAGCAGTGGACAGCCACTCATGTGGACGAATGGTCAACAGCTGGCAGGGAAACTCGACCCGAAAGTGTTTTTCGATGCCAGCATGGATACCGGACTGACGTGCTCGACATTTAACGGATGGAATGTGGTGATGAACATGAACTGCAGCTACACGTACTACTGGATCTGTGAAACGTACAAATGTAAGAAACTGACCAATGTCTGTCTTTCAAAGTTATTAGACTGATGCAAGAATTTTAAGGCAGTTCACTTCTGGTTCCTGATAAAGTGGCTCGTGGTTATGATTATTATTAGTCCTGAATATTTTACGAGGTTAAAAAAAAGCCAAAATCTATTTGTTTAGGAACTGCGTAATTTAAATGCCTTTTATCCAACTGGGAAGACTCTTTTGAAATGTCTTTAATCGTTTTCTAGTTACTGGGATGTCAAATATTATAATTGCCAGGTCATGCGCCATCGTGACCATGCTCCAAATTTTAGAGATTAAAATATTGTTTTTTTAATTTTTTTTTGTGCTATATTATCGATACGAGTTAAATTCCCTCATCTTCCCCAAAGGATAAAGAATCACCGATATCAGCACCTGTTACAGAAAGAACATAAAACCAATTAGCTGTTTTATTTGCTGTAGCATACTCCATGTAAGCATCACATGCAAACTTTATCGGTTGTGGAAAAAAAAAACAATTTATGCTACTGGTGCTTTTTCGATGCCTGGGGCTAGTTGCAAAGATTGTTTCTAAAAATTAAAACTATCTTAAAGAAGCAAATATAGAACCGTTTCTCACCAACCTGTCTTATGCCATTTAGCTGCGGTGCACAAAAGGGTACAAAACGTTGCGCTGACAGAAATAAAAGTCAGCTAAAACAATTTCTTCTTACATAAAATTAAAGATATAAAAAGTCTAAATTTGTGTTGTGTTTTTTTGCTTATATAAAACTGATTGTCTTAATAGATTTAAAGGCTTAAACTGTTTAAAATTAGAAGTTTGTTGTGCAACTGGCCCCAGAGCTTGTAATCGTAAAATATTTTTAATCAGTTCTTACCCTGCCCGAGTTGGGTGGATCGGCTACCCGCAGGTGGTGGCTGAAACTCCGTATTCATGGCTTCTGGGGAAGCCTCCTCAGCCTTTTTCTCAGCAGGTAATGTATCGGAGGGGACTACTTTTGATGAAATAGATCCACCAGTAAAATAAACTGGCGTAAATTGTGTTGATCATAAACAAACTAACACAGAATTTCTCGACAACTTATCAACAAACTGGGCAAAAAAAATTACGGTAGTAATTAGTAAATACCGTTTGTGTTGATTTCACAATCCGACACTATCTGACTGTAAAATAATGAATCTACTACATGTCAGTCGACATGTTTCCCTCCGGTGTGTTATATTGATTTCGAACAAAAACGTCAATATTTTTGTTGTGTAAAAATTGGAAGATAAGTGATATTCAATAAAAGTAAACAATTTGACCACTGTGCAGTTTCGGGCTTTGGTTTTCGACTGTTCATACTTGTTTTAGCTGAACAGCACATGTGCAAGCTGACTACTTTTCGAGAATTCCCGCTTTATGACCTCGGTGGCTCATGAGACTGTCAGCCTACCTTTATCAGACGGCTCTTACCCATGGGTTAAATGCCAATGGTCACAACAACGAAAATCCTTTATATTTAATAAATGGTGATCAACGAAAAAACAATCAGCACATAAAAATCAAACCCAACCAAACAAACAGGGAGATATAGTGGCGCTGATCTGGCGTCGTCATGGAAACACAGGAATTGTACTGAAGGAAAACAAGTAACACTTACAGATTTTGTTTCTACACTCCATTGCTGTGAACACTTCTCTGATCACGCTCTTTTCAAAGCTAGGTTTGATATTTAAGCATCTTTTTTTTTTTCTTCTGCAGCCAATATTTTTCGACTCAGTCCTGTTGGTCACGTGGTGAATGATGTCAGCATCGGTCAGCCAATGGCCTCTAAAGTCATCTCCATCATCGAGTGCGTGCGCAATTGTAAAAGTGACTTGTTCTGCGATGCGATCAGTCACGTTGGCGTCACGTGCAAGCTGCATTTCCAGCAGACGGGTCACAACATCACCGTGACATCCAGTGAAGTGACATACGTACGGATGAGTTAGCAGGAAAATAAGAAAGTGGGCGGTCGTCAGCGATTTTGATGTTAAAACGAACCCACCGACGACCAGTTCATTCTCTCAGCTATTAATAGCATAATTATTGTACTATTGCCTGAAAAGGTACTTGTCAGTCATCAGCCCAGTCTTTGTATTCAGCCAGCATGTTAGGTTACTTTATAACATCATAAAGGAGTGCTGTTTTCCTTTGTGTGGATTAAGATTCATTAGTTTTTAAACATGTCATCAACAAATTAAAATTTTTACCATTCAAAATTACCACTTTTATTTTTAATAGCTACTTCTGCTTAACTATTACGCTACGTTTTCTATGCATCAAAAAATTTATGTGACATTTTTGACTCGATAAAAAAATGTACATATCATTATCAGTTATAGACAATGAATGCCACCTCAAATTTTTAGCCCCATTAGTGTCTGTTGAATTTTTGTTTTTTAGAAATCGTACTGCTGTAATTGTCAGGATGGTCGTGATGCCATAGTTTTGTGTGTTACTCTGTCACACACCTTCGGAGAAGTTTTGCTCTTGATCTGTCATCTTTTATTCATAGCCAAGTAGGAGCACACACCTTACAGCTTTGTGTACAGTGTACTGATAAGAAAAACCATTGTGACGTACACGCTTGTTTCTGATTTGTCAGCATAACAATAATTCTAATATAGAGAGCGTCACCTGACTTTGGACAATGACAAATGAGGATTAAATTTGAGTAGACGAAAATTTCTTCACATCAACATTGGAATCCTGTGAACGTTAACCAAAATAGTAAACAAGGATCATGGGACACAAGGCGGACCTACCAAAGACACATGGGAGTTATATTGCAGGAACGTTAGTCTTTTATGCAAACAATAATTTGTGTAACATTTTAGTTTTATGAAAAGTGCACAAATATCTATATCAGTTCTAGAAAATGAATGCCACTTCAAAGTTTTGAATCGCTTAGAGTTTGTTGTAATCTTATTTTTACTTTGAAAATCTCGATGTAGTGCTGTAGTTGTCGGGAAGGTCGTAATTCCACAGGTCTGTGAGTTAATGTGTCACAGTTAGTTTTATCCGTGACCACAGCGTCTGTAAAGTCTGTGACTGTACAACCTTCCTCCTTATTTGGAGGAAACATAAGCAACATAATTATAATTTCTAAGGTATTTCCATTAGCCGATGCTGACTGAGTTATGTTGCCCGTCCGAGAACAGGACTGTGTATTTTACTTTCACCCTCTACAAAAGAGAAAAAAAATAGATCACCGCTGCAATTTTCATTGTCTTAGTTCTAGCACCTAAAGTGGGTTTCAAAAATATTAATTATTAACATACTGCAATGGCACACTCACTCAATGTATACACATTCCACATTCCCGTGCGTTAAAAGCAAAAGGTGTTGAGGTAGAACTAGAGAAGGATATCACAGCAGAAGCCGCCGAACAACTAAAAGTTTTGATGTCACACAGCTTTGGCTACGAACCAACACAAACAGAGTTTCTTTACTGGAGAGTTTTCTTTTCGCAAAGACCAATCGAAATGCGAATCATTAGTGCTGCGCTTGTGCCATATATCGAGGCGGTAATTACCACCAGCACATCAAACAGCTCAGGTTCGTCAGACAGGTAGTGCACAGGTGGGCTGTGAAGCTTTCACTATCCACTTAAAGTTACTCATCATGTGGCCGACTGCTTTCTTTCGTCTTTGTATGATTTTCATTGTGTTTTGCTGTTCACCAAGTTATTCAGGTTTGTGCTAAACTTACCTTTTATACTTGTAATGGTTTGTTGCATTCAAAACCTCATTTTTAATCAATTTTTGCTTCTTGTCAAGTTATTGCAATAAATGTTTAGAGATTTTTGTTAAATTTTATCAAATGTACAACCTCTGCTCATTATTGCATATGCTGCTTACTATGTTTTTACTTCAATTTTTACCTCGTCAAGTTATTGTAGTAAATGTTTGTCTGTCTTGTTTTATCGAATGTACATCAATATCTACTCTGCAGTATTACATATGTTCAAAATACTCGGCGTTGTTTCTCTTTAGATTTTGGGGAAATTATGGGATTAAATTATTCGAGTATCATAGTTAAAGCCAACAAAGTAATGAAAGAAAGGAGTGAGAGATTTAACTCCAGTGAAGAAATAATGTTCTCAAATCGCTGAAAGTATCCCTGTTTACGTGCTAGTTTATTGCAGTCAAAGCCTAAATAATATAAGGAACAGTGTTATTGACGTTAAAAACGGAGAAATAAGACAAGCCGATGCTGAATTCTTTTGTTTGCTTTTCTTTCCCGGTAAGGTATGCATGAAATAGCAAGCTACCCCTCTGTTCTTTCCACATAATGGGCTTTTTTCCTCTTTCGTTCACAAATGGATGCCGGTAGAAGTAAATTCTGTTTGGAGCTGCCATGGATTGCTTCCACTACTTCGTCGTCGTCGTCGTCAAACATGTCCATCAACAAAATTACATTCTCTACTTCGCTGGCAGCCGCCATTTTAAAATGCGCCAACCGCGTGCGAAGTATATCGCAAAGTATCACTGGGCAGAGTGAGCGCCCGTGGGCGCCCGTGGTGCGCCCCCGCGTTAAGTAACGCAAGGCAGGTAGCAGGCAGACGGAGTAAGAGGGAGGGCATCACAATTTCCAGGTACTCAACAGACAGATGAAGCGATTGCGGAGAAGAAAAGCGCATAAACACTTCACGGGAGAACTTTAGGTTTGCCATTTTCAAAACCGGTAGATTCAAATTAAAGAAAGTACAAAGGCAGAAATTATACAAACATACCTTCTTGCTTAAGAACTCCTCAAGTCGCGCCACTCCTTCGGCTTCTGAAAAATTTTCTTTTCTATGTTTTGTAACTTTTTCCGCCTTTTTCTTTGTTGATAGAACGCGCGCGTGACAGAAGTCACGAATGTTTTGTGTTAAACGTGTTTAACTAAAACGCTTCTAAAAATGTTTAGAAGCCTTTTCTGCAACGCACTTAAAACCATTTTAAAAAACGCTTCTAACTAAATTTATTTAAGCCCTAAAGGTGTTTTAATTTAGAAATGTGTTGTACAGGACGACTAGTCCAGTCTTTGACATTCGTAAGCCAGTTCTTTCTCTGGCCACCGCGGCGTCGGCCGCCCTCCAAGGTAGCTTGAATGATAGTCTTCAACGAGGTGTCGTGCCGGGTTGCATGGCCAAAGAAGACCAGATTACGTTGCTTGACTGTTGAAAGTAGAGGTAGAATATTGTACAATGCACAATGTATAAAGCGGACCCCGTATTATTCAGGTCAAAAGAAAGTAAAAAAAAAAATGTGTATGTTGCTTATTGTTCCTGGACCTCAACAATCCATTCCTCCTCGCCCCAATTTATTTTCACAAAACAGATCATCGTCATTGTCATGAACCAGCCGGGTTCAAGGCCAGAACAACATGGCCGAAGCCTGGGTAGCTTAAGTATAGGGGGCTGCGGTCAGTCAAAGGACGATCCATTCTGTCCGATTTTATGTCTTGACAGGCTGCAGTGATAGATGTAGTCGATTTAGGTCCTTGGACATGGGGTAGGTTGTGTGTAGGTTAGAGAATAGCGCGGGTGGTTGTAGTTTTAATAGTAACATTGCGATAGCGTCAGGGCTGGGAAAAGTTGGTTTAGATGGGTCACGTGGGTTAGTAGTATATAGTTTAGGGTAGGTGTGTATTCGAGCCCTTCCCCCATCGATCGAGTAGGGACTACCGTCTTTTAGATGTTGTGAAGTTTTTTTTACCTCCATCAAAGATAAAACAACAAACGTACGTCCTCTGTCCTTCGGTGTTTTTATTATTAAACATTTTTGAGGGTCGGCACCGTCGTGCGCGCACAGGTAATGGAGACGACGGTAGCACAGGGAACATGAGAAAACTGCCTGAAAAAACTTTTTTTTTAAACTGTATAGTGTATACCATAAATTTTTATGCTGTCTTTAAAACTGTATGTAAAACTTTTCATTCATTGCTTTTGTATACATCAAGAAATAAACTTTAGCTTTGTTTGCACATCTTCTTTGTTTGCTAATCTAGTGTTTAGAACGTATGTGTAGGATATTTGTGAAACTATTATACTTAAGGAAAGCGTGAGAGAATGTACTCTGTCCTGATTTCATTACTGATTCGATTCTTTTTCTCTAAGTGCTTTATTCCCTATTCATGAGCGAAAAACAAATCAGACTTATTCGCACACTTGGGGGAAACAACGATCGTAAATACAGCTCCCGAAGATTGGACAGAAGAGAAAGAATACTTGAGGAGTATTACTTAGGCATTGAAAATTTCATTCGATGAATATGTTGCATTATAAAATAATAATAATAATAATAATAGTGAAGATTTTTATAGCGCATATTCACACTCGTAGAGAGTATGCTCTTAGCGCTTAAAACGGGGAAGAGATGTGGACTAAGTAGATACAGAACACAGGGGACGAAAGAAAACGACAGTACTGACAAAAACAGATAACAAAAGGCATCAAGTAACAGGAACAGAGAAAAATAGTGATGGGTAAAGTAGCAAGAGGGAAGGGGGGGGGGTAAGGACTAGCATTGTGGACTAGGAGTAGTGCTCAAGGAAGAGGTGCGTTTTCAGTGCAGATTTGAAGGATTCAATTGTACGAAGGTGGCGGATATGGAAAGGAAGAGAGTTCCATTGTTTTGCAGCACAGTAGCCAAAAGTCCTGTGACCATATGTTGTTGTTCTGGTGACAGGAACAGTCAGAGTACGGTTGTCAGAGGAAGAGCGGAGTTGTCTGGCCGGAGAGTAAGGGATGAGAAGTTCAGAGAAATAGTCAGGACAGGAGCCAGCAAAGAAATTAAAACACAGCACAGACAGTTTGTACTGGATGCGAGAACGGACGGGTAGCCAGTGTAGAAAACGAAGGAGAGGTGTGACATGGTCCCGTTTCCTTGCTCTAAGTACCAGACGTGCAGCGGAGTTCTGTACTCTCTGGAGTTTCTGAATGAGGGATGAGGGGCAGCCTGCCAGCAAGGAGTTGCAGTAGTCAAGTCGTGAAAGAACAAACGCACAGACAAGAGTGTTGGTGGCACGTGTAGAGAGAAAGTGACGGATGGCACTGATCTTACGGAGCTCATAGTAGGCAGACTGACAGACAGCTGTAACATGTTTATCAAGGGTCATGTCTGCGGTGACAATAAATCCCAGATTCCTAACAGATGACGTGAAGGTGATGTTGCTGTCGCCCACCTTGATGTGATTGGGCAGACTGACTACTGAAGGTTGATGTCTTCTTCTATGGCACAAGAAGGCTTCCGTTTTATCATCATTTAGTTTAAGCTTGTTTTTCACCATCCAGCCCTTGACATCACTAATACAAGCTTCTAGAGAGCTAATAGCAGAGTGAGACTCAGCCAGTGGAATAGAACAGTAAAGCTGCGTGTCATCTGCATAGGACTGATGAGACACCTGGTGAGACCGGATGCAAGATGAAAGTGGTTTAGTATACAGGATGAACAGGACTGGGCCAAGTACTGAGCCTTGGGGAACGCCACAGAAAAGTGAAGCGGGGCGAGATGTCTGACCATCGACTACCACAGTCTGGGTCCTATCAGTGAGATAGGAGTTGAACCATGAGAGGGCAGGTCCAGAAATCCCGTAGAGGGTGTAGAGTCTGTGAAGAAGCAGAGAGTGGTCTATAGTGTCAAATGCAGCAGACAGGTCCAGTAGGGTTAATGGAGAAACATCACCACTGTCAAGAGCAGATAATATGTCTGTTGTTACTTTAATAAGAGTGGTCTCAGTGCTGTGGAAAGGTCTATATGCCGACTGAGCTTGTGGAAGAAGATGGTGGTCTTGTAAATACGTTATTTTCGTGTTATTTTCTGAGATCCTTTGCGATACATTTGTTCATTTTTGAACCATCAGTAACAGAAGGCAAATTTTAAAACTGGGTGCAATTTGTTTCTTTGTCATTTCTTATATTCTGAAGTTAACGACATTGTGCTGCTTGGATACTGTCATGTTTACATCATGCAAAACTTAATGACGATTATGTTCAATGGACAATGCACGCTATTCTTATTACATCTCGTTAATGAAAATATTTATAAGAAAAGATAAGACAATAGTGATGTTGCCAGTAAACAGCAGATGAAACGATCGACCGGGCGACACGTCCCTACTGGTTGCCAAAGGTGAAGAGAGCGGCTTTGTGTCGTGAACGCGATGAAGACAGGTGCGCAGTCTTCAGCCCAGTCTTCAGCTCAGCCTCAGAGTGTGACATTCCGTGTCACCTTTGACGACTTTATTTGCCTAATTTTGTGTAGTTAATAAAGGATACACAAATCACAGTGTTCTTAAATACAGCTCTGTACATCCACCCTTCCGGTTCGTTTGATGTCTTTCCTACCCTTGGGCGGTAAGACTGCAGATAGAAGCACGATCTACCTGAGAATAAACAACCTGGAAAACATCATGAATCATCATATTTTTAGGCTTTAGTGGGGAAAACATCGTGAAACAGATGGTTCCTTTTGGCCCTGTTTAATTTTTAAAAAGTCGTTGAAATGTTTGTTCAAGCTATTCGGAATTTCAACAATATATTTTGCAGTCAGGAAGGACCTTTAGCCAAAGATATTATTCGTATGAACTCTCTCACACGTGTACAAGAACACGCACGCTTCATCTGTTTAATTGCGTGATTCATGGTCACACATTTTAAGGAATAATTCGTCAGATTGAAGAAAAGTGTCTGCTATGGTTTTCGTGGCTAGCCCCATAGCTTCCCTGCTAAAGAGATAGAACCACTTACATTTAATTGACATGATACTTTGTAGCTCACCATATAATTACATCGCCTGACTGGAATATAACACAGGGTTATCGGTGAAGTTTTCACCTCTTCTGCATGGACGGACTGCACAAAACTTGTGCCAGCATAGATTTTCACGTGGAAAGCAATCAATGGTGTTTCTATCTGTTCAGTAAGTCTCCAGACAAGCCTCTCCAAGGTGACGTCCAGTTCATAATTTGTAATAATCATACAATTCGCAATTTCCAACAGGCAGTGCTCACTGCGTTTTCCAGTTTTGGCAATAATCATTTGTTTTAATTTGTTTCTATGTCGAATGCAGGAACTAATCTGAACTAGAACAAATCAGAGAAACGGTTTGGGAACACAGAAATTCTGGGGAAATGTTTGGCTACTAAAGAGGATGTAGTATAAGAGGACTCTTATTTCTTTAAGAAAACTTGCAGATGAGTAGGCTGTCTCTGAAACAGACTGTAAGAACCAGGCACAATACTCCGACTCATCCATCGAACTTTTTGAAAAAACAACCTTTGGCTTTACTTCTTGATAAAACCCCTTCCAGCATATTGATCCAGTTTTGACAGAACAGAAGTAACGTAAAAAAGCCTGACATATTGAAAGGTCTTAGAGAGAAGTATTTCTTTTATAATTTTATGTCTTCAAAAATGTTGGAAGTGTTTAGCTAAAGAACCGCGTACCCTACTTGACCTTTATCTTTGTGTCTGAAAAGCTGGCGTTACTGACCGTTGGATTTGTCTGTTCCACGGCAGCCAGGGTAAATAACAACAAGGAAGCAAGTTTGCAGATCGTCACTTCTCTCAGACGTCCTGCCATGCAGTTTGTCAGCTTGTTTTCCGCGTGTGTTATTTGTTTGGCATTTTGCTTACCGACACATGCAGGTTTGTTGACAAACTGACTTTTAAGAGTAGATTTTGTTGTCGTCTCTTAGGATTCATTTGTTTTTGCAACGTAGACTTAAGTAGTTTAAGTAACATTTTTAATAAAAATATAATTATGGCTGGATTGCTTAAGAATGGGTATTTAGTCTTCTTCGAAATGATTTTACAATCTTCATGAATAAATAGTAATGAGAAACGTCATATAAAAACTAAGAAATGCGGTGAATTCAACCCTCTGCACTCAGTTTTCAGTGTATAGGACTTGGACCAAGGCAGTGCTGTGTGCAATAAATCTTCGAATGTCTAATGAAGGACAATGTATTTATACTTTGTGTCGTACTGTGTTTATTTGGACAACACAGAAGAAACATATTGGTGTAGTTTGGACTTTTTGTACTTCGTTTGAAGACGTCGTCGGCGAATGTTGAATGTAATAAAGAGAAATAATTTTTTGTAAGTGTAAAACAAATCAACAACAATAAGGCAAAGACCTGGAAGCTGGACAGAAAACAGAAGGGCTTATTCGAAGGAAATTAGTCAGCAGTTATTTTTTCGGCTTCTGATTTCTCTTTTTGGTAACCATTGGGAAAAAATCTTAAGCCTTTTTATTTCTCCTACCACCTTGCTAGATGCTTTTACTGGTCTAGCTAATGATACAATATTGAAATAACCTTAAATCCTTCGATAGCTTTTTCTGCCACCTTGATCGAAGTTCTAGTTAGTCTATCCCACAATCACATCAACGTACGATACAGCAATTGTTGCAAACCATTGCCAACTCGCAAACATAGTGATACCTTTACGCTGCTTTGTGCGCGAGTTCATCTCGAAGCATCTAGAAAAAGATCCTGGACATAACCGATAAGTATTGTATTGTACATCTGCTCTACAATATTTCAAGATTTATTGAGGCATCTCTGATCTTGATCTGTTCTTAAAACACAAATGAAGGGCTTATAGGACATGCGCAGACTGACGAGCTTTCTGTCGTATCTGAGAACACTGTGATTGTTCTAGAAGGATCAATTTTTCGACCAAGACTAAAGGATATGCTGTAACCAAGACTTGAAGTTGACAGCGAGTTGAGCAGCTAATTATTCAATAATGAATTCGCTATCACGGCACCTGTGCTTTAGTCAGTAACGAT